>JAQFVV010012452.1:0-600000 GCA_028023455.1 Epiperipatus broadwayi | reverse complement strand
CCTCCATTATGTTTCCATCTGTATTAATAATCTGACTAAGGTATTTGTAACTGTTAACTTCTTCTAATTCTTCATAATCAATCTTTATTTTCATATTTTGAGCAAACCGATTAAACATTACTTTAATCTTTTTAACATTTATCTTTAGTCCTACTTTCCTACTTTCATCTGATAACTCCTGCAACATTTCCTGCAGCTCTGAAGCATTATTTGCAAAAACAACTACATCATCTGTGAAATTTAAATGACTTAAATACTCTCCATTTACTTTCACGCCTTTAGTTTCCCATTTTAATCCACAAAATACTTCTTGCAGCACTGCTGTAAAGAGTTTTGGAGATATGGAGTCACCTTGTCTTACACCTTTCTCAATGTTGATTTTTCCAGTATCATTATGTAATCTAATTGTTGCTGTTGCATTTTTATAAATATTCTTTAAAATATGACAATATCCTGGATCTATACCTTGATGATCCAATGCTTTAATCACTGAAGAAATGTGTATAGAATCGAATGCCTTTTCATAATCTACAAATCCAAAACTTAATGACAACTCATATTCGTTTGTTTTTTCTATGACTTCTCTCACTACCTGGATATGATCTATTGTACTAAAACCACTTTTAAATTCAGCTTGTTCTCTTGGTTGGTGGAAATTCAAAATTCTCTGTAGACGAGTTGTAATTATCTTGGTAAAAATTTTATATAAAACTGATAAAAGGCTGATAGGTCTGCAATTTCTAATATCTTCTTTATCACCTTGTTTAAATATTAATATTATTACTGCATTCTTCCAATCTTCCAGTACATCTTTATCATTTAGACATTTGGTATATAACTTTGCTAAAATTGTTTCTATTTCTTCACGTGATTCTTTTCATATATCAATTATAATTCCATAATTTCCTGAAGCCTTTCCTTTCTTCATACACTTAATTGCATGTCTCACTTCTTCATTTAAAATTCTGGGCAATTCGGAAGATGTAATAGATATAGGAGGTCCTTGTTCTTTATTACTATATAATTCTTGATAAAAATCTTCTACCAATTTCATGATGTCATCTCTCTTTTTAGTAATAATTCCATCTTTTTTTCTTATTGCAGATATAAATTTCCTACCAATACCAAAATGTTGTTTAACATTTTTGAGACTTTTATTTTCTTCTACAGCTTTCCTTGCTATTTCACAGTTATACTTTCTTATATCATTTTCAACTTTTTTCCGTACCATTTTACAAAATTCGAGATATTCAATTCTTTTTAATACATCATTTTTGTATATCTTCATATTCCTTCTTTTCTTCATAAATTCTCTAGTCTCAGTAAAAATTTTATTAGTCAATTGCTGCTTTTTTCTACCAGCTATGTTTGTTGCAGTTTTTAAAAGTGTATCAGTTATTTTCATATTAATTTCATTCAAATCTGAATCATGTTCAAAATCTCCTAACACTTGAAGCCTATTTGTAAGTTCTAATTTAAATTCAATAGAATGTTTCTGAAGATTAGGAATATTAACTGTAAATATTGTTTTTCTTAATAATTTTTGTCTCTCTAGGTTTACATTAACACGTAAGTTACACCTTACTAATCGATGATCATTTCCTGTGTTAAATTTATTAAGAACATTACAATCTTGAAATATGTATTTTCTGTTAGTCAAAATATAATCCAATTTTGCTGTACCTTCATTTAGATGCTTCCATGTCCATTTCCTTTTAACATTTTTTTCAAAAAATGAATTCATAATATAACATTACAGTTCCTTTAATGTATACTTAAGTTGTTTTTAGTTAGGAATGATAAATGTTGTAATTATAGTAATGATAACAATAAAAATATTAGACATGCACAGTGAATTGTGTCAGTAAATTATGATACTGGATATATTAGACACTTGATAGAAAAATTTAGGAGATAAATAGGGTTGTAATAATAATAATAATAATAATAATAATAATAATAATAATAATAATAATAATAATAATAATAATAATAATAATAATAATAATAATAATAATAATAATAATAATAATAATAATAATAATAATAATAATAATAATAATAATAATAATAATAATAATAATAATAATAATAATAATAATAATAATAATAATAATAATAATAATAATAATAATAATAATAATAATAATAATAATAATAATAATAATAATAATAATAATAATAATAATAATAATAATAATAATAATAATAATAATAATAATAATAATAATAATAATAATAATAATAATAATAATAAAGGATTCCTACCTTTACATTCAGTATCATTCCACAACAAACGATTTGCAACACTGATTGACTTATGCTTCTACTCACCAATGCTTCATCATCTAATAGATATTAAGTTAAATCCATCTCCATTCTCTGATCACTCAGCACAAACACTTATAATAAATTTAACAAATTTTCAAACAACCACCACTCAGCTAGAAAAAACAATATGTATGCTTACTCCAACATCAACCCCAGAATTCCTATTTTCAGAAACATATATAATGCTACGAAAACTAGATACTATCATACTTGATCCAATACAAAAATACTTGGCATTTATCAATATACTATCATTCAACATAAATCATCTAACATACAACTCACCATCACCTTCAAGGCTTCTAACAATAGCGGATGAAATACACAAAAGAATTACAATGTTACATCCTTCACATAACTCACAGGAAAATATATACAAGCTCACACAAATTTACAATAACACATGTAACAAACTAAAGGAATACATAACAATTAAAAAAGCAAAAATATGTCTCTCACAAACACACACATGGTCAAGAGCATATATTAGATGGGCTCTAGGATATCCACCAAAATTGAGAGTACCAATGGCAATAGAAATAGAAGGAATGACCTATGCAGGACAGAATATGATAATACCCATATTTAATTACTTCAAGAAAAAACTACAAGAACATAAAAGATTCACACCTTCAGATAATTACTTTGGACAACCAGAAACAAATTATCCATTTAACATACAACAATTTGCAGATAAACTTAATACAATTAAAACCACATGTCATCCTGGAACAAATGGTATACCAAAATTTGTCTTCGCACATTTGAGCCAATTCACATCAAAATATATTTGCAACCTAGCAAATCATCTCTCTCAAAAAATCTACAACCTTAAAGAACTAAATACCATAGCCATAGTGCCATTTAATAAAAAAAAATTAATATATCAACACTTACCAATCTAAGACCTATTTCTATGGGAACATTAGCCATTAAAATTTTAGAAAAAGTCATCAAAGATCAAATTGAACAACACTTACTTCCACTTATATCACCTCTACAATTTGCAAAAAAAGAATCATCTACAGGACAAGCAGCATTACTCTTTAAAACTATTATGACTACAATACAAAAGCAAAAAAAATATGCACCAATAGCAGTACAATTAGATATTCAAGCAGCATTTGATTCAGTGTCAATCAAGATACTTCTTACTAAATTAGCCAACACCACAATACCACCTACACTACTCTATGTAATTGCCAATCTTCTCCTTAATAGACAAATTCATATCACACTCAATGGAAGGAAATCAACATCATTCACTCCATCACAATCTATTTCACAAGGATCACCACTAAGTTCTCTCCTCTTCACATTCTACATAGATCCACTAATAAGAAAAATACAACAAAATATAGCTGGAATACAAATTCCACACACACAACAAAATATCCCATGTTTAGCATACATGGATGATATCATAATTTTTTTAAAATCACGCAAAGAATTTCCAACACTACAAAAAATATTAGATCAATACTCATCTGAATTCAAACTAAAATTCAATCCTAATAAAACAGCAGCTTGGTTCATATATACAACCAAAACATATACTAAATACTTTCAAGGCAAACCCACTCCTTTTCTGGGATTTCCATTTTACTTGGGAACAAATGGTATGAGGCAAAACATACAAAACAAATTACTTGAATCCATAAACAAAATTTCAAACTCTTTATCAAAAGCATACCTATCCATATACTCAAAAGTTCAATTATTCAACATGTTAATTACCACAAAAATAACATATTTTTCTCCAATAATAAATTTCTCTAAACATTTCAAATCAAAAATATCATCATTATGCACTAAACTACTATGGGGATGCAAAGCCATTGCAATATCCGCTAAATCTCTTAGCAAATCTACAGAAAACAATGGTTTAGGACTGCACACTATTTACACATTCCATATACAGAAATCAATCAACATATTAGCATCAACAATAAGACAATTCCCTAAACTAAAATGTTTGCTCACAATTACACCAACGGATACTCCACCTCCAAATTCACAGTATTTATCTTCACTAATACAAAGTGTCACAACAATATCTACTCAAATTAACATAGAAGCAACATATAAATATTCATACTGGCAAATTTACAAACTATTATACCCAGAAAATCCTGGAGACACACAAACAACAATGCTTGGAATTAGCAATTATCAATTATTGAAAAAATTCAAAAAATGGTCATTAGAACCAAAATATTTTGATTTTATATTAAAAATAAACCTTTATGCACTACCAACATCATATTTCCTTCGATACAGATGTCTATATAAAAACATTGATCCTTTTTGCAATCTTTGCCACACAGCAGAAGAGACACAACAGCATATATTCTATTCATGCACAAGTTTATCCAATATACGCAAATTGTTAATAGAAACTTACCAAAGGAAAAATACATCATTAATAAACATATTACAATCTTTTAAAAAAAACTCTACCCCAACAATACGAGCAATAACTTTTTTACTATATGCATACTGGTGCACAAGATGCTCATTTACATTTGGTAACAATACAAGAAGACATCCAGCAACATTTACAAAAAAACTTCAACAAATAAAAGAGCGGGATTACAAAATTAGCGCTCCAGACATTGCAGCAGCAACATGGTCACTCATAAGACAGCCATCAAACCTATAACAGAATAACCATCAAACAGATTATTTAAAATGTAAAATACAATTGATTTTAAAATTTAGAACTTGTTCCAAAGTCCTATGATTGCCTATGTAACAGAATACAATCGTTTGTTGTAAAGAATCTATGTAACATTTGTTTAATAAAATTCTTTGAAACATAATAATAATAATAATAATAATAATAATAATAATAATAATAATAATAATAATAATAATAATAATAATAATAATAATAATAATAATAATAATAATAATAATAATAATAATAATAATAATAATAATAATAATAATAATAATAATAATAATAATAATAATAATAATAATAATAATAATAATAATAATAATAATAATAATAATAATAATAATAATAATAATAATAATAATAATAATAATAATAATAATAATAATAATAATAATAATAATAATAAAGAATTTCAATATGATATTATGAAAAAAAGTATTAATAAAAAGATGAAAGATATTTGTTTTTAGTATTACAATCTTGCATATAGTATACTACTTAATGTAAATATGACTATTTGATGCTTTTAAAAATAGCATTGGTAAAGAGAATAAAAGTAATGTAATATATAAAATCATTGGCCTATATTGGTAAGTCTCAGTATTCATTGAAAGAAATATTTAAAGACAATATATGGGAGAGTTAAAGTATTTAAAATAAAAAAATGCTCTGACATCTTTTGTGTTTAGTGATGATGAACTTAAATATAATGGATAGTTAGTATTTAAATTATGTGAAGTAATTTTTTTTTTAAAAAAGAATAAACACAAGTATTTTTATTAATAAAAAACTCTCTTTGTTTGATATAAAATCTTTTATGAAGTGGTGTTGGCCCAGTTGCTTTGGTTTAAATATATTCTCTTGTGACTATCTTGAAATTAAAGTGTATATTGACTTATTCAGTTTAAAAAATCTGAAGATATTAGTATCACATACAGAGAATCTAATGTAAGAAGCTAAAAATGTCACTGGTTGGTAGTTGTCTCCCAGTAAGAGAATGCTTGTTTTGTAAGTGCTTATTTTCTGTTTGACTTTGACAAGAGAAGTCATATTTTTGCCACAGTTTGGTTTATATATTTTTGATTATTTTTGTAAAATATTTTAAAAATATTTATTTTTTGATAAAGTTATCATGATTATATTCACATGTCATTTGGAAATCTTTGTATATAAATAAATACAAGTCAAGAGAAATGTAATAATATAAAGCAAATAGTTGTTATTAGTTAAAAATAAATGCCTTTATAATCATTATAGCTGCCATTTTTTATTTTTTACAAATAATTATAAATTGAATTTTAAAATTTTAAAACAGAATGCTGTTGTTTTATGTATTCTTAACAAGTATTCATTAATATTTTAAAAATGAAATTAAAACAAATTT
This sequence comes from Epiperipatus broadwayi, assembly GCA_028023455.1. Taxonomy (NCBI): domain Eukaryota; kingdom Metazoa; phylum Onychophora; class Udeonychophora; order Euonychophora; family Peripatidae; genus Epiperipatus; species Epiperipatus broadwayi. Next base: position 593,602 of record JAQFVV010012452.1, on the reverse strand, counting down.
TAATTTGAAAAATATTTTCATTGGTAATCCTGAATTAACAGAAGCTATCATCCTGATTATATATTTAGTTTATTTCTTTCTTTTTTTTTTATATTTGAAAAATTGAAATACTATTTTTAAGAAAATGATTTTCAATTGTAAAATTATATTTTTAACAAGTAATTTAAAAATTATGGGTATATAATATAGAATAAAGGTTTAATTGTTAAAATTAAAATGTTGGAAATAAAAGTCAAAAAGACACTAAACTATGTATAATTCAAAGGTTAATAGACAAAGTGCACTCTTAAAGCATAATAAGTAATGTGAAATAGTGCATAATGAGTGGTATAGTAGCCATTTTATGTTTGAATAAAGCATTTCTGCAGTTTATTTATTATGTAAAGTTTAAAATTTCCATCTAAATTAAATACTTTCTTAGACTATATTAGTAATTATAAATAAATCAAATTAATATAACACTATAATGTAAGGGTTACTTACAGTCCTATTATCATAACATATTCTAATGTAATACTAAAACATAAATTAAAAATATATATATAAATGTAAGTTTATAATTACTTAAGCTTATATATATATATATATATATATATATAATAAGCTTATTTTTTTTTTTTTTTTTTTTTTATAAATTAACTCAAGCCTTAAAATATCAAGTTAAAGGAATAGCTATTTAAATAGTTATTAATGAAATTAATAATTTTAAAATGATTATTTTATTATTCATATATATATATATAATATATATATATATATATATATATATATATATATATATATATATATAATTGTTTATACTAATTGAATTTTATTAATCATGATGTAGACATGGAGATAAATTCAAGTCAATGTTGTATCTAAGCAACTAATACAAAAGCAATAGAATTTAGAACCCAGTTATAAATTATAATTATTTTAACAATAGAAAAATATGAAATCTTGAAAAGCAAATATTATATATGCTACCGGAAGTCGATTCCAGTATAAAAACCGAACCAAATTTATAATAATTGAATCCAATCTTTTGCTAAGGAACTAACCACCACACCCATTTATTTTGATGTGTTTGAAATGCAAACATATTAAAAGAAGATGGACTTATACTTTTAATGAATTTTCTTCAAAATAGAAATTTCACTTTAAAAGAACTCTAAATTCACTCAATAAAAAGAATAGATGTTCAGCGTTGGTAGCCAAGAGGTTAATGCAGCCACCTTGCAAGCAAGCAGTTGCTTGCAGGTGGTTGTCATGGGTTCGCTTCCTGGCCGATGCTTTGATATATGAAAAAAAAGAATAGATAAATTATTCTTAATTGTCATTGCTTATATTTTTTTAAAATATAATTATCTACATATTTTCATTTATAAATCATAGAAATTTAAAAGATTATTCTAAAGAGAAATTTTAACCAAGAGAATTTTCTTCAAATATTTATTTAAATTAAGATTAAATATTTTAAGAAGATATAAAATTATTGACAATGTATTGTGGCTAAACACCATTTGTCAAGGAATGGAATGCTAATGTTTTAAGCAAAAAATGTAATTATATTTCCTATATAATGCTAAAATGTATCTGTATTTCATCAATATAATTGTCAATGAGAAATTATTTGATAGCAAAGTAATCCGGAGAAGAAGATGCCAACTACACACAATATAAGGAATCCTAATTAACAGGATATCGTGATTGCCTCTGCGATGTTTGATTAACAAAGAACATGGAACTTTATTATTAAAGAAAATTTTTCACCTCATCATGAAAAGGAATAGAATAATATTTTTTGAAACAACATTTCAGATTTTATTTGTGTGTTATATACTTTTGACATCTAAATTTTATTTCTTTTGTTTTCAAAACTTATTCATGCTGGGAGTACTTCATTCCAAAAAATTATCTAAATGAAGAGAAATAGAAGATCATTATGTTAAGCATTTTTTTAAAATTTTTATTTATTTAATAAAATTTAGGTCTTCTATTTTTTTTTAAAAACAAAAAACAAAACAAGCGATATTGATCAAGGTAAATTTAAGACTAATTGGATATGGAGGTAAGAGTTTGTTATTCTCCATATTGAATCTATACATGACAGAACAGAATTTTATTTATTACTAATTTTAATTAACATAATGATATTTGTTATAACTTTTTGTGGGAAAGATTAACCCCTTTGCATAAAATTTCTTTATTTCATAATATGACTACACTTGGAGGGATTTATTTATAATACTAATATTACTTTACAAATATCTTATAATGTGAATCATTTTTGATATACATAATTTTGAACTAGTACTTAGTTAGTTAGTTAATTATATTATAATTTCGAAATTTTAAAATTTTAGTTATTGTTTTATAAATTATGAAATGTATTTGTGTTACGATGTATATTACTATTATGGGGATATGGGATTGTAATATTTAATTTAATGCTATAAATAATAGAAATATATGCAAACGTATTATTATCATACTGTTATTTGTTAATAAATATGTTAAAATTTGTTTGAAATTCAAAAAAGTCTCTTATTTATTTGATTTATTTAGTTATTTTGGCAAACAAGATAATGGTAAATGCACATACTCACACATATGTATTATATCAATTTAATATATTAATATTATAAATAAATTATTTATAGAACAATTTATTGAGTTAATTATTACTATGGGATATTGATGGTAATGTCTGAAGAGAATCAAATGCAATATCTGCACTGAGTTTGAATTTTGAGCATAATGGAACCATCAACAAAGGTGTAGATTGGATGAATTAATCTAGGTTGCACTGATATTGAATAATTTGATTTAAAATTATCTTGTTTAATATGGATTCAATTTTAGATTACAAATTACATTGTTTGATCCATGGCATCTTATATGAAAACCCTAAGTCTGACTACAGTTAGATGTGACCACCTTGATTACTTGAAAAGAACTGTATCATTACAATAATATTTACAAAAAACAAAATTTTACTAAAATTGGTTTAATCTATTAACAAACAGAACTTTTCAAATGAAATTCACCTAAACATAAATATATACCCTATTTATGGAGTGCCTTAATGCTTAATTATGGATCAGGATTTGTGGATGATTCTGAAGCTTGCTCACAATCTTTACTGTGAATCAGCAAACAGTAGCTGAGCTAGCTCACTTGGTGTTAGAGTTCCCAGGTACCCCACTGACAGCCACCAATCATGCTGACATAAGTCAGTTGGAATGCCAAAGTAGTGATCATGACCACTATTTTCACCCAGATACAACATATATATATATATATATATATACATATATATACACAAAACAAAATAAACTTTTCTTCATTCACTTCAAGAACCAACTTTCATGATCTTTAATATGAATTTATATAAATCACAAAACTAAATAACCTTATTAAGTCTGATAAAATGGCATAATATCAATGCAAAATTTTATACAAAATGTATTCAATTTATTCTTATATATTTGCTAACTGCTGGATCAGCATAAAATACATCTTGGGTGTCATTTGTCTTTTGTTGTATCTTTATTTATATGAAGAATAAAAAGAAAGAGGAAATATGGAGATTATTAAAATAATACTTTATCTTTTGTCATTTCATTAATACAGATATTTATCATGATTGAATTTCATTTCATTGTTTTTATTAATGTGTTATTGGTTTGTGTTGTTACTCATTTAACTTTCAATCCACATCTTGTTTAAACAAATAAATTTTTATTAATAAATTATTGTATTATTAGAATTCTATGTATTACTCTTTAATTAGCTGCCCCAAGTTTCATATTCTTAATTATTGGCAAATATATTTATTAAAAAAAACTTCTCTTTTGGAGAAGCAAATATATTTTGTTTTAGTAATAAATTATTTCTTTAACACTTTATTCAAATTTAATCTTGAACATTACTTTAATCTTAGTAATACATATATATATATATATATATATATATATATATATATATATATATATATATATATATATATATATATATATATATATATATATTATCTATCTCTTATAATATTTCCAAAATTCACATCATTATATTAGTGATAAGCCAAGAACATTCATAAAAATATCTTTCTTATTGCTAGTGAATTCATCTTCATTGTTTTTATTTTACAATCAGTGTGTCAATACTCATCAATATTTTAAATTAATGCTTTTATCTCCTACAAACAAATGAATGATGGTAAAAAGATTGTTACCACATGGCTTTTGTCTACAATAAAGTACATTAAACTGTTGTCTTATAATGGTAAAAAAATAATAATAACCACAGTTTTACTTTCTATTACTCTGCTAACTTTAACATTTCACTGCTAGCCACTGTTTTAGTTGAAATATTCTTCTATGTAGATCTTACCCAAGATAAACTAAAATGTTGTATACTTTTTAAAAACTCTTATTTTATAACTAAAAATCTTGTAAAAGTCAAGCAATATAAAGCTGAAATAACAGAATTGTTAGGTTGAACGTAATAAATCAATTAAATGGGATCCAGTATTGAACACCTTAAATTTGAAACCTGGGTATTTTTAATTCACTGCTTTTTATCTGACATAAGTGTGAAAAAATATATAATTTTACTCATATATACTTTGTTCTGCGTTTAAAAATCCTAATCGATCTCTTACTCAAAAATTTCATCTTCTGAGAAGGAAGATTATGATGTTTTTTCGCTTTTAAATTTAAAAAGAAAGACATAAAACACAAACACACACACATCTGTGTCTAGTAGCATAAAGTTTTTTGTTTTACTTATCATATAAATATTCACATAGTATAATACATGTAATTTATAGAAGTAAACATCAAATTTGCCCTTGCTTTAGTTTTATAAATCTTCCTTAAAAGAATCAAAAAGTTTTTTTCCCAATTATATATATAGCTTATGTGTACGTAAAATTTCAAACTGATAATATATATATTTATATCGCACGAAATATTTTATAATACTTGAAGATCGCGATAAATATTTCAAAGAAGAAAATTAATTTCGAATAACAACGAGGAGAATCATAGTTGGAAAAAATAAAACATTTTTAAATATAAAAAAAAATAATTGTTTTTTAGATATTAAAAGTTGGTTAATAATAATAATTATTATTATTATTAATGTTAAAATGAATATTGTTTTATTTTTCAGGATTTTTTTTTTTAAAAGAGTCAATTCAAAAAAAAAAAACCTCCTAAGAATTTAATTATATGTTGTGAAATTAATATATTTTAGATTAAAATATTTTTAATCTGTTAAAATCTTATACTTTTATTACATGACTGTATATATATTAATTTTGAGTGGCATATGTAAATTAATGAAGAAGAGATGTTGTTTGTTGCTGATGAAGGAGAAGATTATTAGAAAACTTTGAAAGACTTCTTCGCTGCGGTGACAGTTTTCTCTGTAGTTTCATTATTAATGGCTGAGAAACTCTGTTACCCAGTTTTAAAAGAAAATGCAAATTATTATTATTAACAAAAAAAACAAAACAAACAAACTAAAAACAATTCTTGATAAATATCACTTGCTTTCTGACTTTATTATTAATGCCGTGCATTATGCAAATGTATATTTAACCATTAATCATTGAAGACTGTCTTTGTTTTTTAATTGATGACAACACTTAATAAATTTGATTAAAAAATTAAAAGGTTAATTTTTTTTTCCAGATTCAAACAGTTAATGAAATCTGAAAACAAAGTATTTTTACATCATTTACACCAATCTAATAGTCGATTTACGATATTTTTTATTTATTTGGCGCAATAATGAATTATATTGAATAATAGTTATTCACTCAGGAGGACATGTGATGTTTGATTACCAAAAGTAATAGACTGAGCTTTTGCCCAAGAATTTCCCGAGCCCTTTTACTCTACCCATGCGCTAATATTCAGAATGTAAATGGAGAATTATCACAACTGATAATTAAGTTTAATTACTATATTCTATTGTAAGTTGCCATTGGAAAAAATACTAACAATGTAATGTAAGTTAAAACAGAATAACAAAAACGATGCTAGATTAAACGCAATCTTTTTCATTTATACTACAATAATAAAGAGAGACATGATGCTTAAATAAAGCTAAGCGTATAAAGGCACAAAATCAGGTTCTTATTACTTGCGGAAAATTATTTCATGTTACAATCACATTTTTTTTTTACAGATGGCATAGTAATACTTATCTTACTTCCTCAGACTATTGTTGGATATGTAAATGGTGCGCTACAGGCTAGCTCCTTTAAAAAAAATCAAGCTACATCTGTATCACAAATTATGACTTTTTGACATAGTCATTGAAATATAATGCAATTTCTGTGTAATCTAGTTTAAAGTTTCAGTTACAATATTTATAATTAGGCAACTTCCAATTAAAATTGGCTCTGATAGCTAAAAGCATATGATTTAATAATCACAATTATATTTTTATGACCTACATTAAACCACTGACCATTTTCTGTTTAATATTCTAACTGTTAAAAAGTAGTAAATCAGATATATATACTTCATACAAATGAAAATTCAAAGTACAATAACTTCTCTAAATTTTTCACAAGTAATTAAACATTTCCCCCAAGAAGTGTATATATTGATTTCAAGTTTTTCATGGACTTATAAATGTAAACATGGAAATATAATGGGAGTTTTTATATAATAATCTAAATCAAAATTTCGTTTATAATGTAACTAAGTAACTATCAATTAAAATAGTTGATATTACCTGAAACTGCATAATCTCTCAATTGTAATAATATTTGTTTTTATTTGGCTTAGATTCAACTAAAAGTGTATTATAATATATATATATATATATATATTATGAAGCATGTTTTTGGGATTAACATTTTTGTGAAAAGATTCATTTCAATATATATATATATATGTAGGTAGGTAGGTAGGTAGGTAGATAGATAGATAGATAGATAGATAGATAGATAGATAGATAGATAGATAGATAGATATATATATAGATAGGTAGGTAGGTAGGTAGGTAGATAGATAGATAGATAGATAGATAGATAGATAGATAGATAGATAGATAGATAGATAGATAGATAGATGGATAGATAAGGGTAGCAGAGCAGTCTTCCTAAAGCTATGAATAATTAACACTCTGTGTGTTGAGTAGGAGGTTGCTTGCTAAATATACAAGGTGCTATTTATTCAAGGTCTGAGGGAGACAGATTTGCATCCCATAATTATATATACATTAAGTTATGATCAAAGTTCTGTGTTTTATAATAGTATTTGTAAGATTTATTATCACTATTAATACATTATATATATAAGAAATTATCCTCTAAATGACAAATTACAGAGAGATTTTTCCAATACTCCTCAGAGAAACAATAAAATAGAAGACATTACTCATTATTTTTGCAAATATACTGAATAATAAAGGTTTTAGAATTTTTTGATTTGTTTTATCACCATCTATGAATAGTCAGACATATATTTACCAATAAATATTAGATAGAAAGCCAGGTTAGTTATAAATCTAATAACAGTGAAAAAGACCATTTGGAACAAATTTCCAAGTTTTATTTAGTCTGGATTAGAACTCTAGGTCATGGACATAAAAATTATATGGAATAACCACTATGTACATACCCATTATGTCATGAAAACTTTTTGATATATAAAGTTAATGACATGATTATAAGAGCATATTTGTTTTGTCAAATTGAAAGTGATCATTTGAGTAACATAATTATCTGGAAATGAATCTCTTAAAAAAATTATTTCTTGGAATTTTTCATAATAGTTTTTATTTAATACAATTATCTAATAGTTTTGAATGTATAGCAATCTTCTTCAAAGTTATAACAATTGCATTATGTTGTTTATTTACATGAACTTACAATAGTGTTCTTTTGAGATCATATAAATATACATTTAATATTATATATACCTGTTTATTAAACAGTATAGTGTTTTTTTAATATAGAAATACATTAATTTACATGGAAGTTAACTACTGTCTCACATGTCAATAAACGTTTAAAAAGAATGGATGACCACTATAAAATCAACATTCTCTGATAATGATGGTAATGAAGTGTGATTTTATTCAACAACCAGATTTTAAAATTAGTTTAGGGTTGGATTATAAATCCCAGGTCAAGGAAACCATTTCATGTTTAACAACATATGATAATAAATCATATTAGTTTACATAGATGTAATTATTAAATAACACTGTGTTTTTTAGATACATACATAATTTAGATGGAAGAAAACCATTCTTCCATATATATATATATATATATATATATATATATATATATATATATATATATATATATATATATATATATATATATATATATATATAAACAGCACTCCACATAAATGTCTTAAGAGAATGGATTAAACATCCCTTCTTAAAGCTTAAGTTTAAATAAACCAGTGGTGGAGATGAAGTAAACTTATTTAACAGCCAGATTTAAAATCAATCTATTCTTTATCAATTTATTACTTTTATATTTATAAATATATTTGCTAATAAATTGTTGCTTTTAGGTTCTGAATTCAAGATTGTATGGATAGCATAAAAATTTTATCAGATGGTTTTTATTGATACCATATCTATCAGAAGAACAGTTTGAAAAATTTAATGATAATAAGTATTACATTTGGAATTATTTCAAGAATATACATTGTTAGAAAAAAACAAGGCCAGCAACACCTGAAGAAGAGGGGAGAAAAATACCTCTCGAAACATTGTGCATATATTAACCTGTTTGCTGTGATATTATTAACAGTTAGTGCATATACTAACCTGTTTGCTGTGATATTACTAACATTTGTTTGCTGTGATATTACTAATAGTTGGTGCATATACTAACCTGTTTGCTGTGATATTACTAACAGTTGAATGCGTTTGGAATATTTAACTAAAATTAAACTTTTCTAAAGACATTCAACACACATATTAGATGATGGAAATAGTCCAATATAAAAATACAGCTAGAACACCATCAACACAAACCTTCTGAAAAACACAAGAAATATATATATATTTTAATCTATTTACTGCCTGAAACCATTCATCGTAGTATAAGTGTTTTACAGTTGATTCTTGTCAAAAAAAACCAACAACTAATTTTGATTTTTTGGTAGATTGAACTATTGGCAACAAATTGATAATTAAAGTATCAAAAAATTGTTGTTGTTAAAACATTAATTTAAAATTCTAAAATGATAGGATGTAATTCATTATAAAGGTGTTTGTTATTATTATTGTTGTAAGAAAAGAGCATTCAGTCATAAATGTGACACAGTACAGTAACAAAAAATAATCAAATGACTGTTTCTTGAAAAGCCATTCATTATTCAGTACCAGAAAGTTGAGTTTAATTTTTAAGTCTATCACTCTGCCACAGAAATAAACCACCCTAAACGAAGGAGTCAGTAATTTTATTTGTTTAATTAATATTATGCATCTTAAATGAAGTAAAGTTTAAGTTTACAAGGTAGCTTTAAATATTGGGATTCTAAATTAATTGTGTTAAAGTGTCCAGTTGTGGAAAACTGCTACTGATGATGAACAAATGCTATCACATGATCATAGTTCTTTTTTATTTTGTCTTCACTTGCTTTTGAGGAAAGAATTGCCTAGCCTGATAATTTGTTCTACTTTATTTAAAAATTAATCTACAAAAGTGACTTTTAGGGGCAATAAAATTAAAGTAATACAATGGTTTGTCACTTAAAAAGTCATATAATATTTAAGACAAGCAGTTACAGAACTGATCTGTGATCTATGGATCCTTAGATTTCAAGTCCATGCACTCGATCTCACAGAGCCATATTAATACTGATAATATATATATATATATATATATATATATATATATCAGTATTAATATGGCTCTGTGATATATATATATATATATATATATATATATATATATATATATTGTGCCCTTTTCTATAGGTCAGAAATAGCTCATTACAGTAAATTATTAAAAATTTTAAATTTTAGAATATGTTCTCTTGATGTGTTAGTTATATTTTGTTAATAATATCTTAAAGTACAATTTGAAGCTAAGTGAAATTATGTAATGCATAAAAGTATAATGAATAACCTTAAAATAGTTAAGTAAAGTTGAAAATATTATTACATATGGTTGCAAAAGCTGGTCATAATAAATAACAGCTATAAATATTTAAAAGTATGTTTAAAAGTTCAAATTTAATAGTTTTAAACTTATAGTTAAATAAATGTTATATTTAAATTTATAAATTATATTTAATAATTATAATTAATATCGTATATTTTAAAAGTAATCTTTATGGTAGTGAAAGTTGTATTTAATTCTATATTTTCTAAATTATTTTTCCAAATTTTGTATTATTGTATTATTTTTATTTAATACAATAAGTGTAGCAATTTATTATTATTCCCAGACAGAAAAATTGGATATGGTCTGTCTTGGTTATATTAGTCATGTGATTTGTATAATAATATACAGTTGTACACACTTGCTTGCTAGTATTTATTAGTAAAGTTTAAAATATTGTAAAATTGCATTATAGAATTGGATATAATTATTATCTATCATAAAAGCAAATATTAAATATTAAGTTAACTATCGTATAAAATGTTTTAAATAATGTAATAAAATGAATACAGCTAATAAAAGTTAAATATTTTGTTTTAAAATAAAATAGATAAATTAAATATTAAGAGTGGGATAATTTATTAAATAGAGTTTTTAAAAAGTCTTTTTAAATATTTAAGTAATTTAGTAAAGTAATAATTGATTTAAAAGTAATATTTAAATAATATTTTTAAAGTTTTAATACATCATAATTTTTTTATTTTGAAATTTAATTGTGTAAGTTTCTAACATTATGCAAATTTGGTATCAAACTAAAAGTAAGATTCAACCAATAGAATGACGTATTTTCTAAAATATAAATACCAATTGCATGGGTGTATCAGGGGTGATTAAAATATGTATTAAAGGTAGCAGAGATCGTATCAGTAGCTATCAAGATGATAGTAATTTTTAATTTTATTATTTAGTCAATTTTTTAGTGCTCTTGTACAATTTTATTTGCAAAGCCAATAGGTTATTATTATTTTAAAAAATATTTGCAAAAAGAGAGTGTAAAAATAAAAATATTAATAATAACTTCATTTAATATGCCTTGCTAATTTTAAAGACCCATTGTCAGTAGTATTCATCAAAATTTAATATATAACTTCGCAATAATAAAATGGATATACCAATAAATAAAATGTATTCAACTTATAATATTTTAAAAATGAGTATAATATTTATTAATGCAGTTTCAATAATATTGAACAAGAGGACTATTCAAATGAATAAATTAATTTTATGGACATGGTATGGGAAACTTATTAGAAAAACTGTTTGCCGATTAAAAGTAAAGATGCATTATTTTATATAGCAAGATAGGACAAGTATACTTTATAATAAATTTATGGAAATATCATGTTATAAGAGTAAATGTTATATCCTTTTTGTAGGAAACATTAAAAAATATTTACAAGAAATTATTTTAAGAAACAACTCATGGAAAACATTTTAGAAAAGCATGTGTTACGAAAACCTGAGATATATAGAGGGTTAATACGCATATATAAAATTGTTTGAAAAGCTAATAATTTAAGACAAGAAAAACCTCTGAATTTGTAATAAATAACAATAAATTTCCTTGAAGAAGAAACCTATAAAGAAAATGAACATGTTAATAAATAAAATGTGGAATTATGGAAATAAGTAGTGCATAAAAGTTTATCCGGATAATTCAAGCTAAGTCAAAAGGGACAGGATGCATCACCCAGCTAATAAGGAATATTCCAGAATAGGAGCTTCAAGTTATTATTTTAATAATATAATTTTATTATGATTTCAATAATCATCATTCTGGACTATAGAAGTTATAACCTATTATTCTATTAACTACTCCAAAATAGATTGATGATTATTTTATTTAATTTTTAAGATTTTAAGATGTTGTCATATTTTTTTTTATTATTCATTTTTCAAATCTGAGATTTTTGTACCAGAAGTTCGGATGGCACTTACTGCAGGAAACATATTGTCTTGTTCATCATCATAGCAACAGGAGAAGTTGTAGAATTATTCTGAAGAGAACATTAAAAAAAAAACTTTTGAGAAAGAAAATGGAAATATTTGGACTTACAAAAAAAAAACATTCGTTTCAGCTGAAGATTATGTAAATATGATTTTCATTTATTACTATTTATTTTAAAATGTAAATTTTCTAGTTTATAAGAGTAGGAACATGAACATTAATCTATTGATAATATTATAATCCTATAATATAATAATTTAATAGTTTAAATAAAAACATTTAAATAAAAGTATAAATGCCATGTGTGCAATGCTATATCTAATGGATGGAAAAGAAGACTGCAAAAAGTGATGACCAGATAATATCACTTGGTAATAGTTAATGAATATTGATATTTTATGATGTATATTTTGTTTTCTCTTTAGATTGCCTATGAATTATAATGAATGGAAGTATAAATGTTTTAATTATATGTAAACACATTTTGTACAGCACTTTAAACATTATGAGATTAAGATTTATTTTGGGAATATGCATACTATAATTTTATACTAGTAATATAATCCAACCTGATAATAAATATTTATGTGATTCTTTTAAAAACTTTCATATTATTGGATGTTCAAAGTATTTATATGATTAGTTTGTATATGTTTTAGAATATAGAATAAGGAAGTAAGCAAACTTTTCTTGTGGATCAGTGAGGTTGCTCTAATTATAAATGAATTTTATTTATTGTTTTGAATATGCAAGATAGTTATTTTGTTGATGTAAGATGTGATAAATCTTTCGGAAATAATGATAAGATAGTGATTTGGTAGTAATATGGAGAACATGAACCCAAGATGATGTTATCATAGGATGTGATGAGGGAATATGAATAATATTCTATAATCTTCATGGATATACAGTACAGTTAACAGTGCCCTGTATCTGATATATTTATTTTGGACAGTGTCTATTTTCTTTGAGTATTGATGTTTTTAATAAAGCTGAAGGAATAGCTTGACATCATTGATAGTATTGGAGGACTTCGGACAAAATAGGTTAGGCCTCTATTTCTTATAGATACACTGTGCCATAATATTTTTTGATATATGCTATGAGTTATACTTGAGTTTTTCTTTCCTAGATCCTACACATCTATTTGCTATCTAGATTTCCAGTGTAACTACATCGTTCAGTATGATATATTTGAAAAGAAATAATAGATAATTTAGAGTTTAAGATATGCTATCATTTGAAAAAGATAAGTTCATTTACTTAGAAGAAGTAGAATATGTATAAATTGGAATTGAAAATTCAATGAACCCTAAAAGGAAAAAAGAATCATAAGATATGTTTTTTTGGATTTATTTTGGAAGTAGAATAAAATTTCAAGAATAAAATATATAAAACAAAGTTGTTCTTCAAAATGTTAAATAACTTTTAAATGCTTTATTTTGTCTTTAAAATAAGTATTGCATATGTTTAAAAATATAATGTTATAAAGTAAAAATAATATAAACAATAAGCATAGACATAATTTTGTAATTATCGAATAATAGGAAATATATCAGTAAATACAACTATATAGTATTAAAGTAATATCAAATGGGGATATGTTATATTTATTAAACATAGTGTAATGAACAACAATATCCACAAAATCTGGTAATAAATTATTAGATAGATATTTTATGTAACATCTTTTGACATTGCAGGATGAAAATTGTTTATTTTTAAAAGATCCATACTCACGATAATGTTATTTTTTATGTTTTCAGTAGTATGTTTTTATGGATGTTTTTTTTTTAAAAAGAAAGGTATAATTACATAATATTTAAGGATAGAATATATTTTTAATAAAAATAAATAAATGTATCATAAGTTTAATTAGAAAGAGATAAATAAAATGGTATTATTTTGTTATTATTGTTTTAAGTCAGAATAAAGACATAAAATAATTCTAGATTGTTTTAATAACTAAATAATAAAAAATGTAAAGCTGTGTAAAGTGAGGATATCCAATGTAAATATTGTAAATAAATTATTTATTTTATTTTATTGTTAATAATAAACTTTGTTAAATTTGTTTTTCAAAATCTGTGGGTCGTGCCTGTTTTCATTTTTCCATTACACTGCATGAGACCACACAATACAGCCAGAATAATAGAAACGAACATATAATTTTTGCACAAAGATAAATAAATAATTATTTTAAGAATTCGAATATTATCTTGGTATTCATTTAATTAAGTAATCATATTTTACATTATCTTATGGTCATAAATTAGTTATCACAATGGTACATTGAATTATATGCTCTCCGTTGCCACACATCTTTATTTGTCAGATAATAAATGCTACCACATATTTATTACATTCTTATATGGAAATAAAAGATTATATCATAGTATTTTATTATTTTATTATGGTAATAAAAATTATAATAAAAAAAATATAAAATTTAGTCCATCCAAGGAAGAATATTATTATTATTATTATTATTATTATTATTATTATTATTATTATTATTATTATTATTATTATTATTATTATTATTATTTTATTATTATTATTATTATTGTTATTGTTATTATTATTATTATTATTATTATTATTATTATTATTATTATTATTATTATTATTATTAGTTTAAGTGTAGTAGAGTATGATATAAAAATCCCTTTTTTTAAAATTAACTTGAATAATTTTATGAACCTGAGATTTATTGAGCTAAATTATTATGAATAGAAGATTAAGATTTAATTATTAGTTTAATCTTAAAGAATAGGATTTATTAAAGTCATAAGAATACTATATTTGAGATAATAGGGGGGGGTAATGTTCTTATGCCGTTGAGGTAGTATCCTATGGGATATTGGCTCAATGTAATCTTTCTTGTCACCTGTATTTCACTTCCAAGTCTTATGATAAAATAAATATTTATTATTTATTTTTATAAACAGAACCTTTTCATTATTTTGTTAATAGAATGTTTTAATATAATGCAGGATATTTTATTTATTAACTGAGCTAACCCATTTTATTTATATTGTCTGGAAGTGAGATGCACGAAGGACATGGTTAGAATATATATATATATATATATATATGTGTGTGTGTGTGTGTAATATGGAAAGCTTACCAATAGCTCAAACAAGCGGTAAGGGAAAATATTTAAAATCTCTATATAGAATATTCCTATCCCCAGACTAATTGATAAATACAAGCTTTCAAAAGCAATGTCATGTTAAATATGACTTGCTTTATCGATGATTATATATATAAAATAGCGATATGTTTAGTACACAAAATTCACTAAATAAAAATTACTTTCACAAGTTTCTAGACAGACGTATAGGGTAGCTTTCATATTTTTATCTCTAATTATTGTTATAATTATTTTTTGCAGTTACTTTTATAAAACATTATAAACGAAAACATTAGGTGAATTAAAATTTATGAAATCATGCACTCTTCATGTAATATTACTTTTTTTCAAATGAATGATTTCAACTTCAGGTTTTAATAAAGTCTGAATGTTTTGTTCTACAAAAATATTTATTATAATTTTATTTATCTACAAATAAGTTTTAGAAGTAAAAGTTTTTTTAATGAAAAAAAAAAAGAATGCAAATGAGCTAACATGATACGTTTTTTTTTGAGTACTCTTGACTTAAAAACCTGTGACTGAAAGAAGTGTGCATTCCAACACTCTTTTAATTAGAAACACTTTCATAATTATATTAGATCTTAGTAGGTAATACATAATAAACATATCGATATATATATATGATTGCGAAGTTCATTATCTGGTATTTGAATTACGTATAGAATTCAACAATTTTCTTCAGAATTGAGAACTTTCCAAGCAATTTGAGAATATTTTGTGGTCCATAACCAATCACCTAGTTACACAGTGATTAATAAAAGAGTATTTATCTACAGATTTTTATCCAAAAAATAATAAAAAGATAAAAATAAATACGTTTATCAAGTTTTAGTTTACTAACCTAGTGAGCAATGGCTTTTTATTTAATATTATTCTGCAGAGAGATTTTTTGTTAAGCCGTGCTTGCAATGAATGAAACAATGTTTTTTTTGCCTTTAATTAAATAAATGAACTTTACATGAAAGGATTTAAAATATCAGTTCATGTAAACTGCTTTTAAATTATAGAATACTTTTTGATATTGTGAAATCTGCAATTTTTGCCACAATAATCTGGTATAAAACTGTATTAAAAAATTTACTATATTGATTTTTGAAGTTTATACAGAAGGCTCTTTATAAATCTTCTGGTTAAAACAATATATTTTTATTTTTTGATAAACATTCACTCATTATATGTTGTTAGTAATAAGATTAATTCCAGTATTTTTAAATACATCTAATATTAGACGTTTAAAAATATTTTGAAGGAAGCAATTTTAGACAAAATATATGAACATAAAATGAAATTTAAAGTAGAATATATATTATTAATAAACGTGGAAAGCAAGAAGAATGAAGTATTCTAACTTCCGAATCAGAGTTTTAGTTTATAAAATAAAAAAGTAGTCAAAAAGTCATGCAAATTACATATATATCGATAATTTAGATTTGGAAATATACAAATAGACAAAGGGCTTACTAATTAATTAAATATCAGCTCTTTTTTTTTTTTTAAAAAAAATCAAAATTCAATAAAGGCTATCATTTGACAGTTTTAATTACTGTCAGAAACAAATGATGACATCTATAAATCTCAGCAAATTTTTTCTCATGAATGAATTTACTAATTATTTTAATATATACGTAAAAGATAAATATTTTTAAAAATAAAATTATCTATACACATCAATATGGAAAACTTGTTATAAAATTATATCAGCGTTATTTCTATATAAAGGAGATAGAAAGGAAACTTTTAGGATCAACTTTATTTTTGTATGCTTTATTTATTTTCAATAGTTGAAAACTATTTTACTCTTTCGATCACTATTTTTTTTTTTTTTTGAAATGACTATCCTAGCTTTTAATAGAATAATATGCATACTTGAGTGAATATATTAAATGTTCATCTTCCAATGTAGAACATATAATTCAGATATGAATTTCTAGTTTATTGATTTAATAAAAACACTATATTTTTTATTAAAGAAATATTGTTTAAAAGGCAAGGAAAGTAAATCAATCTCTTTTTTTAAACAGTTCATTGCCATGCAAACACTAAGAAACACTGATGATGAAAACAGTTTTAAGGAAGCTGCAAATTCCAAGGAGTGAGAATTTGAATGGTTTTCCATTTTCATTTTACCTTCTAGCTAAAAAAACTAGGTCCATTTATGCTTATATATACATTAATCTCTTCCATTTTCAAGTTATTTTTGTGACATAAAAACTTGTCTTTTATCCCACATTATTAAAATAATCGTGATTATAGCACTATATAAATAATATTAACCTTATAAAATACAAACATTCATGGTCAGAATATCAAGAATCAATAGATGTAACTTAGAAATATATACTAAAGCAGAAGTTTTTAAATTGAAAATCAAATTCTAAAAAGATAATGTATATCTGTTGGAAATCAAGAGGTTAAATTAGTGATGCCTATTTGTTGAACAATCATGTATAAAACTATTGAACTGTTTCCAGTTCCAAATTTAATAAATATCAAAAGTGATTATAATATTGACTAAAAATAGGAAAATAAAATCTAGAACAGAGTTTAGGAATTAATGCCAAATAAAAAAGATCAATTCACATTAAGTAAAATTGTAGTTGAATTTCAAACCAATATGAAATACATATGATCATGTTGACTATATTTTAAATTTACAAATTTTCTGTTCTAAACATTGCAATGAAGAAGCAATGGTGTCATAAGTTTAGAAACAGACCCATTAATAATTGAAATCACACCTCATAGTATGCTTGTAGAAATCATTAAAACTTTCCAACTATTGAAAGAATATTTGTTTGATTGTCAAATAAAGAATATCAGTTAAGATACTTCTTTTCAAATTTAAAAGGTGGCAATAGAACCTTCATAGTTGGGTAACATGAATGCAGTCTATTTGGATATTTTTTTTTAAAAAAAGAATTTATTCTTTGATACAAAAATGTTCAAACAGTGATACTTTCTAAGATAATAATGTCCAAGCATACACAGACATATACTGATTTGAGAAATATGAGAATGAGGTTATACATTTTCTATGCATTTCTCAATTATTTTATTTGAATATGATTAAACTACTGGAGTGATCTTCTTTAGCAATAAGTAGAATTTGTTATCCTGTCTTAATTAACTTATTTTACTTTTTGATTAATACTCTAGTATTTGTCTTGCACTCCTAATTCCAATAGTGTACTGGACAGTGTGTCCTCCACCCAATCTTTAATTAATACTTTAAGTCTCAAAATATAATAGAAATAACATGTCATTAATTAGTTCTTGTTGCATATAAAATAGGTATTATATTGGCTTAAATAATATGAACTATTTGTAAAAGTACCAAACTCTCCACATATTAGCAGCATGTGTAATATTATGAAATGGTGATCATATGATGTTTGATGAACTATTTGCTTCTTTAAATCACACTGCATTCCAATTAATTCAGATAATCATTGTTCTATTATAGAATTATAAAGTTTTTCAATTCCACCATTTTTTTTAAATGTTTAATTGTTATTTTGATGAATTTGTTATGTATGCACAGATAGCTTAAAGTAAACTTATTTTACTTACTTTTTGTAATGATCAATTTATTGTATAATCTTTTCATTACATATATTTTTTGTAGCAATTATATTGGTGACTAGTTTTATAAGCTTTATATTTTGAACCTATTTTTTTTTAGAAATATCTATGAGGAATGCTTATTGTCAGTCTCAGTTGATGAAATTTCAATTTCTAAATAATTTTAGAATTTCTACTTGAATGGTCAGTTGATTAGAAAACTTTTCTTTTTTAAAGATATACTTTTTTTTTTGGTTGATTATTAGTATTATGTTTTTTGTAATGCTGTTACTATTGTTTTGTTTGCATATTTTTATAGTATCTTTATTACTATCCTTGAATAAACACAAACATTTTTTGTTATCATATGTATGATTTACTTTACTTAAATTTTTATTTTCTAAGCTATCCTGTGGAATAGTGGATAGTGGATAGTGTATCTGTCTCTTATGTCAACAACCTATAAATCTTGAAAGAATTTTTTAGATTATTATTTGATTTTTTTTTAGATAGCTGGCCATAACTCACCCAGATAATTATCCTGTGTTAGAAAATAAATCATCACCCTGACCTTATTATCTAGAGGATAAAGTATCTAAATTAATTCTATATTTGCTTGTCATAGCATGATCTGATGAGGCTTGGATAGTTTGGTAAACATATAAATATTTTCAGATTAGTTTAAGATTTTTTCATATAGCCAAACTGTAATCATTATCATCTTTTTTAAATGGTTCATCATCATCATTGTAATTTTTAACCCTCATCATTCATTGCAGAATGGAGGTAGCTGCAAGTCACTCTATCAAACTTCATTATTCATTTATCTCACTTGCAGTTTTTTTTTTCAGTTTTTAAAATGTTTTCAACTATTTATCTACCATCAATTTTACTAGTAACATAATGAGGCAGCTCTATTTCAGTATCAGTTTTTTTTTATTGTTGGCAATTGTTTTTGACCTCTACTTATTGTTACTAATATGTCTTTTTATATTTCACTATATAAGCTGAAATTTCTGTTTAAAAAATTCAAGTCTTATCAATATATTTACTGGTAATATATATATATATTTTAAACACATTGATGTATTTCTTTTTAATATCGTTATTTCTACCAAAAGGATTCCATTCTAGTTTAATTCTATGATTAATTTTATTTATTATGATTGCATTTGTATTAATAAGATAATCAAAGTATTTGTAATTGTTAGCTTCTGTTAAATTCATTACTATAAACCTTAAATTTTTTGAATGGCCATTGAAGACTATTTTACTTTTTTTTTTTCATTTTAGTCCTATTACTTTGTTTTTAGTTGATAGCTTTTATTTTTTCTGAAGCTTCAATATATTATTTGCAAAAAATAATATCATTTTCAAAATTTAGATGACTTAAATAATCTCCACATTTGTAATTTTTTAGTTTTTTTAAATTAAAAAAATATTTCTATAAAATTATTGTAAAAGAGATGGAATTATCTTGTTAATATTAAAGTTAATCATTCTGTCAGCATATATTGTTAGTACATTTTTATAAATATTCTTCAAAATGTGAATATCCTGAGTCTATTTGTCAATGCTCTAAAATTTTGATGACTATATAAATACTTATAGAGACAGATGCCCTATTTTTTTTACATATTTAGTGCAAA
This sequence comes from Epiperipatus broadwayi, assembly GCA_028023455.1. Taxonomy (NCBI): domain Eukaryota; kingdom Metazoa; phylum Onychophora; class Udeonychophora; order Euonychophora; family Peripatidae; genus Epiperipatus; species Epiperipatus broadwayi. The sequence continues at coordinate 573,143 of JAQFVV010012452.1, read as the reverse complement.
ATAGAAACACACTCTCTTTGGATAACTTCTCTGTTATAATCACTTTTAATTTCATTATCCTTTGGTTTATTTCAGTCCAATATTCTTTTTAGATGAATTATTATGATCTTAATAAAAATCTTGTATACAATTGATAAAGGTTTAATAGTTTTGTAATTTTTGATTTTTTTTAATAATTTTTCTTAAGTATCAATATTATTAATGCATTCTTCTATTTATCTTACACATCTTCATCATTAAAACATCACTTGCTAACAATTTTTGTATTTTTTCATCTGATTCTTTTAATATCTCTGTAATAATTTCATCATTTCCAGGAATTTTTATATTTTTTTATACAGTTAATTGCATGTCTGAAGAGAATTTTAGAAAAATAAAAAAAATCTATAGCTTAAATGTTTTGATAATAACTATGAATTTAAACAATTAATTTGTTGTTTTGAATATTTATATCTAGTGTTTTTAATTAAAATATTTGCATTTCAGAAGATGTTGCAATTGTGGGAATTATGTTGCTTTCTTATTCTTTATTATCATATTGTTCTTCATATAACTTTCCCCTATGCTTCATAATGCCATCACTCATATTTGATAACAATATCATTGTTTCTTTTTCCTTTTACAGCATTTGTCAATAATTACAATGTCTGGATTTTATTGGAGAATAAGTCAGTAGTTTAGTTTGATCTGGTTAGCTGAATGATTATGTGCTAATTATAAATCAAAAAGTAAGATTGCGGTCTTATCTGTCTTCCACAATATAATTGGGGGAAGACAAATCCTTCCAATAATTGAATGCATCACCTTTTAATATGAAACACATTGGGCATTACGAGTAATGCATTTTTTAAAATTATTGAATAATTTTTCACAAACAATAAAGTACTTGGGATTTATTTATTTATTTATGTTTAAATTCTAGTTAAATGTTTGGTATAATATTGTCAAATTTTAAAACAGTTCTATTAGATTTTAAAAATTACCATTGTTCATTCTATAAATGTATATCATATATTTTATTATTGCAATTTTGGAAACATCATGTTATTGTCATCAAGTCATAGTCTATTGTGATGTAGTATTTTTCTTAAAGTTTCATCATTTATAAAACAGTTTGGATATCTTATTGTTTCTTTATGTGGTATTAGTGTTTTTGATAACTTTAAATTTGTTTTAATTGCAAATATTTTATGAGAGCTGAATATGGTAATCATCTCTTCTAATTTATGATTTTACAACTTCATAGATTTTATCATGTGGATAAACATTTCTTTTGTTCCTGAATGGATAATAATTTGAAATTGTATCACTAGTAATTTCAAATTTCTGGATCATTTAAATAAAATTCATAAATGTAATTGCAACTAAAGCTGATATTTGAGTATCCAAATCAGAATCATTTTCTAGTTCTGTCTGTATAGGATATTGCCCATGATAGGCATAATGAAGCTAAATAGTTTATTTAATAATATAGTGATCTGAAATAAAATATTTGTTTTTTGTACTTTATATCTTCCGATATTTATCATTTAAAAAAAAACATTTTGTAAACTTTTCCTATAACACAAATAAGAGCTTCATCCTTGACTATGTGATACCTGAGTAACAAAGTGATAGATTAACTGTGGTCCATGTACATTTAGTTTGAGTCAATTCAGTGAATCAAACTACATATTTGCAAATTATTTTTCTACCCTTTGCATAACACATTTTAAGACTATTTTTTTAAAATTTTAAACCTATACACATATATAATATTCAAATATAAGTATATTGTTTATACTAAGTATAATGTAATTAGAAAAACTTAAACACAGACTTTAAAACTCCCTACATACACTCCATCTTATCCAACTGATACACATGATCAAATACATGTAAAAAAAGATAAATGATCTCTAATATATTTCATGCTGAATTAACACTCATCTGTTCATCCAGATCATTTCCCACACATATATACAGTCAATGCTTGGTTTATATTAAGTGAGAATATTTTTAAACTTTAATGGCTAAGCTTAAATCTTCTTTATCCTCCAACTCTTCAGCTACCCACATCATTAAAAATCCAGTGATGAAACAATCAAAATTCTTGGTGATATATTACCATCATTGTCATATCCATGCTGTATTTAAGTCATCCTGACCCCTCACATAAAGGAGTTTAATACTTCCATTTAAATATGCAAAAGAGAAATGAGCAGAATACAGGCGGATTATATAATATTCAAATATAAGTATATTGTCTGTACCAAACATAATGTTAACAATTATATAAGATGGAGTGCATTGCTAGAGGAGCTTGAAGTTCAAGTCCTTTTAATTAAAATATATTTAGTATAGAAAATATACTTATGTTCTAATATTATATCTGTGTATCTAAATGAACATATTAAAGTCCTATATGTGAGGGGTCAGAGAGACTTAAAGCCAACATGGATATGGGAATAATATTGGTATCAACAAAAATTTTGAGTGTTTCATTAGATTTTCAATGATATGGATGGCTGAAGAGTTGGAGCATAAAGAAGATTGATGCTTGTCTGATAAAGTTTGATGATTATATTGTAACAGAATAAGTATATGCCGTTACATTTCTTTAAGTAAAAAAAAATATAAAATCACCCTCAAGTAAAAATGTATATATAAAAAAAAATTAATAATTTGATTTGAATTAATATATAATGCACAGATGGCAAACTAATTATGTAATTCAAACTTAAAATCTAAAAACAAGATTCTTTTTAATATAAAATAATTTTTAAAAAATGTTGTTAATTAGTTATTTTTAATCTTAGAATGGAAATGATTTTCTATTTTGACATAATTGCAAACAGGCCCTTGGGCATAAAGTCAGATAGGAGATAAATTTAAAAAAATACTAGTGATAAAATTTTGAACTCCCAATCTAAAGAAAGCTGACCAATAAAGGATGAAAATAAATACACTGTCCACAGAGAAAAGTCAAGCCATGTAAGATTGATACTGGAATTTGCTGACCAGATTTCAAAAAGATATAAAAAAAAACTTTGAAGTTGAGTAAAGAATTTTTGGATTGTTCTGGCTGATTGGGTTTATTAAAAATATTTATAAGTGTATTGTGGATCTCTAAAACGTAGCGGTCAGCAATAATTTGTTTCCCGTGTTTGCAACAGCTGAAGGGGTCTCAGAGCATGATGGTTCCCGAGAAACTGTTCAGCAATGGACTGTCTCTCCATATAGCACAATACAAAATAGAAAAAACTTTGAATTCTACTATGCATCAAGGACTGCAAAGATGGACTTTACCTACAGCTTTGGAAAGTAGAAACTTTTCTTTTAAATGAAGTATGAACATTAATTAGATAATGTGAACTTTTCAAGTATTTTAAATGTCACTTAACTTTTAAAAGAAATCTCTCTTTTATCTGACTAAAATTTTAAATCTATTTATTATATTTTATAAGTGTGTTTGATATCATTTCCATTCTCATAAATTGTTTAAATTAATAATAAAAATAAAGATAAATGTAAATGTTTGCATAGATTCATAAGATTGTTTAGTTTAAGTGTGTTAACTTTTGGGATAATTGTTTTGCAGTTGGATCAGTGCTGGTGGATAGATGTATGGATGTTTTATATCTATGTAATTTGAGTAGGTCCATTGGATGCTCATTCCCTTGTACCATGTTAGTATACAGGGCATAATACCCACCTGAACGTTTGACTCAAGAGAGTAGTCATCACATTGTCAATAGTCATAGATGTGTTTCCTACATTATTGATTTTCTTATACTCTGACTGGGACAATAATCCAGCAAAGACATCTATTCTCATTTTTCAGTGCAACTCCTATCTATATATTTCAAATACTTTCATTCTTGTATCATAGGGAAGTGCTCATTTCTTCCCACCATGATTGTTTATTTCTTAAATGATTTCATGCTACAAATGAAATTCCTGTTAGCATGATTGTGTTATGCTAATAATCTCATTTTGCATTGGTCACATCAGTATATCGGTAAGCTAGCATTGGTTTAAATGCAAGATTTTAGTCTTGGGTTAAAAGGGATTGGGTTGGTTATATGCATAATCTATGTAGCATATCCATGATTATTAAAATTGTGTTTCAATCTATTAAATGCTTTCATCTGTGCATATAATATAAGTTATATATATTCACAAGTTAATTCAATTTTCAGAACTTTCTTTTAATGTGTGTGTGTGTGTTATATTAAATGTTTTGTTGAATTAATTATGGCAGTAACTTATTTTATATATTTTATTAATATTTAAATGTAAGAATCAGAAATTTGAACATTCAGTGTGATACTTTAAGTCAGCTTCTCCCTGACCTAGTGACTGGTGCTTTCGGTTCGATAAAAAATTAACCTCGCCTGTGCATATATGCCTACTGTATAAATTTTCTAGGTTCAAATGGCTTGGTGGTGACCTTGTATGGCAGATAGGTTTGGGTGGTTCTGTAGACTGTTATAATATATATATATATATTATAACAGTCTACAGAACCACCCAAACCTATCTGCCATACATATTGTAAGAAGGAACCATTGATTGGCTTTCCCCAATACAGACATCACCCCCATACAACAATATTTCCTGCTCATCAAGGGATGTAGCACCATAGAGATGGGAAACATCTAGAAACTTGTGTTTAGTCTCCCAAATGGCACCACTAGAGTTCCATCTCACTACAACTTGACTTATTTATGTCTAACTACACTGGACATAGCTCAGAAGGCATGAGATTCTCATGAACAAGTGCAATGAATGACAAATGATGCTACATGAACAAGTGGATTGCTTTTATATAACAATAAATTTAATTCATAACATTTGTTAAGAGCATTAGTTCTCCATAGTTATTTTGGACAATAAGCCCATAAAGTTTATCATTAGTTCAGTTTTGATATAGTTCATCTTTAGAATCCATTTTCTGGTATGCATATATTTTCTTGGTTTTCCATTGTTCATTTACCACTCATTGGTGAGGTATTTATCCATAGTGTCCTTTAATTCTTTAGTTGTGATTCAAATATTCCTTGATCCATGTACAGCTGTGTTTTCTTATAAATATTTGTAATTCCTTCTTTTAAAGATATGTATTATTTTCTTAAGCCTTTCTAATTCTTTCAGGTATAACTGTGTTTCATACATAACATTTATTATCTAGCAGCTAGAGACATGTTTCAATTATATAGCATTTATATTTCACTCAGATTGATATATGTGGTATATATGATTTATACTAGTGCAGACATATTTTGTTTATTAAAATATAATTATTTATGATTCATTTCATTAAAGATGCATTTTGATTATAGACATCTAAGTATTTATGCTTTATGTCCAATAAAATGTATTTGCATATAAAATATAATCATTTATGATTTATTTCAAGAAAGATGTTTTTTTATTATAAACATATTCATTCTTTATTTCAAGACAGACGTATCTGGTATATAAGATGTATAAGCATTCATGATTTATCCCAACAAAAATGTATTTGCATAGAAAAATATAATCATTTATGATTTATTTCAAGAAAAATGTTTTTAATTATAAACATATAAGTATTAATTCTTTATTTCCACAAAGATGTATTTGGTATATAAGATGTATAAGCATTTAGGATTTATCTTAATAAAACATATTTGCATATAAAATATAATCATTTATGATTTATTTCAAGAAAGATTTATTTTGACTATAAACATATAAATATTTAATATTTCATAAAATCATTGCCTTCATTTTCATCTGGTGTTTTCATCCATTACTGGTTACTATTTCATTTCAAAAAGGGGTTGGTTTATTTAAACTCAATGGCATTATTTAATTCCCATTGGTATTCACCCAGGCATGGTTTGGAGATTCATGATGGTAGATAGACACTTAGCCTATCATTCTTATGCTTCCCATATTAATACTTTTCTTTTCAACATTCAACAACTGTAGGGTTCACTCTTAGTAAAACCTGATTTCTCAGATGGGATAAGCTGTGTGGCCAAAAATATAATATTTCAAAGGTGACTCTGCACTAAAATCACTTGGCAACTGAACAACACAGATAGAACTTTTTTGAACTTCAAACTCCATTATTTATACACAATCAAGTCTCTGGATTAATACAGCATGACTCTACTGTATCTGACTTGTCAAACAGCTTTTATTTAAGCCCAAGGGTTTTTCTCTTCTTAATGATTGGATCATTTAGTTTTAGCAGGAACTGATACAGAATTAGGTAGATTGTGTCATGTTTTCCAATTTAATAAGTTTGCCTCAAACACTTCACACATAGCAACACCATTTCAAAAATTAAAAATATATTTTAATAAATGCCAGTTTTAAATGCTTAAAGACACATTTATTTCATGATTTAAAAATTATAAAAATCAATAATGAAGATTTATCTTTTTTGTCAATTCTTAATCATTATTTTCTCTTAAATTTAAACATTTTGCTTTTTTTTAATAATATTATAGAAAACTTGGTTTCTTTCATATTTATCTGTTTTACTTTACTCAATCACTTTAGATGGAAGGGAAAAATAACTCTTAAAATATATACTTGAAACAGTGTGTGTGATTCAATATATATATATATATATATATATATATATTAGGGAGGTGGTGATCTGGACCAACTGATGAGTGCTGATTCAGCATGTAATATGTATATTGGAGATCATTTCCTTTTCACATATATTTTGTTATATGTATCAGTTGTATATATAAGATGGAATGCACAGCTTAAGAGAGCTTAAATTCTGATTTCAAAGTTTTCCAATTTTAATTTTATATAAGCAATGAAATAGCAGTAATTAATTTTTGAGTAACAAAAATGTATATATATATACTTCTGGTAAAGAATATATTATTTAATTTTGAATACTGTGTTAAATATATTTGTTTGAATTATTATTATTATATATATATATATATATATATATATATATATATATATATATTTATATATATATATATATATATATATATATATATATTGTGCCATTACAATTTAGTCACTAGCTAAATTTATAGTAATGTGCATGTAGAAAAGGTAAACCAAAAATCATCATCACATTTTTATATAATCATAAATGAAGCTGTAGGGCATCCAAGTTCAAACCCTACAAGGTCCAGTTCTAAAAGCTTTAAACAGAGAAAGAATGGGTCAACAATTACATGCTTTACTTGTTTGTGTGTTGATAGAAAGGTAATACACACATTTAAACTATTTAATATTTAATTTTTCTTTAAAAAGCAAAGTTATAATGCATACATATAGGCAATGTATGTGTAAATTATTTAATTGTTTTATATTTCAAATATTAAACATTTTAACTTTCTTTAAAACTAACCTATGCTTGATCAATTCTAATATTTTATTCTATACTTTTATTTTGCTTTTCTTTAATTATAATTGGGATTTAAAAGTTACAGACTTAATTAAATAATTGGGTTATAATTACTAAACTAGCAATCATATTATTTAAGGTTAGTTTATGAATGATTTGAAAGAATGAAGGATGTGTGTACATTACATACAAAAATTTACATTTCCTAAATATTGAAAGAAAAGGAAGTATTAAATCTGTCAAATTATTTTTTTTTGTACAATTGTTTGTTAAAAGAGGAAATCTGTTTAATCAGATATCAATCTTTGTAGCAATTTTTTTTTGTAAATAATTGTTTTTCACTTTGGAAGCTTATAATGGGTCAGAGCTCTAATTTTGAAATTGTCTTATCTCAAGATCTAAAGAAGGAAGCTCAAAGATTTGAAATGTTACCTGGATGTTAAAAAAGAAAAAAAAAGAAAAGAAAGGAAATAAGGATTGAGTCTATTTTTTTTTTTAAACAAAAGTGTCTGGAAAAAGGATTAAACTTTTCAGTTGAAAAATAATTTAGTTGAAAATAAATTAGAGATCTAATTAAAACAAATTTGTCCAAAAATAGCAAGTGATGCTATCTCTGATTGGTTAAGTTAGCTAAAAATTGGATATAAAAAGCTGTCTTGAATTATTATTAGGATTATTGTTTATGATTCAGATTATTAAACTATCCAATTGAATGCTGAAAATATAAGAAATGTCTGGCTAGAAAAATTATATGTATGTCCCATCGGTTCCGGACCATCTGGGGAAGCTGCACATCACATAGGAAAGAAAAGATGTTGTGTCTAAAATAATATTCTACACCTTTCAACTGACCAGAGAAATAAGATGTTTTAATAGAAGGAAGAAAGCATTCACCTGCATTCAAAGAAGATGAATTAATCTACTGATAAATATTAATCATCAAGTCCAATTAATTGTTACAACAACTGATTTTAAACTCAAGAAAATTTACAAATGTGAAAACAACTGCTGTATTTCATCCACATGCTTGACAGGAAGAGAAGAAAAATTAATATAATGATTTCCAAATTATCCACTAAAGCAAATAACCTCAATAGAGTCACCATCATCAAATAGTTATACACCTCAAGAAAGAGATTGTTCCCAGTAAGACGGAAATGGTAGCTGCAGAAATATAAACCTTATACAAGACAAGTTTGAACCCTTGGAAATTCGCCACAAACAAAAGATCGGTAATATGACTTTTTATATCTATTTTCTTTATGATATCAGTCTTAAGAAACATTTTAGCAATAAAGTGGTATATTTTATTTAAAGAACCTTTAAAGACTATTCAGATCGATTAAAACAAGAATGTCTTACTAAAAATAACTTTGAGCTTCATAAATGATCTTGAATGTATGAAAATGATTTGTTTATTAATTTTACAATATTAATGTGTAAAACAATTTTTTTTTATGGTATTATGATTTTAGTTTTAACTAATATATTATTATTTTGGTTTTAAATAATATTTTGTTATCATGGGATAAAACACGCACATACATAATGATATTTTATATGTGTATAATTGCGATTGAATGTGGAGTAACAAGTAGTGTTAGAATATTAGATTAGTTTGTTTCATTAAGTATAGCATTTCAGAGGTAGAAGAGAGGGGGGAGAAAATAATTTAAAACTCTTTTCTAAAACTTGCTCTTTCAATTTTACTAACATTTTTTTTTTTTTCTATTTACATGTTGGATTTTTAAAGTATGTGTGCTAATGAGCAGATAATATTTTTTGTCTTGAAATACTTTTCATGGTCAATGTGACGTCCAACTTAATACAAAATACATTTGAAGGGAAAGGGGGAAGAACTTAAAATTAATCTGAGGATTGTTATATAATCAATTATTATTATTATTATTCATGTCAATTTTCATATTATCTAGAAATTTTTATGTATATGTTAGAAATGTAGTAATAAATATTAGTTTGTTTTATTAAACGAGGCGTATATATTTCATTAAGTGTAGTCTTTGTTAAGTGTGATTATTCATCATCATCAATGGTTGAATATTAGTTATTTAAGATATAAGTAAATATGCTAAAATTAAGCAATAATTATGAATTTCTTTATAAAAATTAGTTTTATGTTTAGGCTTAGTTCTAAAGCTGTAGTTGAAACCCTTGTCATTATTGTTATTATTATCATCATCATCATCGTCATCAACGTTTTAATTAATGAGCTGTTTAAATGTTTAAAGGCCATAAATAAATATTGATTTTATAATATTTAGTGATCTCTTAGTATTATTATAACCACATCCCGTCATCTATGTCATGCAAGGATGAGTGAATTGCCATCCTAAATTAGTTATATAATCTGAGCTAGTAAACTTATAAAAACATTGAAACACATTTGTTATGCTAAGATCTGAGAAATGATTTATGTCTAATATACTCCACTTTGGTTTATAGATGTTTTACTTTTACCTAAATATTAGCGCATATAGTGATATGGCTCAAAAAGCAAAATCTTCCATTTTTATTAGAAATAAAGTACCAAAAAAGGGGGTTCAAACCCGGTACATGTGAAAGGTTATTAGATATAACCTTGTCTAGATTCAGATAATCTAGTGGCGCCCTGCTCGACCATATTCACTTAGTATTTGTTTAAACATGCACTTAACATCAAACCAAGAAATGAAAGTGGATAAGATCTACTGCCTGTATACCTGAGTTATATTTTATTGAATTACGAGTGTACTCACTTCACATGATTTCCATATACCTGAGTTATAATACATTGCTATAATAATTTGCTTATAATTCTTGATATTTGAACTCCTTTACTCAGATATAATAATAGTTATTTGAACTCATTTAATTTTGTTACAATATATATATAATTATTTAACCAAACCTGTTAAGATATAAAAGATTTAGTTAAAATATATGTTTGTACTAAAAAATATTTTTTTTCTACAAATTGATGAGAAAATTCTGTTTATATTTTATTATTAGAAGTAGAATTCACTTAGAAATGAGTATGGTTATTTTAACAAGAAAATAAAAAAAAACTATCAAAGCAATAAAAATTAGAGATAAGTTTTATGATGATGAATTACTAATATATTCTCATATTTACATACTGATGGTTTAGTAATTTTATTTGTTAAATTATTAAGATGTGTTTTAATTTCTAAACAAATCTTTTCTTATCAAAGATTTGAAAACTTTGTGTTTAATTACAGATGTCAATTGCAGTGTATCACCAGTCACATTCTCTCAATAAAAGCAATTAGTGTTTTAGATTATTTTTGAAATATAATTTATAAATATTTAAACTTTCAATACAAAATAGCCACAATCATTTAGTTTTAATTAAACAGAAATTTAGCAAAGTTTTATTTATAAACATGCTGATTTTCTATATTAAATTGTCTAATTCTTTTTTGTTCATATATGATTGACTAATTCTTTTAATAGTTTTGTATTGTAAATAAATAGTGAGAATGAATATGGATTAATTTAAAAATACATTATTCATATATTTTGTAAAAGAATTTAAACTGCATTTTTTATTATTCAATAAACACAATATGCAGAATCATTTCTGTAGCAATCAATGTTTTTTTTATTTATTCTAAAACCAAGATTACATTTTAAATATATAGAATTCAATAATATATTTTTTGTAACAAAGAAAAATGTGAAAGCAATTTAACTTATTACATGTATTATTTGAAATATTTATGCATTTCCTTGAAAATGTAATTTTCACAATAACTTCAGTTTACATGAGATTAAAGATAAAATATTATATGATATATAAAACTAACATACAAAAAAAAAGACATTAAAGTTGAAAAGATTTATTTTAAGTATTTTTAAAATTATTAATTTTATATCTATTAATGATGTACGTTTTTTTATATGTAGGTTATAAAATAGAAACTTTGTTAACAATTTTAAATTAATTTTCATAAAATTACAATTAAAATGACATATAAAATATTTATTAATAATATTTCATCCCACTTCTTTTGTAAAAATGAGAATGATTGGAATTTTATTTTAATCCAAGAACTATATATGAAAATACAAAATTAATATTAAATTATATAATAATTTGTTTTCAAATTTTTTATTTAATAATAACATTGATAAATTATAATTTAGAAGGGGCAACAGACATTGGTAATTGCATTTGCAATTTATAAATGCACAATCATATATATACACATGTACTAAAATATTTATATGGTGGATTGCTTCCATAAGCTGCTGATAAAGTTTTAACTTTTTTTATTATTTAAAGTAATTTTATTATAAAATTATCTATAAATTTGAAATAATAGATAAACATAGTATAAATTTTATTTTTAACAAATTCATTTACCAATATTTGTATTTAATGTACAAGTAGCTATCAATTCTATTCAATATATACCATTTTTTAAGATTTTAGTTGGTATTTTTTCTCTACATATTTTTTTAAAAAATGGCTTTTACAAAAAAAAAAATCATAAAGAAAAATTATTACTGTCATGAGATTTTTATATCACAATTGAAATAGTTTTTTTAGATGATATATCATAATGTCATACACACAGTATGAATCATGTGTCTGATATGTTTAAAGAACGAGAAATTATATTACAGTGTCTATTTTTTGAATTTGATCTACAGTAATACTTAAAATTTTAAACAAAGAATTGCTTCCAGAATAAATTTTTAAGCTAAATTTAAATGTGTCTGTATTAAATAAGAAATTTTCATAATTATAAATAATATAATTCTTTTGATTAACTTTTTAAAATTTTAATTAAATGCAATGTGCATTAAAATATAATATACTGAAATTGTTATGTCTCTTATGGCATATAACAGCATAGTAGCGTGTGTGCATACACACACATATATATATATAGTTGAAAGAAAAAGCACAAACAAATGCAAACAAACTATTTTATAGATATTTTCTATATTAAACTAGAATAACAGTGAAGTGTTAAACAATAATTTTGAATTTGAAAAAAATGTTATAAAGTAAGCATTAAAGAAGGTCTAATTAATATTTTATTGACCTTTGTGGTGCAAAAATTCTAGTTGGTCAAGTGAGTTAAAACTCTAAACTTTTGATTGGTCAATTACAAAATGAGCAGTAAAAATATATTCATCTTTTAATATTGTATTCATTTTAGTTTTGTTTGTAAAAAGCAAATTAATAATTGTCAGAATATGAAAGTGAATGAAAGTTTTTTAAAAAAATAAATTTCTATTGATAATTACAAAAATATTTTATAGCAGAGAACCTAAACAGAACATTCATAATCTATTAGAAAATGTTGTGCGCATCATTGATTTTCTTTCTCAATTTTTGTTCATGTAAAAGTAAATAATTTTTACTAAAGTCTTAACTATTTTTCTAAAATAATTTTATTTTCAGCATATTTTATCAAAATAATTTATAATATGTAAAAAAAAAATACTAAAAAAATACTCTAAAACATTCATTTTCATTTTGAAAAAAAAACACAAAGAAGTTGGAGCTGTGAAAATTGTTGACTAGCACTCCCTTTTGCTAAATATGAGCAACAACAAATCAACACCTAGGAAAGTGCACCTTCTCCCATTGTTAAAATTTTAAATTTAAATATTATTGATTTTTTACTTGTAAAATAATTCTAGAGAGAGCAGCATCTTATGGTACTTTTTAAGCTTTAAAATGAGCATAAATTCACTATGATAATGTAAAAACTGCTGGTTTTAGAGCAAGTTGAAGCCATGTTCATTGAGGGACAAAGACTACTGTTAACAGGTTAATTCTAATTTTGAAATGTAAAACAATTTTGTTTTCATGTTATAATAAATAGTACAAATTATTATAAAGTTCATCTATCTATTTATAATTAGATTAAGAAATTTTTAAAATTAAAGCTTATATAAAGCTTTTTGTAAAAATTAGCATAATATCTTTGATAAAATCCTACAAAATTGTTTTTGAAAGGATTAAGGTAGACTGAAATGAGTCATTAATTTTTTCAGTCAAGATAAAGGAAAAATATACTTAATTGTTTTTTTTCAAATTCACATAATATTATAAAAAGATAAATATAAATCATTCATGACTTATAAAAGATGATAGCTTTATTATTATGAAGTTATAACCTAAGGCAAAAAGTAGAGCTGCTGTTATGCAGTGATGGTTGAGTTTGAATTCATATGGAAGCAAGGGCCATTTTTTGTGTTTCATAGCCTGAAGTCTTTCAAATTATAGATACTAAATGGAGCTGACAAATGCCAACAGTTACCTGATGCATATCTTTTCTGAAAAGTCAATGGGACTTTATACTACTATATTACAGACATGATTATAATGAACTAGCTTCCCAAAAAATTCCATTTGTTTTCAGTAAGGATTACCATGCTAATACTTTATATACATGCTGATTAATCTATATGCAAAGAAGCACAAACACATAATTACTGCCGGTCAAATGTATATTAAGTACGTACAGCTTGTAATTAAAATGTGTTATATACTGAGAATTAGATTATTTTAAATACTTTGCAGTTAAAATCTTCAAATTATAAGTTTTAAAAATAAATAAACTTTACTTCAATTAAATGCCTAAACACAGAGGATGATTTCTTGTTTATATTATACTAATGAAGGTTTTTTAAAAAGAACTTTCCAAACTAAATCTCATGATAATTTTTGTTTAAAAAAAAAGAATTTTTTTTACTTATTGTTAGAAATAATGAATTAATTAATAACTTTGATTCTTACTACTTTTTTTTATATACACATAATTTTATGTATATTTTCAACAGCAAATTAATTGTCTTGTGAAAATATAATATGGTTTAATAAGTTTATTATTTTTGACAAATAAAATATCATAGGATATAAATATCACTGTGTGCACACATTTTCATGTCTACACACATGTATGTTAAAATTAATCATTTATGTATTATTAAAATGAATTGATTTTTTTAAATTATTGGTTTATAATAATTTAAAGATGTTAATTTTAAATCATTATACAACACATCTGAGTACTTATATATAGATCTATTTTATGTAATCCTATGTTGACATATGTAAATTACAATGTAATACCATATTTTTTTATATTATTTGAATCAAAATCAGAATGCTGAATTTATATTTATAGCATACTCAACAGATCTTAATTTAATTTTATTCTTATTAATACATTTATATTTTATTGTCTAAATTTTTCCAGTGAATTTATTTAATTCTAGACTAAGTTTAAAACATTATATGTTAATATTATCTCTTGTTCACAATAGCAGTTATATAGTTCTTGATCAATGAGTATTTGTGCATAACAATCCATTATATAGATTGGGATTTATGTTTAGTATTATGGACATCCAGTTGATGCTGATTTCATCATTTCTCTCATGCAAAAGAATATCCTTTAAAGTTTATGCACTACATTTTATTTAGTTTTTTTCATTAGAAATTAAGTTTATAGTTGTTCAACTATCCATACCATCTGATTGGCTGTCAGTTAAGTATTGTAACGAGTGCTAGAGATTTGCAGTATCTTGATTTATTTCAATTTTCAACTATCAGCACTTTGCAAATTGAAATATTATTTAAAAATAAGTAAATAGACTTTTTTAAACCTTCAATTGGTTACTATTTATTAATAATATATATTTATTATAAATACAATCTGTTAATTATTTACATTTTTTTTTTTTTTAAAAGTTTTAAAGTATTTAAAGAAAGACATTCATTAGGTTATTAATATAAAAAAATAAAAAAAATGTTCAAAACTTTTATTTTATTTGATATAATTTGAAATATATTTTTATTTTCTATTTTAATTTCAAATAATGCATTTCATATAGAAATCATATTAAAAAATAAACTTTAAAACAAATACATTAAAAAATTAAATCTGATTTTCTATTTTCAAATATATTCAAAAATGCTTTGTTTCAAGAGAACATTGTTTAAACTGAGGTATGTATACAAAGAGCTAAAGGAACTTAAACATGCTGATGTGCTATATAAGATATTACTTTTTACATTTAAAATAATGAATAGTCCATCTATTGTTACATTGTGCTAATGCATATACTTTTTTAAAAGTAAACCTTATTGATTAAAGATAGCAAAATATTGATTTTTTGCATATTAAAATCTTTAGAATTTTTCAACTATTTTTACCCTGATAAATAAAAAGGATTAAAATTATTTAGATTAATTAGCTAACAATTTTAAAGATAATTATCAAAAATAATTTGATAAAATGAACTTAAACTGAACGATATTAACTTCATAATACATTATACTGTTGAAGAATATCACATTTTATACTTTTTAATGCCTTTCCAATATTTCACTTGGCTATTAGTTATTTTAAAGTTAATAACACTACTAATAATATACTATTTTAATTTTTTTGAATATATAATTTTACTGTCCTAATGAAGGCTGTTAGATAGTACAATATTAAAAAGAGAAAATGTATTGAAAAAAAGTATAAAATTAACTTGAATATAGTAAGAAAAAATATTTTTTTAAACTTTGTAATGATGTTGCACTTACTTGTCTATTGCATCTAGCTGATACTGTTCATGTACTTACAATCTCTAAATTAAAATATATTATATGCACATATTTAAAATAATTACATATGAAATTCATTTATTGTTTATTTAATTGTTTATTTGTATGAGAAACTCTTATGTAATGCCACATCTGTTTATTATGTTATGTTTAGTTCTCATTATTTAATTGCAAACGCTATAAACTATATCTTTCTTAATTTAGTTGATCTAGGTATTGATTATATTAATCTTACATAGTATTGTGTAAAAATGAGATTTAAAAGTATATTTACCTCCCATATGTATAATTAAATGTTAAAAATAGTGTAGGTTTTTTTAATAATTCTCCAGAAGGCACTATAATATTGAGTTGTTGAATGGTTTAATAATTTCATTTCTTATTATTTATATTATTTTTATTGTTATATTTTATTTTAAGCTTTGTAAATATATATAAGTAGTTCCTAGTATGCATCATTTAGGTTCAGTCATATTTTTCAAGACTAACTAACATTATCTATTTTCATGTAAATGCATAATAGAAGCCGTTTACATTTTTTGAATATATGCAGTCACGTATTTAAAGTAAAATTTGGAGATAAAAATAATTAATATAGGTAAATCTGTATATATGAGAAGTATAAAATAATTATATTAAATACTATAATTAATTTTCATGCATATTTAAAATATTGATAGACATATTTGATTTTTTATAGAGTTTTTATATCTGGGGTTAAAGAAATGTAATAGTCCCTCAATTAATAAAATTAAAATTATGATAATTTGTATATTTATAAATAATATGTACTTTTATAAAAAGATGTATGCTAGAAGTAACAATAAGGGACCAAAACAAAATTTATGGCTGGAAGAACAAGCATTTATCGTTTATATCATTGGAAAGCTAAGAGATATTAAAAGAAGAAATGATTATAGATAAACAATTTTCCATATTTTAAATTGCCAAGAAATTGTTAAGAAAACTAAAAAGAGCTCACAATTTTGATAGATAGATGAGATAAAGTTTTCTAAAATGATATGGAAAAGTAAATCTATGGATCAGAGAAAGTGGATTAAATTAAAAGATCTTTATCCTGAAATGAATCAATAACGTTTGAAAATAGAAAATAATGATATATATAGTTTTACATGAACATTTTAAATCCAAATTTCAATATAGTTATGAATTTTAATACAGTATATATATATAATGATTCAGCTTTTCACTTTTGAAATAGATAATATTGACAGAATTATATATTTTTTAAAATCTAATTGTTAATCCTAACCACATCATTAACTACAATCTTTCATGTGTCTCATCTACATACAGTTTAGATAAAAGTAATTAAAAAATAATACTTTTAATGGACTGATGTATTATTTTCTAATGTTGTTAAGTGCAAAATGAAAAATGATGCATGGTATTCAATGACTTGAATTTAATTCATAAAAATAGAAACTCAGATCCATCAGAGTTTCATTTCACTGACAGCCGAAATAAAAGAAACTTTGGAGCAATGATTAGTGTGACCGGTTCTCCAAATTTGAATTTCATTTTTTGCTATTGCTCTTGCATTTCTATATTTTTTTTGTATTATCTTCAATAACTATGTTTATTAATATGCAAAACTATAAAATAAATAATTATTAATAGAGACAATTTATAGTAAATTGTACAAAAGAGTAAAAGTGATCATTTAGCTTTTAAAAGCGAAAAGATTTAGCTTAAGTATCAAAAGCAGGTAAGGAAAATGATATTTACGAAAGAAGATATGATTAAAAAACGAATAAGCTGATTTCTACTTATTAAAAATTGTGATAAAATTATCTAACAAGAAAAAGTAATAATAAGTTATATTATCTAGTTTGAAGAAATGTAGCTTTTTTTTAAAAAAAAATTTTTTTTTTGTCAAACTTGATTATTAAAAGACATTAAAACGAGAACAAGACCATAGTTTTCAAAGTTCATTTTTCTCACCGGCTATTGTTCTTCATATATATATATAGTTCAATATTTTATTTTTAGAAATGACTGATCATGCTCAAATGTAACATATACAAAAAATCTATATATATATATAAATTGTGATGAAGATTTTCATTTTTAAAAAATTAAATTAAAAAAAGTTTTTAGATATTTTTCACCATGGAGGATTAATACCAAGTATTATTAATCAATTTTATTTTTAAATTTTATATATGTAAAAGTCAATTTTTTTTTTTGTATTTGTCTGTATATAAAGACAGACTTTGATTTTTTGATATTTTTTTTCAAGATAGTAATAGTAATTATGAGTTATCAAAATATTGGACTTATGTCTGTTTTTGCATAGGGAAAACCCCCAAAAATATATCTGACATTTTTTAGCTCATGAACATATTTACTATTTTGTTTTAAGGCACACACACACACATATATATATATATATATATGCACTCAATAAAAATTCTAAACTCTAGACATTCTTAAAAATATAAACAATCCACAAAATGCAGCAAAACTAACTATCATAAGTTACCACACATCCTTGCCACAAAAGGGTTTATTTTTATAAGCTGTTACTAAACATTGAGCACCCCTTTAAATTATTAGTAGATTATTCAGCCAATTTAAATTGATTATTGCAATATACATTTGTGTATATTAGTTTGAAAATAAAAATGAAAGTCATTACAATCTAGATGCAAACACAACCTCATATATACAGAGAGGACTCAAAAATACTAGAATTGTTCTCTGGTTTGTGCGCTAGTTGTAACATATATTTCTGCTAATACATACTTCTTTCAGCAATCCTTTTGCATCAATTTTTCAAATGACATCACTGTGTGAGATTATGGGGCAATATAGCACATTTTTTTTGTAAAGTGCATTTTGCCTATTTTTTTTTTTTTTATAATGGCCGAAAATTCGAACAATGTGAAATTCTGTTTTCATTTATGAAAAATGGCAAGGAAAATATTCATAATGGCAAGGAAAATAGTTATAATGCTTGAAACAGATTATAAGCAAGCTGATGTAAAAACACAAGTTCATGAGTGGGTTAATTGAAATATTAAATTCACTACATTCCTAAAAAGCTTGACAAGTGAAATCCAAAGTCAAAACAATGCTGATTTTTTTAAATGCAAATAGCATATTCTCTCAGATTTAGTTTGTAATAATCAGGCATTTTATATGCCAGTTTTGAAACATTTATATGATGTGGTAAAACATAAACACCCTGCTTTGTGACAAAGGAAAAATTTCAAGTTTCATCCCAACAAAGTATCATCTCTCATAGCCTTGAGTGTGAAACATTTTAAAATTAAATTTAGCATGACCCAGCTTATCTATCTAGCTATATTTCCTTAATCTTGGTTAATGCATTTTTTAATGTCTCATATAAAGAAATGTCTTTTTTTTCTCCATGGATTTAAAAGTGGTGGGAATAAACAACAAAGGTATTATAATGCATCACTTTCCAAGCATTTCTGGACTCTTTTGAAAAATAAAAAACACATTTAGACTGGTATATTGCATGAAATGGATAGTAATTTGAAAGATATTAAATTTATAACACATAAAATAAATAAACAATTATTTAATATAAAATTCTGACTACTATTGAGTACCTCCTCATATATAAGGCCCAATTCTAATTTTTTTGAGAGAATCCATTTTTATTTATTTTCAAGCTCATACAATTGAAACATTTTTAGAAGTGCCAAAATTTTTATTACCATTAATTGGTTCATTAATCAAGACCAAAAATTACTCTATAATGTTCGAGAAGAAAATTATGTATTTATTGTACTATAAATATTTGTCTTCAAATTTTCCACTTGCATGGACTTGAAAATAAGTAAGAAACGAACTCTCATGAGTTAGAATTATGTTGCATATAAATCAGTCTGTGTTTACATCTGAATTGTAATGAGTTTACCCTTATAAAACAATGAGGATTGCCAATTCCTCTACAAGCTTTGTGTTAAATGCTTAGCCAGAGCGAGCACTTAAAATATCTATATCAGGAACCCCTCCCCAAACCCCTGACCATGGTTTCATGCTTTGACACTCCTCAAAGAGGTGTCAGGGTAGGTTCAGACACTAGATCTAAAAATACCAACCCAAAGCCAGCATTTAACTAAAAGTTATCTATTGAGTGGAAAATCTGAAATTTTCAGACATCTACATGTCTTCAAACTGAGCTATTCATCTCAAATAGCTATATGGGGCTGATAGATCTTCATCCATACCATATAATAGTTGTCTTAGCAATATAAAAATAGCATAAGACTTATGGCAGAGACTGTAAATAGTCAAAATAAGAGTCATAGATCACATGACCCTATCTCTTAAGCTTGTAAGTTATAAAACAATGAGGATTGCCAATTCCTCTACAAGCTTTGTGTTAAATGCTTAGCCAGAGCCAGCACTTAAAATATCTAGTGTCTGAACCTACCCTGACACCTCTTTGAGGAGTGCCAAAGCATGAAACCATGGTCAGGGGTTTGGGAGGAGTTTCTGATAGAGATATTTTAAGTGCTAGCTCTGGCTAAGCATTTAACACAAAGTTTGTAGAGGAATTGGCAATCCTCATTGTTTTATAACTTGCAAGCTTAAGAGATGGGGTCATGCGATCTATGACTCTTATTTTGACAGTTTCCCCTTGTTTGCAAACTCACTAATAGCTAATACAAATGGTCATTTTCAACTGGCTGCAGAATATAATAGTTAAAATGGTATTAAAACAGAATTGCAGCATGCTGGTGTGCAGAGCACAAAGACACATCATCAATGGTCATACTAAATTGCATGATAATTAAACAATTTATATATAAATGAAAACAGAACCACCATATAGCTAAAAGGCAGCTTTGTGCATGTTTTATCACTCCATCTATCCATGAAATAACATTTGTAAATTAACCTTTACTGCATCATTTAATTTTCAGAATCTCTATAAGTAAATTAAATTAAACTTCCAATTTTTGATTGATCAATTATGAATCAGCAGTAATAAAATATTTGCCTTTTAAAATGACATTTGATTTAGTTTAGTTTTTAAAACACAAATTAATAATTTTTCAGCTTATTAAAGTAAATGAAAGTTTTTTTAAAAATACATTTCTATTTATAATTGAACAAATATAATATATAATCATCAGCATAAAATGTATTTTTGACATCCAATTATAAATTGCAGTCATACATTATTAATTTTTTTCTCAATTAATCTTCTTGTAAAAGTTGATATTTAAAAATAAAATCTGAATTTTTCTTCTAAACAATTTTCACAAATATTTTGTAAAAAAAAAAATAAATGTGTAAAAAAAAGGATAATCAAAATGAAATATTAAAATTGTCAAAATCAATGGCAGGTCCTCTCCTGTAGAGTGAACAAAAAGCAAACAAGTGTCGCCTTTGAAAGCATTTACACCTGGGTCTCATTTTATGCAGTAGATAGTTTCCTCAGAAAATGCACACAAAAGAAATTGTACAAAAATATACTTAATTAACCTTGAAAAATGGGGGATATGTACTGTAATTTTCCAAAAAATTGCATAAAAGCAAGGCAACAACATAAAATTACTTTAAAATTCACATAAAAAAAAAAACGAAAATATGACTAATAAAAAATTTCAAATTTGAAAAAAAATTGATACAAGACAAACTTTTTTTACTTTTTTTTATTAACTACAGTATTTAATCTTATTCAAAACAATATATTTTTATGTGTAATTTACATTTTTTTATACATGTATGGTATTTTAATTATTATCACTATTTGAGACATCAGATTCATCATGATGTGATGTGCAGTACTGTAGCTTCTTCTTAAACGAAGTCAAAAGAAAATACAACTAAAATGTTTTCCAATCACTGTAGATTCTTTCTATTTTGCTAAATGATCTAAAATTGAAATTTTTGTTTTCAAACAAATTCATTTTCTTGGGTGTTTTTTTTCTCTCCATTAGAATAAACTAAAAGTTTAAAATAAAAATAAGAACTTAGACTTACAATAATAAAAAGATACTGACTCACCACTGTTGGGAAAAATTTAATTGAAACTAACAATAAAAAATTAAATTCTTATTTTTGTCTTTAATTTTTTAATTTTCAATTCAGTTTAAAAATCATATTTCATCATTTCACATCACCTTAATTTCAAATCATGTTAGGTAATTTTTAAATTGTTAATTACAATTAAAAATCAGATTTTAATTGTCAAATTTAATTGTGCCCTCTGCTGTTACTCACCTTTTAAAAATAAACTTGTGGACACTAAATGATTAATTGATTATGTACTCTTTTATTAAAAAGCAAAAATAGAACGTGATTTAAAATGCAAAAACAACAACATATATATAGGCATCAATAATGTTTGAAGAGATTTACATTATAATCTTGTAAAATTTATTACTTGCAGACACTAAATGATTAATTGATTACCTATTCTTTTTTAAAAAGCAAAAATAGTATTTTCCATCAATAACGTTTGAACAGATTTACATTATAGTCTTGGAAAATTTAATGTGTGTATAAAATAAAGAAATCCTGATTTTAAGTGAATTATGAACTTCTTTATTGCATAAAATCTATTGCAGTATTATTATAAAGTGCTGAAAACATTGAAATTATTAGATGGAAGTCAAACTCCGATAATGAGCTATTACTTTAAATATGACGTGAGTATGTGAAATTTATAATATTTAAAGTAATAGTGCATTATAAGAGCTTGATTTCTGATCTAATAATTTTTATCACATAAAAGAAAACAGCATACTTTGATATTAAGAAGAAACATTTATCGCATAACTTCAAAATCGCATTAAATAAATCCGCATAAAACGAGACCCAGGTGTAATTGCAATTGTAATAGCATTAAATATAAATATTGATTTATTAAGTTTTAAAAAAAATCTAATGATGTTTTTTTCTATAAAATGAATGAAAAATTTCAGCAAAACAACATTAGAAATATTGGTTAGAGAGATGAGTTAACTATTTTGTAAAAGTTAGAATCACAGCTGCTGATTCATTTAAAACTTAAATTTCTTTGTCTTATTTTTAAAATTGTACAAAAACCAAATGGTGTGTGTATATACCAATAACATCATTCTCTATGTCTTGAGTTCCTTTTTAAAATGGCATATGGCATGTTAAAATTGGACAAAATTATGATTTTTTATTATGTTTATTTAATTTTTTTTCAGCTCAGTTTACTAGATTACTTAAAGAAGATGAAGGCACAAATTTTTTATTGTTCAGAGTGCTTAATAAAATGCATTACATATGCTTCAATTTTATCCCAAAAATAAATGTAATATACATAAGTGTTCAATTTTAGAATTTTTTATTATTTGAATAATATTATTTTAATTTTTATTATTATTTGATAAATGTATAATTTATTAATGTGTTTTTGTTTGTACTAATGTGTCTATGTAGTATATAAATTATACTTGTATCCAAATATAAATATAACGAAACTAGTTATTTATGTGCAATGCAATTTTAGGGCTCTGATCGAAGTTTGAGGCAACCTTATTTTATAACCATAATGATTCCCAAAAGGTTTAACAATTAATTAGTTTGCTTATATTTGTGTTAGTGTGTTTGTACTTCAATATCTCTTTTTGCAAAACAAGTAATGATTTTTATATATAAAATTAGATATTATAAAGCAATGCAATGTAAATGCTAAGACATTGTCAGAAGTATAGAAAAAGTTGCAGTTGATAAAGCAATCACGAAATTTACTGGACATAATACCATGTAAAAATATAATCTCTTAAAACCAATAAAGAGAGGTTTGAGGTGGAGTATATGGTGATAGCCATAATAGTTATATATGCCACATAAAATTGTATACATGCAAAGAATCAAATCCTAATTCTTATATATGCCTTAGTACTCATGCTGTGGAGTCAGTAGTTTTGCCACATCTTGCATCACATTATTTTCAAGTCTATAGCTAGAAAATGAGCTATTTGCAAATAAATTCTATCTATGTGAGATAATAAATATAACAAGATAGCATCACTGGTATTCACAAAAACATAAACATCACTGGTGCATACAAGAAATATAAATGAAGAGAGGAAACTTATTTTATTGTTGATACAGACAGTAGCTTTCAATTCCTAGTTTTGGATATACAAGAAGTCAATTGTTATGATTACAAATGCATATCCATCTTCTGGAAATGATTATTTTGTATTTTTTATTAGGATGAATCCTTTTCTTGTAGACAACTTGACATTTTTTTAACTTTTGGGGTACAAGATAAAAATGAAGAATTCTTATGCTACTACTTTTCTAAATTCTGAAGCTATGAATTATCTCAGGTAAGAACTATTATATATGGTTTGAATGAGAATTTTATGAAAAATACAAAGAAATTATCAATGAAGATGTATTTTTAAACTTAGTTAATGATAAATTAGAAATTATGAACAAACAATAAAGTAATATTTTTTTTTGGATATTGAATTTTTTTTACTTACATTTATAACGGTAATCACTATTTGTCTTAACCTTATTGTTTTCCTTAGTTTTTATATTTTCTGTTAATATATAGTATTTTACTCTAAAATTATTAAAACTGAAGTTATTGTAAAAATTGTATCTCAAGTTAGTTTTTTAAAAATTCAATATGGTGTCGAATACACTGACATAGTTAAAGCTGAAAATAAAAATATTCATTCTTTGCTATTACATCATTAAAAGATTATTTCTTTTTAGTACTTTTCTAATAAAAACATCAAAATATGGCTTTAGTCATTCTTTGGTAAATACCTTAGCTGTTTATATATTTATTTTTTATAAAATAAACCTGAAAACATATACTAAAATAAACAAATTATTGTTCACAAAATATTTTTTGAAACAATATTTAAATAATTTATTACAATAAAAATATTTATTTAGTAATGTAAATGGAAATTTATTAAATTTGAAAAATTTTAATTTGTTTATAATGTTTTTCTTTCAAAAGTTTTTATATTATATTTTTGACAATCTTGTGAATTTATGAGTAGAGATAGGAAACATCAGAAAATAAGATAATTATTTTAAATATCTAAGTATATTTTATGATATTTAAAAGAAACCCTTCACCACACCTGTAAAAACATTGCACTACCACCACTTTCCTTTGTTGGGACAGCTCTGATATTATATATATAATTTTAATTCTAGTTTACATACCCATATATTAAAAACCTCATCTACAGCTAGAGTATGATTTTTTGGCAAACAATGTTCAATGGTGTCATTTTCTGCTTCACCTCTGAAATCCAGATAATATTTCAGTTCCATTCCACATAGGGAGAAAAAATGAGAGTTTTTTTTATTCCTTACAAAATGGTTTGTCTCTATTATTTTTTCTGAAGTATAATAATTATAATAAAGCTGATGGAATTATTAGACTTCTTCAACCAGCATGTCAACAACTCATTTGAAAGAGTTAAAAATATTGCTTGTTTGTTTGATAACCAATCCAATTTTCACATCCATAAACTTATTCACATAGTCTATTAACAAAGTTATCATTCAATAATAAAATATTTACACTATTATTTATTTTTTCGTGTGCACCTTATTCCACTATTGATAACTATATTTTATTATATATAGTGCAATATTTTAAATGTTCATACATACATTGTTTATTGATGTAACTTCTAGACTTTATTAGGACCACCTGACTAGGTCAACATTAACTGGCAATAGTCTTAACATAGCTGATGCAATTCTTACATTCAGTGCTAAAAATAGTTGCTTGTTTTAAAAATCCATTAGTTACTTTTAATTCAGAACCTCTCACATGTAATTTGTTTACATTTTCTATTAATAAAAATTGTTTCTGATGTATTCATTCAATAATCAAATGTTTACAGAACTTTTTTATTTAATTTGTTATGCTTATTAATAACAGTCATATTATAAATATACTTTATTATATAGTCTGATAACTAGAAGTTCAGCTAGGATTTATTTTAAAAAAAGAAATTTAATATTTTTATACTTAGATTGTGAAGCCATAAACATGGTTTGCACTTTATTTTGTTTATTCAAAGATTATGTTGAACAACTATGAAGACACTTCATTTGTTTCACTAGATAAATTTTTAGATACCTTGTTGGTAGTATAATTACACAAGGCAAAATTCTCCATACAGTAGTGACACCCTGCGCCAACCAGAGTAATCAATGGATGTCAAAAGGCTTGTGCATAAAATCCCTATCTAGTGCATACTCATTCAATATCCCCAGACAAGTTTCTGGCTTGTGGCCTTCATCAGTGAGGACCCTTGGATCTGAGAGCACTGCACCTAGATATTAGGATCTAATGCAGCCCTCTAGCAGACACATTTTATCTCTACTTAACTACAAAACTATGAGAAAGAAATTGAAAACACAATAATATTTTCAATCTAAGCTCAATAGCTTCTATAGTCAAATGGGTCTGAACTCAGTTCAGCACTCATACATTTTGGTGTCTTCGGCTCTTTAACAACCATAGCCATCACTATTCTATTAGGCAGGATTGGTGTTAAACCACTAAACATTACATCATCATTATCTCTTATACTAACACATAATTGTTATTAAACAAGGCAAAACTCTCCATACAGTAGTGCCACCCTGTGCCAACCAGAGTAATCAATGGATGCCAGAAGGCTTGTGCATATAAATCCCTATCTAGTGCCTACTCATCCAATATCCCCAGACTAGTTTCTGGCTTATGGCCTTCATCAGTGAGAAGCCTTGGATCTGAAAGAACTGCACCTAGATAGTGATTTTATGCACAAGCCTTCTGGCATCCATTGATTACTCTGGTTGGCACAGGGTGGAACTACTGTATGGAGAGTTTTTCATTGTTTAATAACAATTATGTGCTAGTATAAGAGATGTTTAGTAGTATAATTAGGTAAGAACTTTATTATAATTAAAAGAGTTGCATTAAATAATATCATCATGGAATTTGTCAAGAATTAAATATTTTGTTATTTAATAACAGCTTTTTAAAAATTGCTTTTTTACTAATTCTGTTTTTATCTAAATTTGGCCTTTAGTGTAGATTATGAATCAATTATGAGTTTTTAGTGAGAAAAAATCCTCAACAGTCCACATCCAAGAAAAATAAATGTGTGAAAGGATAATATGGCATACAAAATAATATCATTAATAAAAATATTTTGTACAAGACAGCAGCAGAATCAATTCTAAAATCCCACAACCGAATGAGAAATATAGCTCTTGTAAAATATTATTGATGAAAGTAATTACAACATACACAGAATTACCGTAATCATTATAAGGCAATATTTTAAAAATAGATTTATTTTGAAATAAATTGTTAATAGTAATGTATTGTTTTATATATAAATTACGATATTTAAATTAAAGTGATTTGGAAACCAAAACATTTTTATTTACATATAAATTTTATGGATTATAGTCACAAAGTGGCATCATCCTGTTCAGTTTAGCACAATGATAAAGTATATATGAAGTATGTTTTGAAGCTTGAGAAATTGTCACAATAAGACTAAATAAAGAAGTATTCTTCTTATATTTAAATAAAACATATTTTAAAAAGTATTTCTATCAATAGAGTGAGTTGAAAAAGTAAATATTTACATATAAATGTTATTAATTATTGTGAGAAAATAATATCAGTTTGTTCAGTTTAGGGTGATAATAAAAGTACATTTATAATATAATCCAAGTTTGAACCTCAAAATTTAAGATTTGGGTCATTATCACAATAAGCCTAAGTAATGAAGGATTCTTCTCATAATTAAATAAAAAATATATAATACAAACATATTTCTAACAATAAAGTGATTTGAAAATATAAATATTTTCATTCATATATAAATGTTATTAGTTATCCTGGCATCTTGGTGCCTCCATGATGAAAAACTTTTGTGCCTTACACAGTCTGATATCTGCATTTGGTGGCTTGAATGAAGAAGTTTACATTTAATAATCACTCCACTGTTAGGAATACATTCTGGTTGCAAATATTTTTTATTAATTCGATATAAGGAAACATTTATTTTATTCAAGCAATCAAATGTTAATGCATCTCATAATTTTTAAAAAAAGCCCATGCAGTTTAGTACAGTAGTAGAGTAACAGACATGAGAGTTAAATGTCTATTTAAAACAACTTCTTAGGCAAAATATGTAAATATTATTATTAAAATAAAATGCTTTAGTTTCTATTTTTATAAAAAAAATATTTTTGCCTAAAGAAATGTCGAATAACTAATCATCTTTAGAATGGTAATTTGGCATTATTTGTCACTCTTTTCACATAATTTATTGTAACAACTGATATTTAGAGCTATAGTCATAAACTTTAATATTTGTGATAAAATAATAAATCTCTTTTATTATAAGATTATCTAGCTAATTAGATTTATCAGTTTAATGATAGAGACTAATTGATCTACCTGCATTCAATCCCTGTTTAGCGATTTTAAACATTACTTCATTAATTTAGCTATACATGTATAAACAGTGTTGCTAAAATTGTTTAAAAGCAGATAGATAATTTATTAAGAAATTATGATTTAAATATCGTACATACTATTTTTCCCCTAATTAAAATTGTACTTTTTTTT
The DNA here is from genome assembly GCA_028023455.1 of Epiperipatus broadwayi. Lineage (NCBI taxonomy): Eukaryota > Metazoa > Onychophora > Udeonychophora > Euonychophora > Peripatidae > Epiperipatus > Epiperipatus broadwayi. Next base: position 544,565 of record JAQFVV010012452.1, on the reverse strand, counting down.
TTAATAATTGAAGTTTTGTAATCATTTTATTAGAAATGAAAGGGTTTAGTTTTAATCCTCTTTTGTTTAGATTTAGATGAAGCAAATGTTCTCTTTTTACTTCCTATTTAGACTGAAAAAAAAACCTAAGTGAGAAAATATTGTACAATATTTAAACATTAAAAAAAAAAAAACAAGACTGATGAATCATTCGACATAAATGAATCCAAATTAGAAATGATCACATGAATGGAAAATGGAGATATATGTTTGAATTAATGTCACTCTTAAAAAGAAAATGAGTAAATATATTAAACGCGTCTAAAAAAAAAATATTGCATTTGCATAAATGTGAAGAAAACTAATCGTCACATAAGTATTTCGTTATTTGAAATTGCAACTGAATATATTAGCTATATAAATAGGAAAACTTAAATGATATATATATATATAGGAAAAAGGTAAATAATTCTTTAAATAGTCAATTGCAGGATAAACACAGTCAGTCTTAAAATAGGAATAGTGAAAGAAAAGATTAAGAATAGTTAAAGCTTTTCACCATCTATAAACAAATCAAAATTTCACCTGATATGTATTTAAACTCTAGATTATAAGATTAAAAGTAAGGAAGGATATGCTATAATTTAAATACACAAATATATAAATTATTGAAAAATTCAAAATACAAATAGGTTTATATGAATTTGATTCAAAATTATTTTTAATAACATTGGAAGTTTAGACTAAGATGTATTCCGTCTCAAGATAAGTGTGTAAGTAATCTTTAGATATTACTTTTTAATTAAAACAACTGTCATAAATATAAATGTAATCACAAGGAATATTAATTACAAAATATGGTCATAAATCATCATCATCATCATCAACAATTATCAAACTACTGCAGGATGAAGGTCTCTCCAAGTTCAATCCATCTTTTTCTATCTTTAGCTTCTCTTCTCCACATCACCCCTGCACACTTACTTATTTCATCCATCCTTCTCACATGTGGTCTCTTTCTAGGTCTTTTACAATCTCTTGGAATCCAGTTTAAAATTTCAATTGTCCATCTATTATCATCTCTTCTAACAATATGTCCAGTCCAACTCCATTTCAGTCTTTTAATTTTTTCAATGAGGTCAGTAACATCTGTTTGTTCTCTTACCCATACATTGCATTTTCGATCCCTTCTTGTTACTCCCAACATGCATCTCTCCATACTTCTTTGAGTGGTCTGAAGTCTCTGTATTGCGCTTCTATTAAGTGTCCAAGTCTCAGATCTAAAAGTAAGAACTGGCAAAACACATTTATTAAAAACCTTCCTTTTCAAACACATAGGCATATTTTCTTGTAGTATCAAGTTATTTCTACCAAAAGCACTCCAACCAAGTTTAAATCTATGACTAATTTCATCCATTATATTTCCAACTATATTAATAATCTGACCAAGGTAATTGTAGCTGCAAACTTCTTCTAACTTATCATAATCAATCTTTATTTTCATACTTTGAGAAAATCTATTAAACATTACTTTAGTCTTTTTAACATGTATCTTTAGTCCTAGTTTCATCTGATAACTCCTGCAACATTTCCTGTAGCTCTAAAGCATTATTTGCAAAAATGACTACATCATCTACAAAATCTACATGACTTAAATAATTTCCATTTACTTTCACTCCTTTAGCTTCCCATTTTAATCCACAAAATACGTTTTGCAGCACTGCTGTAAAAAGTTTTGGAGATATGGAGTCACCCTGTCTTACATCCTTTTCAATACTGATTTACCTACTATCATTATGTAATCTAATTGTTGCTGTTGCATTTTTATAAATATTCTTTAAAATATGACAATATCCTGGATCTAAACCTTGATGATCCAATGCTTTAATCACTGAAGAAATGTTTATAGAATCTAATGCCTTTTCATAGTCTACAAACCCTAAGCATAATGGCAACTCATATTCATTTATTTTTCTCAATACCTGGATATGATCTACTGTACTAACATCACTTTTAAATCCAGCTTGTTCTCTTGGTTGGTGAAAATCCAGTGTTTTCTGTAGACGGGTTGTAATTATCTTAGTAAAAATTTTGTATAAAACTGATAAAAGGCTGTTAGGTCTATAATTTCTAATATCTTCTTTATCACCTTTTTTAAGTATTAAAATTAATACTGCATTCTTCCAACCATCTGGTACATCTTTATCATTTAGACATTTGGTATATAACTTTGCTAAAAAAATTTCTATTTCTTCACCTGCTTCTTTTAATATAACAATTATAATTCCATCATTACCTGGAGCCTTCTCCTTCTTCATAAATTTAATTGCATGTCTCACTTCCTCATTCAAAATTCTGGGCAATTCGGAAGATATAATAGGTATAGGAGGCACCTGTTCTTTATTACTATATAATTCTTGATGGAAGTCTTCTACACATTTCATGATGTGATCTTTATTTTTGGTAATAATGCCATTTTTTTTCTTATTGCAGATATAAATTTCCTACCAATACCAAAATGTTGTTTTACACTCTTTAGAATTTTATTCTCTTCCATAGCTTTCCTTGCTAGTTCACAATTATACTTTCTTATATCATTTCCAACTCTTTTCCACACCATTTTACAAAATTCGAGATATTCAATCTTTTTTAATGCATCATTGTTGTATATCCTCTTATTCATTCTTTTTTTCATAAATTCTCTAGTCTCAGTAGAAATTGTATTGGTCAATTGCTGCTTTTTTCTACCAGCTATCTTTATTGCAGTTTTTAAAAGTGTATCAGTTATTTTCATATTAATGTCATTCAAATCTGAATCATGTTCAAAATCTACTAATACTTGAAACCAATTTGTAAGTTCTAATTTAAATTCATTAGAATGTTTCTGAAGATTAAAAATATCAACTGTAAATATTGTTTTTCTTAATAATTTTTGTCTCTCTAATTTTGCATTAACATGTATCTTACATCTTACTAATCAATGATCACTTCCTGTGTTAAATTTATTAAGAACATTACAATCTTGAAATATGTATTTCCTGTTAGTCAAAATATAATGCAATTCTGCTGTACCTTCATTTGGATGCTTCCATGTCCATTTTCTTTTAACATTTTTCTCAAAAAAAGAATTCATAATATAAAGTTTTTCTTTTTCTGCAAACTCCACCAGCCTATGTCCTCTCTCATTCCTATTACCATAACCAAAATTACCTACAGCATTTTTATCTTTCATTTGTTTACCAATTTTAGCATCAAAGTCTCCCATAACAATTTTAAAATGTTGTTTACTCTGATCAAAAGCCTGTACATTCATATAAATATCTTCTATAACTTCATCACTATGAGAACTTGTTGGGGCATAAACCTGAATTATCTGCATTTGGTATCTGCTATTAAGTTGTAAAACTAATCTTGTCACTCCGTCTGATACACCATCAATCTCCACAATGTTATTCTTCCATTTTTTATTTATAATGAATCCTACTCCATTTGTATTTCCAATATTTGCATCTTTATAGTAGAGTATATATCCACTTTTTAAATCAATTGTTTCTTCACCTTTTCTTCTAACTTCACAAAATCCAATAATGTACCATTTAATATAAGACAAGTCTTCTTCTAACTCTTGCAATCTTCCTTCACTTGAAAGTGATCTGCAGTTGTAAGTACCTAAATAAAAAGTCATCATCAAATGGCAGCCTGAATCTGCAATCATGGATTCTTAGCACCCTCTGCCTTCAGCCACCAACTGCTGCCTTGGTTGGTGACTTTACAGTCTCCTGGGAATAAGAGCCATGATTTATTTTTGTCTGTCATGATTGTATATATTGGAAAAAATATTCTTAAACTCAGAGGTAAAAAGCCAATAAACTCACCATGCTGGCTAATGCGTGTTGGTGAGCAGCCCATCCTCATTCGTATACTATATGAATAATCACATAGTAATAATAGCTGCAACAACAAGAACATATGGAGTGGACATTAGGAATTTGCTCTGTTCAGTTCCTTTAAGGCCTGCAAGAGGAATCAAAGGGTTTCCTTTCAGTTAATAGAAAACTACTTTCTGAAGCCATGTTCATAAATATTAGTTAATAAATAGTGGTATAACCTAAATGCATTTTCGGTGCTGAGCATTCTATCAAAGCAATAAATATATAATGTAAAAAAAATTAAAAACCATTACATACAGCAAACCTCAACACAGAAGATTCAAAGACACAAGTCTAATAGCACATATCAAAATAATACCTAACTCACTTATTAGACTTTCTATTCATTACAATGTTGGCTATTAGAAATAAACTATGTCTCTATAATTTTACATGCCCTATCATTGCATTTACTACAAACCATTTTTATTTCACTAGGACTGAAACATGACCAAATAAACACTCATGCTTCAAAAATACTGATGCTGTTGAAAAATTCAACTTAGCTTTATTGTACCAATACACATGCTATTTAAGTCATATATTAATGTTTACTCTGGATTTACCATAATAAACATAAGGGCAATTAAGTCTTACATTAATGTTTACTCTGGATTCACCATAACAAACATAAGGGCAATTAGGTCTTATATTAATGTTTACTCTGGATTCACCATAACAAACATAAGGGCAATTATGTTCCTGGCATTTAATCAAATAAACAATACTAGAATGTTCCTTAAGCTTATCTCTGTCCTTACTATTGTTAATTGAATTATTTAATATAGTAGGTGACTAGAAACACACACTAGATTCTTTATCACACATCCATACTCTCTCCTTAGTATTGTATGGAACATGCTTGTATTGTTTATTCTATTAAGTACTAGGACCATAATTGCCTTTATGTTTATTATGGTGAAACCAGAGCAAACATTAATTTATTGTATTTAAATATATGAATTATTTTAAATATTTTGATATTTTTTTACATATAACAACAGACTTCAATGTTTAGATATAGCCAAGATCCCACTGGACTGCTACTTTTATCAAATTAAAAATAGGACATTTATTATTTTAGCTAAATTAGTTGCACGTAGGTTTGATAGCCTATTATATTTATTATAATTAATAAAAGAATGTGGACTTCTTACAATATAATATAAGTTCATTGGAAAAAAATGTTTTCAAGAGTGCTTAACCATATTCTGCAAATATAATGGCAAGAACGTAATACCAATATGCATTTTGGATTTTTATATAAGAAAATGTTGAGGGTGCATCTTTTTTTTTATTAGGCATGAAAAGGAAATGAAAAGTATCACACTATCTCAACTTACTTCATGCTTAATTTAATAATGTTTTTTTGTGGAAGAATTAGGCTCTATTATTAAAGGTGTAGTCTTTTTTTATTTACACCTTTATGTCATTTACTGATAGCTTTAGTAACTGCTTTTATCATAAAGTTATGGTTAAGAATAGAATTTATTGGATATGTACAAATAGACAGAAAGTTTTTCAGGAAGAAAACATTTCAAGAAGAAATTAAAAGCTAGAATTATATAAGATACTAAGTGAACATATTAAATGGCAGATGCATGCTTTGTGTGAGTATATTTTTGTTCATGGATTAGCATGTAAAATTATCATAAAACTCATTTAACTTTTTTTATGACTTCCTTTTTTCTGGAGACAAGGGTAGCCATCCTTAAATAATATACCCAGATTCATGTTAAAAAAAATTAGATTTTTTTAAAATTTGCTTTATATTTCTACTGCATAGAAAAGTTCTCTTTAATAGTTCTGTAAAAAAGACAGTGAAGCAAAAGATATAACAGAATTGTTCATTTCAAGATAATAAAGGATTTATTGTATTATTATCTAGTTACTAGTAGCTTGAAAAATCCTAAGAATATTTGAAATTCGAAAATTATATCAGATAGTTGATTATTGTTTAATATTGAATCACATTAGATCAATCCTTATTAAAATTTGCACGTAATTCTAAATATGAAAAGATAGAATCAATTGTGTAAAAGAATTAAAAAATAGTATCACCTCACCCAAATCAGGGATCAAGCACCTTTCTTAATCTTATGCACTTAAAATGATAAACATATTAATAATTTAAATACTTTACTAATGTAAAAACTTCATGTTTTACAATTAAGTTTTAAATATCAGTACTTTTTTGTATATGCGATGTGCTATAAAAATTGTATTATAAAGTAGAAATAGAAACCTTCTCCTATTGAAGCAAGTTTATCAATTGTTTATTTATTGAATGTTTCCAGTAAATAAGATTTGTTGCAAAAGTTAAAGATAGAATCACAAGATGTCATATGAACTAAATCAGCAGTAACTGATATATATGCTTATTTGTAATTCACAGACAATTATAACTAAACTCAATTTGAACCCTTTTTTTTTCTGTTTTTTTTTCTGGAGGTAGAATAGTGACAAGCATTTTTTTTTGTCTAATAGTTTTTCTTTTTTCAGATATATTGCAATCTTTAATTGTTTCAAGACAAAACAAATTAATTACAAGAAATTAAATGCATTATTTCAAGTATCCAAATTAATATATGCTTAGATATTTTAATATAAAGTATATCATTTTCTAATTTACAATTGATGAAGTATATATATATATATATATATAAAGATTTGATGAAGTATATATATATATATATATATAAAGATTTGATTAAATAATTGAATTTTCTCTGATTTTAACATTATAAATATTCAGATAATGTTTATTACTTTATATAAAAAGGCAGAATTTAAATGGATTAAGGAAGGTGAAGTCATTATTTGTTAGATTTAAAATTAGAAAGGTAATATAATGTTATTGATTATTGGATGTGAGTAAAGCCAGTTAGCTTTATAGGGTTATCAAAAATTTCATTCCACTATAAAATGGCAGTTTGAATGTCTTTTTATTTAGAAATTTAAAACTTTACAAATTTAAATGTGATAAAAAATAATATGGAGAAGTGTGAACATTATTTAATCAGAGTTGAATATTGCAAAATTATGCTTGATAAACAGAAAAAAATTACAAGTAAACATAAAAAAATGATAGAATATTTATTATGAAACCACTCTATATTCCTAATTTGCATAGAAAAATAATTTCTATTATAAAAAAAATATTACTTCTTTATGTCCGTTGTCTTTGACTAGACTAATTAATAATTTTAAGGTTAATGTTGTTAAAACATAATTGATTAAAATCCTGGACCGCCCGCTTTGTAACTCTAGATATTATTGGGACATACAAGCAAATTTAAAGTCATTCATTCACCTATATAATAGAGCTAAAAACAATAGTGCATATAATTCTGTATTTTTTAATAACGAGAAGAAATCTAATTATTTATTTACACCTGGTAAGGCTAAAATTGCCTGGAGAAAAATATCATAATAAAAAAAGCATCAAATATACCAAGCTTCCCATTTAATTAATTAAAAAAAAAACTGTTAATATTAAAGCCAGAAATTACGTTTTAATTTATATTGATGTTTATATACCCTTAAGTTTGCTAAAAATAATTGTAGTCTTGTTTTAATAAAGCTCCTCTGTATCAAAAGCCTGGTTTAACATTTTTTAAAAAATGTATTGCCATATTACTAACTAGTTAATTGTTCATACACTCTTGCGACTTATAATTTTTACAATTTATTACAATTTAAATATTTTTAATTTATATATTCACATACATATTATTAGCCTCTCTGTGCATATACTTATATCATCTTTAATTGTAGTAACTCATTGTTTAAATTAGAGACTAGTTAATTCCAAATATATAAATTTCTTGCATGCCTACTGATATGGCATGCATCATGAACCATTTATAGGCTTTTTATTTTTATTTTGTGTCAAACCACAAAATTAATGAAAATGGAAATTATTCCAAATTTAAAAGAATCTATGAAATACTTTGTTTATGTGATCAAATGAAAATTATTGATTTTGCATGAAATGGAAAAAAAGTCATGTAAATAATTTTTTCCCCTCACTTTATTACTGCTCTGTCTTTTTTTTCAGTTGCATTATTTTATCTATTTGATAATAAACTACATTTTTTAAATTATATTACAAGTGTGTATATAGATATTAAAATGTATTTTATATAGGGTTCTACATATTTTGGAGATTCAAATATCTATCTGAAGACTTTGATATAATGTAACAACTCTGTATGTAACAGATGCAAAACTCTCCCTACAGTGGTAAAATTCAGTGCAAGCCAAATTAATCAATGAATGCAAGAAAACTTGTGCTAAAATCCCTATCTAATGTGTACTCATCCAATGTCCCCAGACTAAGTTTCTAGCTTGTGGCCATTATCAGTGATCTGTGAAGAGCCACCAAGACAGCCAAACCTGATGAAAGTCACAAGCTAGAAACATAGTTTGGTGATATTGGATGAAAAAGCACTAGATAGGATTTTATGCATAAATGTTCTTGCATTTAATGACTACTCTGGATTGCACTGAGTGGTGCTACTGTAGGGAGAGTTTTGCTTCTATTTCAACAGCTTGTGTAAACAAAGGAAATGATAATCATGTGATGTTGAGTAGTTTAACTATATATATATATATATATATATAAAGAACCTGTTAATAGCTCTAAACAAGCTTATTTATTTTATTTTTTTATGATAAATGCTACAAGAGAAAATACCTGAAGCCTTTATCTATGATGGCCACCATCCCCAGACTGGTTTCGAGCTATGGCTCTCATCAGTGAGGTTCTTTATATATTACACATTGGTAATGCAAGCTATATATGTCATGTTACATGTGACTGCTTTATATATATATATATATATATGAAAGAGAAACAATCATAACACTAGCTGAAATCAATTAAAAAATATTTGAAATGCCCATAGCTATATTATTCCAGCCACACTCCCTCTTTAAATAAAGAAACCTCAAATTTCAAATATATATATTGTGCCAGACGAAAGCTTTTAATTTCGTCTCTCAATCTATTCAGAAACAGAGGGTGCCACCAGACCACTATGTGCCTGGAAAATTTGTTTACTGTGATCAGAATAGATGATGATGATGATTTGCACTGACTAGACTCAGGGAGAAACAAGAGATCTTAAATTGTTTAGACAATTGAGACAAAAGCACAAAGACAAACATCAGCCAAATTAAGTTTAAACATATTCCATAAATTTTATTATGAGAAAATAAATTATTAAATATAAGTTTATGACACAATAAATGGGGGTTAACTCAGGTGTGTACCAGACATACTAAAGGCAAAGCTATGACAGACTGACTAATCTTCTAATAAACAAATGTAAAAGGGAGGAAGCAAATTTCATTCAGCAGAGGATTCACCTAAACATTGGTTTTCACTTTCAGATATTTAAACCCTATACCCCTGAAATAGATCAAAGAATCCAGCGCCGATGAGCTGTTCAAGATTTAAACATTGGTCAGACCTTGAATGTCCTTATATCGGTATGAGCTGCACCTATTACTACATTTAAAATAACGGTGATTGATCCACCTCAAAAACAACCGACAAACATGACTGAAATGAAGAAACAATTAAACCTGGTGAATCCCAGCCAAACGATTGGCGAAAATTACTTTAAAATTAATAATTAATGGTCCCAATAAGAGACAAGTAAATGATTAGAAAAACAGTTATGTCTGCCCCAGCAAATAAAGAAAAGAAAATAAACTTACAAACAAATTCTGAGTACACGCTCTGATAAATTTAAAGCACACATAATAACTACAAAAAAAAATCTATCGGAGAGTGCACGAGTACGAAAATCTTAAAAGTTGTAAACACTTTAGCAGAACGAAAGTATCGCTCACCTGTAATTTAAGAAAGGATAAATTTTATCTTCCTGCTGACAACTTAAAAAATTACAAAGGAAAACATAATTCTAATTTCCGCTTTTTAGAGATATTAGAAACGAAATCTCCACCAGCGGCAAATTAGATGATAAAGTCACCAGCCAAAAGATTTTTGGAGGTTTAGCAATAGGGCAAACAGAGAGTTTAAAATTAATTATTGAATACTAAATAATTACAGGTAAGCATTTAAAATGCATGACCACTATAGCATTTATAAAAGCGAGGCATAAAATATAAATATAAAACTCATTCGTCACTCTCCAATAAACAAAACTGAAAGCAAATTGGAATCTTAAAACTAAGATTCCAAGACACACTATAAAATATTGGAAACACAGCAAATATTAGATATGAGGCTATATTGCTTTACGGAGACATATTTATGATTAGATTGAGCGGAGATTTAATGAGAATTAATTTACCCTGGGAAGAATAAAAAACGAAAATAGTTACCTTTCGGTAAAACAAAGTTCACATAGAGTGCGCACTTTTACTTAAGTTCATTTTCAGGTTCTTTAGGCAGCAAGGTAGATGTAGAGAGGTTCCGGCTTCTTTTAGGTGTTCAAGGCATTACTGGAGCAAACTTGGAAGTCAGGGATCCATCTTTTGGTGGAGTTAGCAAGCCATTCTGGTGGTGGTAACAAGTATAGAATTTTTCATTTTTTTGTAGGCAAAGGTATTTTAATAACAGCTGATGTCTTTTAATTCAGAAATTTAAAAGTCCGCGCTGCTATAACTTTCATGTGATAAAACCACTTGTCTATCTCTCAAAAATGAATTAACTGACACTCCAAATTTTCAGGGCTATTTATACATTGCTCCATTTCCCGCAAAACACTTTCCTTGTTGTTCAATTTCTTCACCTTAGGCAGGGCAAATATTAATCTCCCGCTCAATCTATCTAGGAATTCTACCCAGGGATTATTGAAATGAAAACAACTACATAAAAATCAAATCTCCACCCTTTAAAATAAAAGCCACAGGAATGCAATTAGCTAGCCAGCTTGTTTTTAAATCAAATGGATTTAAAAACAGGTGGTATATGAAAACTATTTAAAAATAAATCGATAAACAATTTTTAAAAAAAATCCGTTTTACATATAAACACGTGTATACTTGGATACACGCATTCTTTTTAAATAATATAGCAAATTTAAACTCTACGTTTAATTAAAATTAAAAGCTTAATAAATTTCTTTTCTTTTTTTTTGTTTAATAACAACACCATTGAACCGGATTTCAATCAGGTTCAACTTCCTCAAAACATGATCAAAAAAAAAAACATTCCTGTAACTTTTTTTTAAACTATAAACACTTTAAAAATATTCTTAGAAATTCGGCCGAACGTTTGCCTCGCACTCATGAAAAACAAAACAATATTTCATTTTAATCAAAACCTTTCTCCATTCTCATAATTTATTAACAAAATCTTTTTTTACTAAAACCAAAAGAAAATGACAGACTAATTTAAATCTAAACTCGGTCAGGTGGTTCCCTCTTACGGGACGTTTGATCGCCTTGATGGTCTACCCTAATAAACCTGCCCATGGGTTCTGTTACTATGTTGCCGTAATCTATTTGAGTTATAAACTCGGCCATTTCCTCAATTGACCGACTACCATTACTCATCATCATTTGCTGTACAGTAGGTGGCATATTATGACGAATGGTCCATATTATCTGATCATGCAATTGAGGAAACGCGGTCAGAGATTTCAATTTTGCCACCTGCCTAAAGAAAAACTGTGCGTGCATTTCACCACGGTTAACAGGATACCTCTCTTGTGATATAAAGTATCCCATCTTGTCTGGCTTCACTCCAGAAGGTCCTCAAAATGGAACATCTGTAACCCTCAAATGTATGGGGTTTAGTAAACAACGTGCGCCACCAATCCAAGGCTGTTCCCTGCAGATGGCTACCGGCGAGTGTAACTTTATCATCTTCAGATCAGTCGTGAATGTGAAACAAGCTATCCAGACTTTCCAGATGAGTCAAGGGGCTTCCTCCCACCTCTGCTTTAAATACTTCAATAAAAAATTATTTTTCCCAGAATTTACTGGTAGTTTCCTCCTGCCTCTTTCTTCCTGAGTTTCTATACTCGTTTTCAATCTCAACTAACCTATATTCCAAGCTTTTTGTCATATCTAGACACATTTATTCAACCTCAGCTTTCAAATTATCTTAGCTTTCTATTCTATTATGAAATACTCTCTCTATCTTTTCCTCTACAAGTACTATTTTCGTTTCTAAGTTAGCAGACCTAATGCTATCCTGGTCTAGCTGCTCTTTCATTTCTTTTATCTCTTCCTTTACACTTTACATTTCCTGTCTATCATTTCTCAATACATTTTCCATAATTTTTATAGCTTCTTGATTCTTCTCTACTTCTCCCATTATTTCTCATCTCATTTCTTTCATTTCCATAATCATTTCTTCCTTTATAGCCTGCTGGCCCTGTTTAACTTCACTAATTTCTTTCTTCATTGCCTGTTGGCCCTGCTCAATTTCCTCCTTTATTTCCGCTTTAAACTCTGCCATCATTGCTTGCTGACTTTTCTTGAATTCACTCATATCCTCCTTCATTTCTATTACCAACTTCATCAACATCTTCATCATCATCTGTGACCCACTTTCTTATTTTTCTACAATTTGAGGGTATTTAAATGAGACAGGACTTTCTTCTACAAATGCTGCCCTGTCGCTTTCTTTGTTGGCTTCCATTTTCGACACAAATTAAATTCGCAATACTAACTTCTTAAAAGAAAATCTAAAATCTAATAGCAAATAAACTGCTATTTACTGTTTTTTATAAATTATTTCAAAACAAAGACGAACTATATGTAACTTCTGAACTAAAATTACTCCGATAGACTTTTCGAAAATACGCTTTTACAGTTGATAAATTATTTCATTAAAAAGAAAGACGAACCCCATTCTACCAAATTGCTCTAAAATACATGCAATAATTAACAAAACGGAATCTCCACCTACTAAATCTTGCCTCTTACACCTGAAATCTTTCTCAATTGTCTAAACAAAATCTCACATGAGTTTGAGAACTCGAAGCTTCACATTGGTAGTGCTAAAAATTATTATCCTATATACCGGATACTCAATCTATTCTGAAACAGAGGGCACCACCAGACCACTACATGTCTGGAAAATTTGTTTACTATGATTAGAATAGATGATGATGATGATTTGAGCCGACTAGACTCAGGGAGAAACAAGAGATCTTAAATTGTTTAGACAATTGAGACAAAAGCACAAAGACAAACGTCAGCCAAATTAAGTTTAAACATATTCCATAAATTTTATTATGAGAAAATAAATTATTAAATATAAGTTTATGACACAATAGATGGGGGTTAACTCAGGCATGTAACAGACATACTAAAGGCAAAGCTATGACAGATTGACTGATCTTCTAATAAACAAATGTAAATGGGAGGAAGCAAATTTCATTCAGCAGAGGATTCACCTAAACATTGGTTTTCACTTTCAGATATTTAAACCCTATGCCCCTGAAATAGATCAAAGAATCCAGCGCCGATGAGCTGTTTGAGATCTAAACATTGGTCAGACCTTGAATGTCCTTATATCGGTATGAGCTGCACCTATTACTACGTTTAAAATAACGGTGATTGATCCATCTCAAGAACAACTGACAAACATGACTGAAATGAAGAAACAATTAAACCTGGTGAATCCCAGCCAAACGATTGACAAAAATTACTTTAAAATTAATAATTAAGGGTCCCAATAAGAGACAAGTAAATGATTAAAAAAACAGTTATGTCTGCCCCAGAAAATAAAGAAAAGAAAATAAACTTACAAACAAATTCTGAGTACACACTCTGATAAATTTAAAGCACACATAATAACTACAAAAAGAAATCTATCGGAGAGTGCACATGAGTACGAAAATCTTAAAAGTTGTAAACACTTTAGCAGAATGAAAGTATCGCTCACCTGTAATTTAAAAAAGGATACATTTTATCTTCCTGCTGACGACTTATAAAATTACAAAGGAAAACACAATTCTAATTTCCGCTTTTTAGAGATATTAGAAATGAAATCTCCACCGGCGGCAAATTAGACGATAAAGTCGCCAACCAAAAGATTTTTGGAGGTTTAGCAATAATGCAAACAGAGAGTTTAAAATTAATTATTGAATACTAAATAATTACAGGTAAGCATTTAAAATGCATGACCGCTAAAGCATTTATAAAAACGAGGCATAAAATATAAATATAAAACTCATTCGTCACTCTCCAATAAACAAAACTGAAAGCAAATTGGAATCTTAAAACTAAGATTCCAAGACACACTATAAAATATTGGAAAATACAGCAAATATTAGATATGAGGCTATATTGATTTAAGGAGACATATTTATGATTAGATTGAGCGGAGATTTAATGAGAATTAATTTACCCTGGGAAGAATAAAAAATGAAAATGGTTACCTTTCGGTAAAACAAAGTTCACGTAGAGTGTGCACTTTTACTTAAGTTCATTTTCAGGTTCTTTAGGCAGCAAGGTAGATGTAGAGAGGTTCCGGCTTATTTTAGGTGTTCAAGGCATTACTGGAGTAAACTTGGAAGTCAGGGATCCATCTTTTGGTGGAGTTAGCAAGCCATTCTGGTGGTGGTAACAAGTATAGAATTTTTCATTTTGTTGTAGGCAAAGGTATTTTAATAACAGCTGATGTCCTTTAATTCAGAAATTTAAAAGTCCGCACTGCTATAACTTTCACGTGATAAAACCACTTGTCTATCTCTCAAAAATGAATTAACTGACACTCCAAATTTTCAGGGTTATTTATACATTGCTCCATTTGCCGCAAAACACTTTCCTTGTTGTTCAATTTCTTCACCTTAGGCAGGGCAAATATTAATCTCCCGCTCAATCTATCTAGGAATTCTACCCAGGGATTATTGAAATGAAAACAACTACATAAAAATCAAATCTCCACTCTTTAAAATAAAAACCACAGGAATGCAATTAGCTAGCCAGCTTGTTTTTAAATCAAATGGATTTAAAAACAGGTGGCATATGAAAACTATTTTAAAATAAATCGATAAACAATTTTTAAAAAAAATACATTTTACATATAAATGCGTGTATACTTGGATACACGCATTCTTTTTAAATAATATAGCAAATTTAAACTCTACGTTTAATTAAAATTAAAAGCTTAATAAATTTCTTTTCTTTTTTTTTTTTGTTTAATAACAATACCATTGAACCGGATTTCAATCAGGTTCAATATATATATATATATATATATATATATATATATATATATATATATATATATATATATATATATATATATAACCATTAGAAAACAGTCAACACTTAGACAATCTCAGTATAGATAACAATGAAGAATTTGAAACTATTGTCAAGGCAACCTCATTTTAGTGATAGAGGTAGAATACTACCTATATTAATGGTCCTATGCATTTATATAGACACTAAAGATTGCAACTTGACCAAAGAGATTGAAATTATTAATAGAAAGAAGTTTAAATAAACTTCCTTAAACAGGTAAATTAGGGTGAAAATAAAAATGAGTTTCAAAAATAAAATTTTGCCAAAAAATATTTTAAAAAAAATAAAAGGTCTATTTATTCTTCATAGAAATTACATGAGTTATCAGAAATAAACAAATTTTTATTTAGTAAATATGATCAGCAAATTAATAATGAATGAATTCTGTAGTAATTGCATTATTATAATGCTAACTTACCTATAGTCTATTTTCTTTTAAATTTTTGCATAAAATGTTGCATGCATGAATAAATAATCCATTTATTTATCATTTTGTATATTAAAAATACTTACTTACCATAGCTGGAAAAATTTTAAATTTTCCTTTCCAATGGTATTTTACTTTTAGCATAATCTGGTGGAATCAAATCATCCAACTCCATAGAGAAAGTTGTCAACATTTATTGATTTACATGAAATGAGTTTAATATAATAATTGCATTAATTTTTTTTATTTATAATGTTATGTTATTTGTTTTGACATTCAAATTTTTTAAAAAAAATTTTTTTTTTGGATAATCATTAATTCACTAAAGATTGACAGAGTATAAAAGTTTGAATTATGAGATCATTATATGAAAGATCATTACATAAAGAAAATTTCTTTACATATTATGGAAGCTTATTCAATTCCCGAAATATATTTTTTGTGAAAATGTTGGCTATATGTTAGTCAAAAAAAAGCTGTAAATATTCAAGAAATTGTTTTAGATAATAAATAAAAAATTAACACCTTCGTGAATTTATTACTACTATTGTCTAAAGTGCAGAAATAAACCAACTTTTTAAGCAATAGATTGTTTCAAAACTTGCCATATGATAATTTAGTCATATAGATTCCATCATATGGAATAACTATGATTTGAAAAATATTAAATAAAATTTGAAATTTTAAATTTTATAGGAGAGGCTGCCTTTATGAAAGCCATTGTGGATGTTATGTCAGCCAGCCATATTCTCACTTTGTACACACATTGTCAATTAAGTCAAGCATGTGGTTGCATTGTTTTTTGTTTTTTTTTTTCAATATTTTATAACTACATTATTTTATTTTCTATTAATTGTTTTTGTTGACATATAATCTCTCTCACTAGATGCTTTGATTAATCAAATAGTAGTATTTTTCAATTGTTTATTCCCATAGAAATTATTTTATTCCATTATCATAAGTTGTCATTCCCAGAATTTTTTAGATACATATTACTATATTTCTACTTTTTCTTATCCAGTAGATGAAAATTTTAGTGAGCCAAAAAATCTTCCATTTGTGTTTCAAAGCTGAATTTAAGGCAAACAGTAAAACTCATGTATTTATGACTCTCAATAAAACAATGTGTTAGTGTCAGTATCCAAATTGTGTATATATATATATATATTGTAACGATATATAAATATGTCGTTACATTTATTTAAAATAAAAACTTAAACAATAAGAGAAAAAACTAAACCTAAAATTAAAATTTTTTATACTATATACATTCACACAGATGCTAAACTTTAAAATATTTTTTTTCATAAACAAAAAAAAATATTTAATATTTGAAATATAAAAATATTTTAATAAAAAATAACTAAGTTAAAATAAAAACAGTATTAATTAATTCCTTAATCTATAAATGAAATGATTGTTTATTAATTATCTAAAAGCTGTTTAATTAAAAAGCAGATGAAAAGTTAGATAAGAGGAAGAAATTAAATACATCAAACAACACACACTGAAACCCAGAGGATTAGTGACGTATTCATTAATCCTATGATCAATGAAAGAGCTAAGGAAAAATATAAACAAAATGATTATTATAATTGTTATCTTAGAGCTGACTATGAATAGATCGTTATAACTACTATATTGCAGATTTTCACGATGTAGTCTGCAATAAAATTCCACAACCACTGAGGCCTCTGGATGACAGTTCCTGACCAAATGCATCAAGTATCAAGAAGGACAAACTCATCATCTATTAAACCATAAAGTATGAACTATTGTATCTATCTAATAACTTTCCTAAAATTCAATAATTAATAACTGAAAATAAGAATTTTTATCTACTTAAAGAATGCAAATTCAATTATTGATATTTTTTTTTATGAGATGTTTAAGCAATCATTTCCAGTTCATTTTTTTTGTGTAATTATGTTTTAACTAAAAGTATTAAATTTTTAAAGTTGTTTATAGCGCTTCAGGATTGTTGATATTATATTTTTGTTTTCATATTTGATCAAAATATATAGACATTCGATAAATAATGATACCTTATGTGAGTATCTAAAATATATTTTTCGGATGTCTTTTAAGTATTGGTGACAACGCAAGTATCTTATGGTGAATACTATTGGGTTACTTATAAGTTTCCCTCTGCGATTGTCGGTATCAATAAATTTGTATTTTGATCGTTTATATTTATTTTGAAATGTTTTTACCGTGGAATCTATGTAATCGATATACCCAACATTTTTAAACAAATCTGTCGAACGTATTTAAATGTTAAAATTAAGTCGGGCTGAATGGCTATATAGTTTTGTAAAGTTGTATTAAGGGAGGGTAATCTTAGGTTATTCATTTCTAGTTGAATTGGTTCAATGGATTGGATATATTTGTGTAATTAGTAGATGTAGTTCCGCGGGGAGATTATAGATATCGCCACACACCCTCTGTTTGCCTATGGATGGGTTTGTAAGTCGGCAGAAGACCGCAGTCCATTCCTATGGAGTTTTTAGTTTATTGATCTACTTGCCAACAGATGTCACATTCCTGTTGGTGGAGAGTCAATATCTTCTCTATTTCTACTTATTGTTCAGATGCACATTCCTGACAATATGGTATTTTGTGTTGTCGTATCATGCTACATTGAATACATGATGTATCAGATGTTGAGTAGAATTTGTTACCTAAGGTTAAATCAGGGGAGAATATTTTCCTTTCAAATGCAGACCTATGTAGTCCATTCAACTCGACCCACTACCTAATAAATAGTAAACTCATTATTTGAAATCTACTTAAATTTAGAAATAAAGATCAATATAAAATTATAAACATTAAATTTATTCCTCAACATTTAAATATTATTTTATATGTGCGTAAATAAATATTTTTATGTGTTAAGTTCTGGCAGTGGCTTTTATTCCTTTATATTTAAGATATAAAATTTATAGATTTTTATCTCTGCGTCTCCGCTGAGCTAGTAACTTGGGCTAACGATCGGAATATTTAAATAAAGTGGAATCTTAACAGCACGTATCTGCCTACTTTATAAATTTTTCTAGGCTCAAATGCCTAGATGGCGCCCTGATAGTTGCAGATATGGTTTTTGCGGTTAGATTCGATCTTCACTTTCATTCCGATCGGTACAATATATATATATAATCAAAAAGAAATATATTTTAACTAATAAAAAACAGTAAGCAACATTTATTATGAATTATGTATAGAAAACAATTTATGTAAACACATACATTATTTATTTGTAAACATTATATACTAGACATTTTAAATAAAAAAAATACATATCTTTTTAATTTCTTTCATAATGCAATTAGAAGTGCTACTGTTTAAGAGTTATATATACATATATATTAAAATGAATAATGTTTTATTCATCTCAGTGTCAGACATGTGATCTTCTAATGGTTGTGAGTTGGTTCAGGATTATAAGAATTGCTAAATAAAGTGGTTCAAAAGTAAAAAAAAAGTTAAATGTATTAATAATATGCATATTTAAATGTTAAATTTATTAAGCATCTCCATCATCAGATTATCTGACAGTTTTCTTTGCCTCATATATCAATGTAAAATATACAATAAAATGATTACTACATATCAGAAAATAATAAATTTGACTTCATTCAGTAAATATTTTTGTTTGCTACTGAAATAAATTTTAAATGTTCATATTTTGTTTCTGTAAATATTAACAAAATGATATCACAAACAAAACAAAGACTTTACACATCATTGTTTCTAGAAAGATTATTTTCAGTTTACAAAATCAACAAAATCTTTTTTATTTCTGATTATTTTTAGAAACTTTAATGAATTATTATTTATTTTTCTTATATCTAATGAATTATGCTTTAAAAGTTTAAAATTTTTGAATATTTATTTGCAAAATTGTGATATTTTCTTTACTCATAAATAAAGTAGATTGTTTACATCAGAGTTAGAATTTTCTACTTTGCTTTCAGGCCATATTCATGTTAGCTGCTAATATAACATTATATTTTTAAAAATAAAGTATTTCAAGTCAAAATAAGTTATTAATAGTTTATATTTCTTGATATATAATAAATATAGTGTAAATTATTTTTTAAAAAATATCTAAAACCATAATAAATTCGCAAAAAAACATGTTTTTGCATTATTGGAAACTACAATGTCATAAAATGCTGGACATTTTACAGCCTTAGCAACAGAATGTCTATTGGTAGATCAGGAATTTAAAATTTTGTGCTTTTTTTGCAAAAATTTTTTGTGGGAAAATAAACATGCATTCATTTTAATTTACTTTCATAAATGAGCAACCAATTGTAAATGCACTCCACATAAAGACAATCATCTCAACTGGTTGCCTTTTGCTTCTACTTGATTGCAACTTAAATTGTAGGTCACAATATATATATATTCTAACCAAATCAAAATTATATGGAGCCAGCTACAGCTTATTTTATAGCCTCCACGTTGTAGCCAATTATAACAAAAGGAAAAGTTTCTTTACTTAGTTAATTTGTATAAAACTTATTAAATTAATATAAAACATATTTTGCAATCCTTCGATCGATCATCTACATTGTATTTCAAATATAACTAAAATGATTGGGCGAGTTTACAAACATAACATATATTATTGGACAGTTTAAGCTAATTATAACTGTATTCAAACAATTGAGAATTTTTATTCGAATGGTCACACATCCACATTATGGATTAAATGTACTATTTTTTTATTTCAGCTCGGGTGACCATGCTATGCATTAATTATAACCTATATTTAAATCTATATGGCATTTAAACAATTGCCGCTAAGTTGCATGCCAATTGTAACATTTTAAGTATGGATCGATAGATACTTCATCATTCCCAGTTAACATTATTTCTAAAGCCTACTGGGATAATGATGTTGGTATAGAACATCTGTAATCTTATTTGCCAGGGTGCCAAATTGCAACTTTAATAAAATATAAAGGTAAAATCTCATTTCAATAACTTTCAGTAATAATATTTAATGAATGGGTTAATAAGTAATCAATCAATTAAGAGAACACTCAGAATGCATTAAAATCGATAATATTAATGTCTTTGCTAGTTCTTGGTTATTCTTGGCACCCCCCCATTCACCATCATCAAAGTCACAATTAAAATTTTGTTCGATTACAAATATTTCTATATCCATCTTTACCTTCCTGATCCACCCCTCCATCATCCTCACATCCATAGGTCTATTACACTATTATCTCTTTTACTATTAAATTTTCCATTATGCTAGCTCATTTCTCCCATTATAATCTCTTCTCAGGGTTTTTAGAACAATTAGATGTGGAAATCTAACAAGCTGTGATAGATTATTGGTGATAAACACTCTTCTCATGATCTCCTCCAAGGTGATCTTGGGCTGTCTTTAATATAGTTTAATGTCTATTTAAATTAAAGCTTGAATAATTTAAGCTTATCAAATCTTTTAGAAAATAACATTATAAAGGTATTTACAATCATAACAAAGTTATAAAGAAGTGCGTCTAGAGAGGTGTTTGAAGACAACAAATAGGGAAAGAATTTTATGCCCACCCCCTGCATCCACTATCACTTAATAACCATCCCTATTCATAATTTATATTTCAACTATATTAAATTATTTGGTAATTCTAAGTATCGGAAATTACCATTTTAAATAATTTTACCAGATATTATTTACGAAAATGATGATTCAACTATTAATAATAATATATTGATGTATGATTGGATTTGAGATGTCTAGATTATAATAACCCACAAAAACATTGAGACTTACGCAAATTTTATTTAAAACAAATAACAAATTTAATAACATATTACAATTCGATACAGAATATACACACTCGCTTGATGACTCACATTATGATAAAAAAAACCAAAAACTAAACAAATAAATATCCCTAAATCAATGGATAATATCAAGAGGTTTAAAATATCAATATTCATTGTCTAATTATCAGGGAATCACGATTACCATGGAGTAATATTAATATCAAATAGAAAAAAGTAATATTTACTTTCACATATGTTATATTTTCATTTTTATCCTAGATACAGTGAACGTTAAATTTCTTACTGTGTTTAATGCTTTTAATTACTGATCTGTTTTTAGAGCTAATTCTTTCCATAATAAAATTTAATAATTTTATTTAACTATTTTAATCTAACATTTCTGTGCAAATTTACTAATTTTATTTCATCATTTTGATCTAACATTCCTTTGCCCTAATCTTTACAATAGAGATATTTTATGTATGATGGGATTAAGTCAATGTCCACAAATCTGTATCTAGATCAATCATCATCATACGTGCATATACTCTATACTCATGTACTTATGACCATAATAATATTTTAATAATATTACCTTTCCAGAAAAGTTCTCAGCTGGCTGTGGAAATATTTATTAGGTAATTTCATGTACACATTGCTTACACTTACAACATTCATAGGTTTTATTTAACCCTTAAATTTAATATTTATTGACTTTATTACTCTTAGCTCTAATTGTAAAATTAAACTAGATCAACAAAACAATATTCAAATACACCAATCGCACATATATTATCTGCATTCATCCTGACATCAAATTGAGTTTGCGACCCTGTATCCAACATTTATAAGTAATGCTTAATAATAGCTATCTTTCATACACCTGTAAGGAATATCAACATTAACATGAGGCAGGAAGTGACCCGAATAAGAGACAACCTTTTCACTAAGGTTGAAATATGCTAGGATTTTTATCACTAGTCATATAAAGAGACTTAGGTGTACTTATTACCTCTGGCCATCAATAAAGAAATCATCTTACGGTGTAGAGAATAATCAAGTGGGAAAAACTTCCACTGTGTTTAAATACTTTATAAATATAGTATAAATATCTTAGTGAGCTACGACTTCACTAGCTTGGTGGAGGCTCTTTGTCCATCCACATTGTATACATGTCGAAACATCAACTTGCACAAGTATAACTTGCATATCTGCAATATACTTGCGAGTTAGTGCACTAAAACATGAGCCAACAATTTATCCAAGCATTAATCAGCTTGTATCTGGCCTTAACTTTATAATAATAATAATAAGAAGAAAAAGAAATAATAAGAAATGCATATTAAATTTTTAAAACTATTTCCATGTACTTTTATAAAATAATGATGTTTTAGCCCAACAGTCACACAATTTTTATAAACATAGCAATAGGTCTAAGCATTTGACAATAACTTCTAATCCAATTCAAAACTTTTCCCTTAATAATAATATCTCTCACTTTTTATTCTCCTTTTTTTATTACAAAAAAAAGTAAAGCATTTAAAATAAGGCACATACAGAATGACTTGATATTAACTTCATCTACCCCCAAAATGATAGAAATAATAAGAAGCATTTAAAATAAACACACAATAAATGATCTGATATCAATATCTCTACTCCCAAAATAACAACAATTATAATTCTGACATGAATTAATTTTAAATGGATATATATGATAAAACATAAAGAAAGACATGAATAGTGAATAATAAAATAAAAAAAAATATATACTTAAAGGGTTCTTTGGAAGTGTCCTTCAAGTTTCTGGTTTCAATTTTTCCTTTTCTTCCTTGATTTGTTTGTATGAGCACACAAGTTATATAGAAAAAGTTATTGTGATAGAGTTCGATTCTTATGCCATCAGGCATACAGTTTTTATGTTGCTGAAAATATTTTCTCATTTTGATTTTATGTGGATTACAGCTGAACAGAACTTGGTTAAATTTCTAAATATATAAGTCCACTTCTTGTTTTTTTTTTTTTTTTAAATTTATTTAATATTCAAATTTAATGCTTTATCTGAAATTATAATGATCAGATTTAATGCTTTATATATGAAATCAGAATTTAGATTTTCTTATTTTCTGTGGTTTAAATTTTACCATTTGCCGATTTGTGATCAATTAGTGCAAGACAATCATGACCATTGAATAACTTCAGGAGATTAAATGTACACCCAACTTAAAAAGTTACTCAAGAGACATTTTTCTTCCCTTCTTATAATATTAAATTTGGAAAAGATGTTTCAAGAGACAAATGAATAATTTACAATAAACAATTTCTTTCTCTCACAGTTTCTTTCTTTTTTTTAAAAAAAAAAATGTTTCTTTTAAATTTTATAGCAAAGTTTTTCTATAAAACCGATGAGAGAGAACTTACAAAAGAGAGATTCAGATAGAACAGCCAACCCTTCACAAAACAGCATAGCTTTTATAGTGTCTGGCTTCTTTCTCTCCTGCTCTCCCCCCATCATGACATTTTATTGACCCTTGAGGTCTGGTCAGTCTGTTTTCTTAATTAATTGACTCTTGTTTCTTTTTCTTTCTGGTTATCTTAACCTTTTGCCCTTTTGAAAAACCATTGCCAAATTCACATTTGCATTTTAACAGATAATTACCAATTAATTTTAAATTTAACAGATAATCATCAATTAATTTTACACTTAAATTCCTTTGTCATATATATCACTTAAATCACTTTGGTAATTTACTTGGGTAATTCTACATGCATGGAAACCACACCAAGGAAAAATAAATGAAAGAAAAGCTCTCTTTTCACCCCTTTACTTTTCTTTAATAATAAAAAAAATATATAGCAGCCTAACTTCAAACCCAAACTTTTGAACTAAATTTTGGCTGCAAATAATAAACCATCAAAAAGGACTTCATTTCTTTTTTAAGGATTTCCTCATGAGATGACAAGAAATAATTATTATTTAAATGTGAATGTTATAATTAAAATTCACAACCAGATTAAATACACACACACTGTCACACATATACAATTTTAATTAAACCTGTTTAATATTTTAATCCTTAATTATTATTATTTTAATTTAATTTTATAAACTATTTATTTCTAACTTATCAGTATAAAATTATGACCATCCATTATCACTATCTAGCATAGTTTACAAGTCACACATCCCCCTCCTTCTTTTCACTCAACTATTAAATGATGTATAAATCTTGCTTTTCTAAAAATATATCTTTAATACCAAATTAACCCATAAATTAATGTTAAATAAAACAATTTTTGGTTAGAAATCTTTTAATGACAAATGTTCAGATTGCCTATCAAGTAAAACATATGCAATCCCTATGATGTGCGTTCAAACCTAGCCTTGGCTAAAATTTTGTTTATTAAAGAAAAAAAATATATACAAACTATGAGGAAATTTTTTTATTGAACCTTATATTGCATAGTTAATTCAAAAAATGGAGTCCTGAGCAAACCCAAGGGCTACAATATATATAATTAATTAGCCTATTATTTATATATGTTATTTTATGAATTATTAGCTTTTTATTCTTATTCATAGGATATAATGTATTCAAATTACATGAATTATCTATTTTTTCTTCAACTTGTTTTCAGTAAGGCAACAATTATATAGATGTGATAGTTTTCTTAACTAGATTTACATAATGATCATCTGTTATATAACCTTTTTTATTATTTGCATTAGTTTTACAAATCTATCAGCTTTCCTCCCTTACTAATATTAATTACAGCATTAACTACCTTGAGAATAAACAACTTGTTTTTTTCTACTTTATCATTTTTTAAAAACTCATTTTGACTGATGTTAAAAATGTTCATATTGATTATTGGGTATATATATCATCCTTGGGTGAAAAAATATTTTTTAATAGTCAGTAATAGTTTGTTTAATATGTATTGCCTCTTCAGATTTATTTTAATACATTAAGCAACTCAGATAATGCTTAGGGAGATCTATTTTCAGAAGGGCAGAAAAAAAGGTAAAAAATTGAAATATATGAGAGGGATACCCAAAATTAATCAGAATCATTCTGTGGAGGGAAAACACATTGCAATTCCACTAGATGTCACCTGCTAACACTTTTCAGTAGTAGAGATTGTGATGAATTTAGGAAATAGTGCAAAATTAAATATATTATATTTTAATAAAAATGGCATAGAATATAGAATTTCCATACAGCCGGAATAATATAAGAATGAGACTATTATTTAAAGAAAAGGATAAGAACAATATAAAGATAAATGATTATAAACCGATAATGATAACATCAGCCTTATATAAAGATTTTGCATATATAGGGGCTGGAAGGGTGGCAAAATGGATGGAAAAAAATAATGTAGTGGGAGAAATGTAAGGAGGTTTTAGAATGGATAGGCATATAAGAGATAGTTTATTTATAATCACACAACTTATAGATATAAGTAAGAATACAGTTAAGCTGTTATATATGGTTTTTATAAATATAGAAAAAGCATGAGATAAAGTAAATAGAAATAGATTATGGATAAGTTTAGTAAATTTGGAAATGAATGGAGCTTTAGTGGATCTTATGAAGAGATTGTATGAAAATAATCACTATACCTATCAATTAGAAAATATAAAATTAGTTAAAGACATGATGGGACTAAGGCAAGGATGTCTTATGTCACCTATTTTGTTTTTTGTTATATTTGAGAGAAACAGAGAAAGCAAATAAAAAGACTAGGAAGAGGGGTAGAGGTACTATAAATAGATGGCAAGGGAGTGCATGCATTATCAGGTCTTTTATTTGCTGATGATATCTTCTTATGCACAGAAAGGCAGGAGGTTATGCTGAAGCCATGCACAAGAGTGGGCAATGAAATGGTGATTAAATTTAGTGAAGAAAAATCAAAAGTAATGAAAAAATGCTGAGGAAATAGAAGAAAATTAATTTTTATTGTGGAATATAATGCTAAATCTGATGAATAGGTATAACTATTTGGGAATCCTCTTAAGTAATCATAGAAATTGCTTGAATGAATGGGAGAAAAATTTATAAATGAAGCAAAGAAAAGAAAGGGACTGATAAAGAAATTATCATCGTTTTCATATAAATATGATGTATCAAGAATTGTATAAAAGGGAGTGGCAGTAGCAGAGATACCTTAAGGTAACCATGTGTTATGTGTTAGTTAAAGTGTGTTACATTATTTAGAAAAAGTACAACAAGAAGTAGGAAGAAATGCATTAGATGCAGATGTGTGGATGGTAAAGAAGGTGATTCAAGAAGAAATGGGATGGTCAAGTTTTTATATGAGAGATACAAAAAGTAAAATGAAAAGTTCTGTAAGTTGTAAATGATAGATTTTAAGAGAATAGCCAAAATAGTATTTAATTGGGTTATGAATAATAGACAAGCAACAAGATGGGTAAAAAAGATAATACAATATGCAAAAGATTTGAATAAAGACTTTATGTCAGTATACTTGTACAAAAGATGTGATAATTGTGTTAGAAGAATTGTAGAGAGTCGTAATGGTAATGAATGGGAAAGAAGAATAGATGCATTAATAAAAAATAGGAAGCTGGAGAGATGGAGAACTTGTATGGAGAGAAAAAAGAATTTAAATATATGTAGAAGTAAACAGAATATTGAGTGTGAGTTAATTTATCATAATAGCAAGGTAAATAGTTTACTGTTTAAGGTTCAAACAATATCATTAGCAACAAGGAAATATACACTTAATTGGAGAAATATAGTTGAGTTAAGCTGAAAATTATGTAAGGAAGGCATGAAAAATATTAGGCATCTGCTAAATGTATGTAAATGCTTATAAACAGAAGGGATACCAATAATGAAGTTGTGGCAGAATAAATATAAATAAAGTGTTTATACAGAAAGTGGGTTCTTAGGAAAATATAAGGGTATCTAGATATAAACGTCACAGATTAGACAAAGATGATGGAGTGAAAATGGGATATAACAGGAAAGAGAAAAATATGTGGAAACTTAGAGTGGAAAGGAAAGGTGGCTAACAAATCACTCTGGTTATACTGGTTGAAAGATTCCTGACTTTGATAAAGAAGCTGTGGTGCTTCTGACTGCCATTATCAATGAAATTGCCATGCTGTGTAGAAAATATTTTTATTAAGTAACATCTCATTTATTTATCAATTTTTGTTATGGCTGAAAAGTTAAAACAATGTGAAATTCTGGTTTCTGATAGAGAAAACAGCAGGAGAAACAGTTACTATGCTTGAAACATCTTATAGGAAGCTACTCTGGGAAAAACACAAGTTTATGAATGGATTAATGGAAGTATCAATTTCACCATATCCCAAAATACTTGGTGAGTGAAGTTTAATATCAAGATACTGATTTTTTTTATGCAAACATCATTATTCATTCAGAATTTATTTATAATGAGCAGCTATTTTACCTATAAGTTCTATTTGTGTGATGTGATAAAAACAAAAATGTCCCAATTTGTGGCAAATGGAGTGCAAGCTTCACCATGATAATGCATCACTACACAAAGCTTTACATGTGAAATAATTTTTAACTAAAACAACATGACTCAATTTAACCATCATCTATATTTCATCCAATCTGATTCTATGTGACTTCTTTTTATTTTCCTAAATAAATAAATCCCTTAAAGGAAAAAGTTTTGTGGACATGAAAGTGGTGAAGAAGAAAAATGGCAGTGACATTAAAAGACATCTCTTTGCAAAGGTTTCAGGACTACTTTGAAAAGTGGACATGTTTAGACTGCATTCATTATATTAAATGGACAGTAATTTGAAAAATATTCAATTTGTAACATTCAAAAATATATTCACAATTGTTTATTACAAAATTCCAGTTATATTTGGATACCATTTCATATGTAAAACTACATATATAACATTTTATTTTTTATACTAACTCCAATTTCATAGAAACACTATATTCATCAGACACTTTAGTATAACAAATACAATGTATTTTTTATGTTTATATTTATTCTCTTTTAAATAATGTAAAGGCAGTGTCGAATTATCCATAAGACTTCAATGGGTGATGCAATGACTTAATTATATCTTTCTTTGGTGCATTTTGATACAAGTATATTTAATAGCTGGAAAGAATTGAAAGAAAGTTGACCTAATCAATATCTTTCTAAATGATTGAATGAATCATGTTTTTTCTTAAAAAATAATTATGTTTTATTAAAGAAAGAATATATGTGAGCAATAATCAAATTGTCCACTCTATATATCTTATAATTGTAAGTAAATGTGATATCCTTGGCCTAAGATATTTGATTTATAGACATAGATGATACATTGTCATTTAACATACAATGAGGAACAAAATGGTGAGTTGCATTTATACTTGTTTATTCTACAATTTGTTATTCAATATAAATAATATAAATTTTTATTTTAAATATTATGAAAATGTAACTTATGATATTCTTATATATAGCATTACTTAATTGACATAAAAGATTAAATTATATGTATAAAATTCTATGCTAACTTTAGATTTAAATAATTAATGAATGTAATGAGTAATTTGATATTTATACATATAAAATGAAGCTGTGATATACTTCAATTATTGTTATTAAAAAAAACAATGAAAATAAATAAAATATATATAACAATGAAAAATCATCTATGTATGTTAACTTTTCTCAGCTGAGAAAATTTAAGATGTGTACATTTTTATATTTAAATTTTAAGCTAAAGTAATAAACACTGGGATTATTTTTTGTATATTTAAGTTGGGAGATTGCCAAGAATAAAATGACTAATGTTTAGTCTTTCCTTGCATATGTATATTAAATATCTTTATTTATGAGCAATTTAAGATCTTTGCTAATTTATATTTCATGCTTTTTGTTTGATTTCACCTGTATTTCAATATTTAATGTCATTGCAGCATATATATCTTTTTGGACTGGCTGCTTGAGATTTAGACTTTTATATTAAATTCACAAGGGGTATAGCTGAGAAAACAACTTGAATAGATGATTTGTTTGAATTTTTAAGTAGCAGTATTGATGCAATAGAATCTGTTGGCCATATCCCTGCTTCACATCTTTCTAGATTACTAGACAAGGATCAAACCTGATCCACGCATGTTACGATGTTTGTAAAACTTTGTGTCTGACATTTTATCAACATTTAAATTTTAGGTCAGTAAATAAGTTATTAAAGTATTAATTTTCTATTAAAATGTTTTATTATAAATATTAGAAGGGCCCAGATAGATAGATATATATGCAAATACATATATATAATTACAGACAGAAACTTTTATAAAAATATATAAATTTTTAATATATTTTTTTTAAGTATTTTATTCTGGAGATTTATTTTCACAATAAATCTTACTAACATTACATAGCATCAAACAAAAGAAAATCCAAAGATAATTTGAAATATAAATTCCTCAAATCGACATTTAATTAAAAATAGATTTGAAACAATTAAATCATCGGGTTTATCGAAAGAGTTGATCTCAAGAATACAATACAAATATACTTTAGGTATTCCAACATAGCTAGTTAGCTTGGAGCATATGAAAAAGGGAATTTCCCAAAAATAGTTGAAAAAGATATAAATAGCTAAAGAGAACAATAGAGGTCAGCCAGTACCAGTTTTTGTTAGCAATTGTCTGGCAAATCTACATCAGTTAAATTTTTAAAATAAGGATAAAAATGTTCTGAAGTATGGTAGCAGAATAGACAGCGTCAACCTGCTCATCTCCCATGTCCTAAATATGATCATCAAAATACCATAAGTCAGAGAAACCTAAAAAAAATGAACTGCTGAACTAATCAAATTTTTTATTTAATTCATAGCTAGCTACGCCTGTGTGGAAATTCAGTTTTTATCATGGGATTTCAACTTCTACTCAGACTCATAATAAATTAAGTAATATGTTTCCAATTTGTAATTTCTAACCACCTAATTTATTCTTCTAAAATTCTAGTGACCCAATAATGTAAATCCTGATAATTGTAATGTCTTCTAAAAATGTAATCCCCATAATGTAATTTAAATGTAACTTAATATTTTGTAAAAATATACTTGCTATTACTTAAAATCTAATGTCTTTGCTCTCTTTCTATCTGTTTTAAAATTATGCCTCTTAATGCTAAACTTCCTTCTAATTGCACTTTAGAAAATATTATCATTAATTACTTAAAATGAAATGAATATATGCCAATTTTGTTCACTCTTGACAAAAGCTTTATTTAAATAAATATTTTGCTGCCTATTTCCTAATCAAGTTTGTCAGTACATAAAATAATAATCTTCTAGCTCTAAGATTTTGGAGGAACCTTTGTTTTGTCAAGATGAAACCATTTTATATTATTATGTGTCTTTTTATGTTTATACTTACATGGTTTAGTTATGGGGAGATGCTAGTTTCAAGTATGAGAGTTTATTTAGTTAAATTATTTCATTTTTAAAGAGTGAAAGGGAGGGGTTTTATAAATTATATTCATGTTAAATAATAAGAGAGAAATAGAAGTCATTTGAAATGTTAGTGGGATTTTGTGTTGAAGGAAGAGACGTGTTGCTCATTACAAATATTCGTAATAATAATTAATGCTTATTAAATTCTTGTTTGTCTGATTTTGGTCAATCTGTATAACATTTGTGAAATCTTTAGCTCAGCACAATTCTATATGTAAATGCTAAAATATATTTTCCAGTACTCATATTTTGCCTCGCTGGCATTTGGCTTGATTACTTGTATTTTGTTCTTTGTGATCACTAGATCAAAACTAGACCACATGATAATTTCACTGGACATGATTTATCAGGATATGAAAGCCAAAAATGGGAAGAGCCAGGGTAAGCTAAGCTCAGCTAGCCTTGGCAATTCTCATATTTCTTTCACCAGAAATATTTTAGGTTTGCTAATGGCGCATACCATTCTTTCTTTATTTCTTGGCATCACAGGAATGAGGGCAGGTGAATTGAGTCCATACTGGTAATGTAATATCGAATGCTGGGATTTGTTCACTTTCCTATGTCTGAGCACATTATGGCAGATTTACCACGATCTGATTAATTTATGTATTTTAAATCTTGAAATATTTATGTGCAAATATTGCGATCCATTTATATTTTAAATGTGTCACCCTCTTTGACACCAGTTCCTATAGTTTGAGTTAATCTTTCCTCTCTTAAAATAAATATAATCATAAGAAAATTGTGTTTAAAATAGCTCTTTAAGATATCCATTTCAATATCTCAGACATGGGTGGGCATCTTCCATAAAGTGCTAATCGTGACATTTGTTATATTGCCATATAAACTATACTGCTTTCTCACCAGAGGCATAATAAATGACAAAATAAAAATTTGTGGTAAATAATTTATGAAATCCAATCAGAGACATTTGATAAATTATAAAAATGTTTTATTAAATATATATGTGAATTTAAGCTACCTGTGGTTTGTCTCTATTCCTTCATTCTAAAATTAGCTTTTCTAATTAATTATTGTGCTGCTATCTGATGACTCCAGGTCACACACATACCATTTTATATTTAAATAAATAGATATTCTAATTAAAATTAATATTTAGAGTTAGACATATGAATTAGTTAAGGCTCATGCTCTACCGTTAATGCTAGTGGGTCGGAGTGTGAAAAAGATTCATTGCTTGCCTCAAAAATGATGTTAATTAATTTGCAGATTTAGAGAATAAATAAACAGGGCAGAATCCATAAGTATTCCTTATCTTTGATCACATGTACAGTTGGATTCGAGGGACTTTTACTCAGGCTGTGAATCATGTTGAGTTAACATGCAATTTTGACTGGTACAGTATATACTACAAGTATATCTTATATATTTATGTTGAGAGATCCCAAAGCTTAAAGTAACTAATGTTTAGTTTTTCTTTGTATATGCATATTAAATATATTTGGTTATGAACAATTTAAGATTTTTGTTAATTCACATTTCATGCTCTTTGTTTGAAGTAGACCATATTTCAGTATTTAATATTTTTGCAGCATCCAGTTTAAGTTATATCTTTTGGACTAGATGACAATTCAGGAGATATTTTTTGGACTGGCTGCTTGAGATTTGGATGCCCTGGGATTATTTTATATATATATAAATACTAAAATTCGTAAATTTAATCAATTTTATGATTTGGCAACCACCACTTTTATTTTGTTATAGAGTGACATATGCTATCACATTTACTAATAATATTTCTTGGGGTTGTTGTTCACTGTGATAAGGTGTAGTGTTTTAAGGAATAAAATATTTTGTAAGTGTGAAGCTAAAAGTTTGATGATATTTAAGAAAAATAATGTAAATTTTCTTTTTTAAATAAAATGAAAGTTATTGATTTTGTAATGGTAGAAAATCAGAATAAACATTCTTGAATTAAATCAGAAAACTTAAAGTTTGAAGAGTATTTTAATAAAGAAAAAGAATACTGTTCAGAAGGTATTTATTTGCAATGAAAGTTATTTAAAAAAATAAAGATATGATATTAGCAAGTTGTTTTTTTAATGAATATGTATGAGTGAAATTTTAAAGTATATATAAAAATCTGTTCCCTCACTTTACTATTAATAACTTTATTGTTATTATTATTATTATTATTTCAAATTTTGTTTATACTGCAATCTTAATTTATATAAACATACTACACGTATAAAAAGCATATATAGATGCATGTTGAATTGTACCATACATTCTAGTTCAATAAACAATATATATTTTATTAAAATCACTGCCTATCAATAAAACATCAGTTATTATATATAAAGAATGATGTCTGCTAGGCAGGCTTGTAGCAAAATATAGAGAAATCGCAGCTCTATTGTAGTTGCGTTTTTAACTAATCTCATGATGAAATCAACAGCTTTCAACAATAATGTAAACTTATATTTCTATACTAATAACGACAGAGTGAGAGATAGTTCTATACATAGTACTTGATTTATATATTTTTTTATATTTATTGGTTATATTTAGTTTTTACAAAAGGTGAAATAAGCATTGTGATCATAATATATATTGTTGATATTGGGATTGTCTAAGTGTTTACTTTTTTAATAATATATATATACACACACAAGATCCTAGACAAGTGTATATTAAATATATGTATAAGTTTTTTATACGGTATTTTAATTTTAAATCAAAATGTATAGTTTATTTTTAATATTTTTTTTTTCATAATATCTTGTTTGATCAATGGTTGATGGACATTAAATTTTATAAAGCATCTGCTACATAATTAAATTAATCTGTTATTCTTAATTTATTCTGGAATAATAATGTAGTAATAATTTTTTTAAAAAAATTAGTTATTTGAAACAACTTTTTTTTTTTAATAATCAGTAGCAAGACTTAAAAAAATAGATTTTTTAAAATAATTAAGTTATAAATTAAATATATATATATCTTAGTACTGTATATTCTCTCTCAAACTCTTTTTTTTTTCGCAGTTCCTCTCTCTCTGATTTTTTTTTACTACAGTTATTCCGCTATCTGTTAAAGTAGGAGGTCCTACGATGTCGATCAGGGGCTTTCAAGTACTTTGCATTATTATTCTTAAAAGCAGCATTCTAATTAATGTAAATTCAAAGCTTTATGCAAATCAATTCTTTCTTTGTTTTAATGGAAAGAAACCTTTTTAAAAGTGTGTTTAATAATAGTTAATTCACAATGATTCTGTTTTCTTTAAAATAAATTGCTTCTTTATTTACATAGAAATCTTGTCTTTTTTCCTGCTCTTCAAATTATAAGTAATTAACTTATATATATAAAAAAGGAAACATTAATATTTTTATTTACTTACCTTTTTTATTTTATTATACAAAATGAAATTAGCATTCAATCACTTACAGTCATGTTTATGCATAGAGTCTGTAAAATCATAGATTACCACATAGACATTAAATAACTGAAATTATTATAAAGTGACTTTTAAATTGAAAAGAAAATTATTTACTTTATGTGAATAGTTTGATGCTGTAGGAACTTATAATTGATAAATAGTACTGAAATTTTAATATATTGTGAGGCATCTTATACACTACATTAAAGATTGGTGATACCTAAATAAGATTTCATTATAGTTAACAGATTGAAGCTGGTTCATATGCGCTAGAAAGTAAAAAAAAATAATTTTCTTCAGCATTTACAATAATTTTGTAATTCAATAACCAAAAATAAAAGTGTTGTGTTCATGTTTAGAAGTAGTCTTAATTCTCTTTTTAAATTAATTTTTATAATTCTTATTAAAGAAGATTTAATATTTGAAACTTATATTTCTTCCCACACTTTTATTTTTGGTTGCACAATACCTAGAGTAATGTAAAAGCTGAAGAAAATTTATATTTTACTTCTTAATGTATTTATATAAATATAAATGTTTCTTTAAATATTTTTGTATATTTTTTTATTTTCTACTGATAGTTTTAAATAGTTTTAGAAATTATGAATAAAGAAAGTTTAGAAATAATTTAATATCATTGGATGGCAGTACTATAAAAATACTGAAACCCAAATAAAATTAAAAATTTAATTTTTTTACTAATTTTTTTCTAAAATTGTTTAAAACTTAAAAAAAATATTGTCATCATGAATAAATATGTATCTAAAGTTTCAACTACATCAGAAATTAGCAAGTGAATGAAAAATGAATTACATCATTTTGTCTAGATAGATAGACAAAAAAACAGTGAGTTAAATAAAACCATATAATAAAGTTTATTAACAGTATTTAACTCTCCTATACTGAAAAGGATCTATTGTTAACAGTTTTTGTAACCTTTCAATCATTACTCTATAATAGAATTCTGTATATTGGACTTGATTTGATAGAAATATACATTAACAAATGAAAAACATTTAAAAAAATCACATTTGAACTTT
The DNA here is from genome assembly GCA_028023455.1 of Epiperipatus broadwayi. Lineage (NCBI taxonomy): Eukaryota > Metazoa > Onychophora > Udeonychophora > Euonychophora > Peripatidae > Epiperipatus > Epiperipatus broadwayi. The sequence continues at coordinate 509,272 of JAQFVV010012452.1, read as the reverse complement.
GAAAATGTTGAAAACATTAAAGGATACAAAACATCATTCAATGGTCTTCATGAAAACATTCTTCAGAAATGGACAAAAAAATGTTTTAAAATTTATTTTTAAAATGCAAATAAATAAATCTTAATCTCTGATAAATCTATCAAATTTTGCTTTAAAATATTAAAATTGCTTCATAATAGAATATCTAAGAAGTCCTAATATAGTGTGAGTAATAATGTTCCGGTGATCCATTTTATAAAGTGAGATGATCAGAACAGCATTATTTATTTTGTTTATATTTCACTAGATGTTATTTCTTTCTAATTTTAAAAAGTATAATAATGTATATTTGTAATAATTATTACACAATTATTATGTAAAAATAATCATGAATCTTTAATTAACTGCACAAAATATCAATCTTTTTTCTATTTCAAAAATCTTCTCAAAATAATCCCACAAAAGCTTTCAAGATTGAAGAACAAAAAAGGGAAGCCAATAGAGGCAGAACTAAAATACTTTAACCTTGCTGCTTTTCAATTGTATTGACCTCTTTAGATTTTGTAAACTAAAAGTATCTATATTTGAAGACATGAGATTTTGATTTAAAATTTTTAAAAAAGTGAAATATCTCAATAGTTGGCTGTGTAGGCATAATTTAAGGGAGGAAACATGACTAAAATGATTTGGTCTTTCTGCTTTCCAATTATACTTGCTTCTTTTGATTTTTTTAAATTAAAAAAAAATCAATATTTGAAAGTATATGATTTTGATTTTTTTTTTTAAAAAAAGTGAATATTTTAATAGATGATTGGACAAGCATGATTGAAGGGTATATGACAGTAATGAGTTTTCCCAAAGACCTCCATGTCAAAGATATATGGAGTTAACATCTATGTAGATGAAATAAGGAAGTTAGCTAAAATGATGTAGAATAGATCATTTTATGATATAATTATAAATATACCTGATATAAGAAGATATATATTTTTGACCATGGTCATAGGTAATATCTTACTGTACAAAACCCAAGAAGAAATGTAATATATTTTGATTCCTAATAGTTTAATAAATGACCTTGAGTTATTAAAACAAAAATTGAAAATAAAATGTAGGTTACTCTCTTTATGAATCCTGTGAATAAATTACATTTTGGAATATTATTTGTATAATTAATGAATCTCAAATAATAAAATGATGTTCTTGTAGAACTAGATCAATAAAAACTCCACCATTTGAGATTATAAAAGAATGTAGGATGTTATAATATATGAAAAGTAAATAAAATGTAATACCAATTTACTGTTTTACACCAAAATATTAGTCTTGATATATAGAAAATACACAATTTATTTTAGCTGATTAATAAAATTTATGATAATTGTAAAGACAATCACTATTATAATTGTGATTATGAATAAGTTATTAAAATATTTAATATTTTATTTGACAAATGGATTGGAGTATGTTATATAATTGAGGTTAAATCATAACTTGAGAATGAATAATAAAATCTAAGAATTAATACATACAACAGAAAAATACACCAAGCAAAAACAAGCAAAGATTTTATTTTGTTTTATATATATAAATTTTATTAAAATTATTTATGATATTATAATATTGATTAATGAAAGTGTGATTTTAAATATTAATAGTTTTCTTGTGAGATTTTATTTATTCAGAAGAAAATAAATGAGGTCTAAAATCTTGAGTTAAATTTACACTGATGTCTTGAAGACTTGTGAAGAAAATAATAATAATTTTGATTAAAGAATCAAGTGCATGACTATGAATAATAAAATTGACTTTGATGACAAAGAAAAAACATTTATATTAACAAATTGGAATATAATTAATTTCATTTTATATTTATTATTTTATTGTTGATAGATTGATCAATAATGAAAGAATCGAGTTATTAAGATGGCTCTATGTTGTTTTATTTTTAATTTCCTTTTCCCCATTAAGTAGTCTATGAGACATTTATGTGTTTTATGGCATAAACCAAATAGTAGTTCATGTGCATACACACATATACACAAAGATGAAAGGAAAAATAAAAATAATACACAGACAAAAAATTTTTATAAATATTTTCTATATTACACTGGAATAACAGTTAAGTTAAGCATTAAATAATATTTAATTAAATTTTAATATTATTATAAACATTTAAAAAGATCTAATTAATATTTTATTAATTTGGATTTTGAAATTAAAACAGGCATGTTTTATGTTACAATAGATATACTAGTGATTATAAACATATTTTAATAAAAGTGGTACAAAGTTGTTTTTCAAAGAATTAAAGTGAATTAAAAGGAATCATTAACTTTATTCAATGTAGAAAGGAAAAACTTATTTTTAATTATTGTGTTTTTGTCCCACTCTGACTATAAAAAGGTTGGGAAAACATTAGGGAGAGTTTTTACAGTTTTACAAATGATGACAGTTACTGTGATATTATAATTAAAGAGAGGAGAGTGCAAGTCCAGCTGCTGCTAGTTCACTACAGTAGTGTTTGGATTCACATGGAAGCAATAGCCAATTTTTATGTGATTCATAGCTCATATATGTGTATGTATTATGGCAAAAAGACTAAAGGGAGCTTACTGCAGACCAACCATTACCTGGATTATACTTTTTTCAATGATGACACAAAGCCCATCTACTGCTTAGATGGAACAAGCTTACCCAGAAAGTTCATCAGCTTGCTAAAGAATTTATATGTATACTGTTTTTCTATATGCAGATAAAAATACTGCATCATATATATATAGTACAGCTAGTCAGTAGTGTTATATATATTGAGAATGATTATATTTTAAATAATTTCTTGAAATGACATTAAAAATTTCTGATTAACAAATTGTAAAACTAAATGATTTTGTAAACTAAAAGTAAAACAAATGATTTTTGCTGAATTGAAAGTATAAAAAACAAATGAATGATTCATAGACAATTTGATTTTGAAAAAAGAAAGTAACCTCCCCAAATTTTTTTTAGATTAGGCAACAAAAATAAACTTGCTGGAGTATGTTTTAAGAGATATTTATAATTCACCAAGAGTAATGTATCAAAGTTGTGACATTACTTTTTTTTTTAAAAAAGAAAACTTTTATGAAGGACTATCAAAGAATTATTTTTTTTAAAAAAGGTAAAAAGAAAATCATTTTTGTTTTCCATTAGATAATGAATAAATTAATAATTGATTTATATTATTTGTTTATATATACACATGTATGTATGAATTTTATGTATAGTTTCACCATGGAATTAATTGTGAAAAATATAATATTTTTAATAATTTTATTATTTTGACAAATTAAAATAGCATATGATAAAAATGTCTGTGTGTACATACATTTCCATGGGTATCCACATAAATGGAAAAGCTGTCATTATTTGTGTATCAATAAAATGTGATAAATTTTTTATTATTATTACTATTGTATAAAAATTCCCATATGCTATGGCACATCTGTGTGATTATATAGATGCATGTCTAGTAGATGCATATATGTTAAAATTAATCAAATTTTTATTATTATATGCCAATTCAAATATGTTCATATATAATTATATTTTATGTAAACCTATTGGAGTATATATGTAAATTACAATGTAATATTGGATTCCTTTTTGGTATTAATTAAAATCAAATATCTTAATTTAAATATATATCCATATTCAGCCCAAAGCTTTCCCTGAGAGCCCCTGTTCAGATCATTTGATCCCCATTTTCTTCTGATTCATGTGAGCCTTTTTTTCTACAATGAAATTTGGATTTTTTATGATTTTTTTTCTAAAATACAATTTTTAATTTTTTTTAATTTCTAATTTTTTTTTTAGATCATTTAATAGAAAATGTGTTTTTACAGCTAAATTGAATTCTCTTACCACTTGATATAGAAAGAAAACTAACTAGTGATTGTGTAAACCCTTCTGCTACAGGAGTCAGTGAATATTAATTATTTTTATCATTTAGTATTTTATTTTTATATAAATAAGTATATATTGAAAAAAAAGAAAGCTGTAATTTTAGAAAAACATTTCAATGAAATACTAATGTAAACATCCACACTTGATCACATTTGTATATTTATTTAGTGCTTTAGACAAAATTAATTTTATTTCAATATTTTATTTTTTTTTTATTACCGTTTTTATATAAATAAATATATATTGAAAAATGGAAATATATAAAGAAAGAATAAATTTGCTATATAATTTTAGATAATGTATGTCATTGGTATAAAAAGATATGATATTCAGACTCGAACGCATACCCTCAGCCATCTATTTCATGTATCACCTACCACACACATATATAATCAGTGCTCATAATAAATTTGTTTATTTTGATGTTTATTGATTTACTTAGATTTTATTCATTTTATCTTAGAGAAATTTTTGTTTGATATTTATGTTTTTAGTATACTTTATTTACTTGTAAAGAATACACATTTTAGGGCACACCCCATTTTTCACTAATATAATATAATAAAGTAATATATAATAATATTATAATATACATTACAATTTACTAAAGTCCTCAACATCTTGTAAATTATTACTGTTATTTTTTCCCCACTAAAACCCAACATATGTCTAACAGATACCTGCATGGAAGCACAACCAAACATTTCTAGAATATACATTGATATGAAAGAAGAACATCTGGATCAGCTAGTAAAAGTGAAAGTTACCAATCACACTGTTTTTGTAATTTTTTCATATAAAAATTACTTCAGGTAAGATATATATAATTTTTTCAGCATTTTGAGACACAATGTGATGAATCTATGAAATAGTTAGTTTAACATTTAACTTTCAAAATTTAGAATTTGTGAACCAATGTAAAAATAAAGATGTTTAAAAATGTTAAAAATCTCTTTTTTTAATTTTTTTGAGGTAATAATTATTTTATCAGCTTTATTACATTATTTCATATTTACTAGTTCTAAAAATATATATTTTTTCATATTTACTGTATTGAAACAGAATATATGTTTTAAATTATACTTGTAATTTTTTTAAATTCAAGATGGCCACTTGGGTCTCAAAAAGTTAATTTCATTTGTTATTAATATATTTATATTTCATTGTTTAAAGTTATTCTATTGAATTTATTTAATCTTAAAATATTATAAATTACTATATGCTAGTTTATATTTCTTGTTCTCTAAGCTAAATTTATGCATAGTGGTCTGTTTTATATACAAGGGGTTTAATAACATAAAAGACTAAAACCTTTGACAGATGAACCTTAAAAATGCTTATGTGATAGCCAGTCAGATATAATAATGTCTACACATGGAACTCTCAATTCAAAAACACAAGGCAGAGATTTTATAAGAAAAAGATGGAAACACCTTCATCTCTACTTAAATTTATATATAAATAAGCCAGACTCAAGCATCTTGATCTAAGAGTGTGAAGCTTAAAACACCTTCACATTTAATTCACTAAATATTATATATAAATAAACAACATGAAATCTTTCGATTTACTATAAAGTAATTTTTAAATCTAATGAAGTGATAGTAACAAATGTAAATATATTAAATTTATTATGCACAAGCTTAATAAATTTAATATATTTATAAAAAGGGTTTATATTTAGTGTTTATAAACTTCCAGTTGATGAAGATTCTGGGTTGGTGCAAAGAGGATATCCTTTAAAATTCACGCATTATATTTTATTTCATTTAGTATTAGAAATTAAGTAAATACTTTTAAATTGTGAAAAAAATTTTTTTTTTAAATTTTGTCAATTTTTTCTTTAAAATTATAAAATAGTTTTTAAAACATTTTAATTTGAGAATGTATGGCTATTAAATACTTTAGAAAATTCAATTTTTTGTAAATTTTTTTTTTTTGGAAACATATTTTTATCATTTTCTTCATTTTTTCTTCTAAAAGGGTTAATTAATCTAAATCAAAGATTTTTTTTTGATGACAGCTATTTTAGCAAAGATATCTTTGCTACTAAAAAATGCTTTTTCATAATGGTTATGATCACAGAATTATTAATAGGACTTTTTTATATAATAAAAAAATATTTTGATACTTCAAAAATTAACCCTACAAAATTTTGCTGTTTCTGACATTTTTCTTTGTCTCACATGCCAATGTAAAATATATGATAAAATGATTATTACTTACCAGAGAATAATAAATTTTACTTCCTTTGATAGATATTCTTGTTTACTACTGAAATAAATTTTAAATGTTCACATTTTGTTTCTGTAAATATTAAAAAAATGAGGATGTAATCAAAGCAAAGGCTTTATACATCGTTGTTTTTAGAAAAATTATTTTCAGTTTATGTCAACATAAAATATATGATAAAATGATTATTACTGATCAGAAAATAACCAATTTGACTTTCTTTGATAGATATTCTTGCTTACTACTGAAATAAATTTTAAATATTCACATTTTTATTCTGTAAATATTAAAAAAAATGAGACCATAATCAAAACAAAGATGTTACACACCATTGTTTCTAGAAATATTATTTTAAGTTTATAAAATCAACAAAATCTTCTTTTGTTTCTGAATATTTTTAAAAAATTGAATGCAGAATTATTTATTTTTCTAATATTTAATGAATTATATTTTAAAAGTTTAAATTTTTTAAATATTTATTGCATAATTGTGATTACTTTCATTCTTGTAAATATAAATAGATTGTTTATGTCATAGCAAGTCACCAAATTTGCTTCAGGCCATATTTACATTAGCTGCTAATATAATGTTATATTTTTGAAAATAAAGTAGTTCAAGTCAAAATAAGTTATTAATAATTTATATTTGTTGATATCTAATAAATAGTGTAAATTATTTTTTTAAAAAATCTAAAACTGTAATAAAGTTGCAAATAAATATGTTTTTGCCTCATTGAAAATTTCAATGTTGTAAAATGCCAAAAATGTTATAGCCTTGGCAACACATAATGGCTGATCATGGCAGAGCATGGCTTATGTTTATTGTTAGATTGGGAATTTTGAATTTCATGTTATTTTTGAAGAAATTTCAGGCAAAAAAATTATTATAATAAAATATACCATTTTATACACACTTTCACATATAATACTTACAGAAAAATTCACCAGAGGCAAATTGACCAAAAGACATTTATTTGTCATTTGAAGTATAAGTGGGTTAAGAGTACATGCAATAAAGTACATACTCATTTATGTTTTAAAATTCTGTGATTTGACTTATTCAATAGATTTTAGTTTAAAATAAGTTTCTTTTGCTTCTTGTTTTTTTAGTACAGTAATTAAAAGCAAGCAAAGTTTTTTTTATTTTGTTGGTTTTAATCTATTTTTAAAAGCTGAGATATTTTTTAGCTAATTAATTTTGAATATGATAAGAGCCCTGGTAAGATTTTGTTTTGTTTTAATTAAGATTATGCAGGAGATAGAGATTTATTCTGGTCAAAACATTTTAATTAAAGATTAAGTGGGAGGTAACAATTCATATAAATAGCCCTGGATTTTTGACTGGATTATTATCCCACTTATTATTATTCAGCTTTTTGTAGTGTTTCTTATTTGGAGTGATTCTATTATTCATATTTGCTAATTGCTCAAGGTGGATGACTGAAGTTGGATAACTGCAGACTGCTGATAGTATTACTATTTGCAATGATAGTAGTCACCATCCAGTCACCATGCCAAAAATACATGCCATGAGAAACTTACCTAAAAATATTCAGTGTTAAACAATCCCAAGACAAACCATGAGCTCTATAATTGTGCCTTCAAGAACATGACTTAAAAGCTTGGTCCAGAACTGATCTCAATGATTGCCTCCAGACTCATGAACTGATAAGTAAATGGAAATCAAAACTTTTGAGATGAACTCTAGGTAGAAATAAACTGTGCATTGCCTTTCTGAAAGAAATCAGCTGGACTAAATATGAGATAAATGAACATTTTCATATCATAACCAGGGCTTAAATCTTTAGCTAAATCTCTATGTTAAAGTCTCAGCTTAGTCTAAAAAGGAAACATGTTTCTATAATAAGTGATATGTACTCTTTTAACTACTCCAGCTTCAAGCTGCCATATTGAATTTTTTTAAAATACTGGCATGAGACACAATTTTCACAATAACTTCAGTTTTAATTATATTAGAGCAAAAACAATTACATTGCTAGAAACTAGAAAAATTAAGGAAAACACTAAGCACAAAATAAATAGTGATAACTATATACAAAAAAAAAAGAAATTTTCACATCCGAAATAATTATTATTTTATTGTTTGTTCATAATTTGAAAATTAACATTAACTAAAATTCAAAATACATCTTCAGTGATAATTTCTTTATATTTGTCACAAAATTATCTTTCTAAAGATGTATAACATGTCTTACCTGAGATAATCCACAGCTTCACAATTTCTAAAACAAGTTGGATATGACTTCTTCATTTTTATCTTGTACCCCAAATGTTCTAAATGTCAAAGGTGTCTATAAAGAAAAAGATTCATCCTAATAAAAGATACAAAACAAATCATCATAGTAATTGGCTTCTTGTCTATCTAAAACTAGAAATTGTAGGCTACTGTCTATATCACTGATAAAATGAGTTTCATCTCTTCATTTTTTTTGTGTGTACATCAGTGATGTTTATTCTCTTTATGGACACCAGTGATGTTTATATTATTTATGCACAAAAGTAATGCTATCTTGTTATATTTATTGTACCACATAGATATAATTTATTTGCATATAGTTTATTTATTAGCTATAGACTTGAAAATAATGTTATGAAACATATAGTAAAACCAAAGCATGAACAAGAATAAACAAAAACATAAACAAGAATCAGAATTTGATTATATGTTTTTGTATGCAATGTTTGTATACATTTGATTATTAGTTTTATAACTGTTTATATTCTTTTTATAACTGTTTATATTCTTTATGCACACAAGTGATGTTTATATTCTTTATGCACAGAAGTGAGGTTATCCTGTTATATTTATTGTACCACATAGATATAATTTATTTGCATACAGTTCATTTGTTAGCCATAGACTTGAAAATAAGGTTATGAAACATATAGCAAAACCAAAGCATGAACAAGAATAAACAAAAACATAAACAAGAATCAGAATTTGATTATAATTTTGTGTATGCAATGTTTGTATACATTTGATTATTAGTTTTATAACTCAATACTTGTAAACCATATTATATAAACATAATTAATGATTTTCAAAAAGTGTAGGTAGAACATTAGAAAATTGATAGATATGAATTCTATATGAGCATAAATAAATAAATATATAACTAGAAACACAAACTAAGTTTTCGATAGATATGAATTCTATATGAGCATATATAACTACAAATTAACACACACTAATTACAAACTAAAATTATTAAAAAAAAATTTAATAATTTTACTACGAAAAAATTACGTTGATGCTCTATTGTCAGCCATGTTTGTGAATAACACTGGAGAAATTTTCACTTGCAGCCCATAAATCATTTTCCCAAATTAACACACACTAATTACAAACTAAAATTAATAAAAAAAAATTTTTTTTCAAAAAATTAAAAAAAAAAAATTAAAAATTTTACTTACAAGAAAAGTATATCTATTGTAGGCCTTGTTTGTGAATAACACTGGAGAAATTTTCACTTGCAGCCTGTAAATAATTTTTGTCTTTTATCGCTTCGTGATAAGTACAAAAATTATCAAAAAAAATAAAAAATAAAAAAATAAATAAATACTCTGGTTGATTAAAACTGTTGCCAAAAATCCAAATTTCAGCTTATTTTTTTGAGGTAAAGATCATTTGAAAGCTTAGACATTGAGCTATAAAATGAGCATATTTTGATTGACGTCATGTGTATACTTTTTACATCAGTAAAGAAAAAAATAACACATCATCAAATGAGCACATGAAGTGTGTACTTAATGCCCACAATGCGGAAAAAGTTAAACATCACTAACTATTTTATTATGTATTTTATTTACAGTGTGTATTGGAGACTTAGTTTTATGATTTCATATTTTTAAATTTATTTATCTGAGAGTGTATTGTGAGTTTATATTTTATATGCTTAATGTTTTTCTCTTTTATATTACTAACTCTTGACAAATGCTTGGGCAGATATTAGTAATTTTCTTTTAACTCACCTGTTTCTTTTTTGTTATAATTAATTTAGATAATCTTGGTTTGCATTTTCTGCAGACTGTACATCTTTTGGCTGGTGATTTATTGAGTGTATTGTTTTGTTTTTCTAAATCATAGAGATTTTGTTTTTCCTATGTTTTAGATTATCTAATAATGCATTTTTTTTGTTATGCCAGAATTGATCTTGGTGGTCATGAACACAAGCATTCATGGGTGTTTGCAGGCTTTTGAATTCTTATGTCTTACTGTTTTTTTTTTAGGTTAACAAAAGCTTACCTGTGCCGTTCATTGAATTCCATGCAAGATCATTCTCTTTTGAAACTCTAAATAAAGGAAAACTGGATTATGTTTATATAAATTGCTAGCAGGAAAATATAAATCTCTTTTAATTCTTAGATGAGAAAACAAATTTATCTGTCTGTGTGTTTGATGCCAATACTTTCCTACACTTTCTGATAAATCTGCTGAGAAATTTAAATCAAACTTTCATGCTTTATTTGACTATTTATTTTAGGTTTAATAAACTTTAAAATTGTTTATAATTATTTTGGCTAGTGCTTGTCTCTGTATTTTTTTCTCAATTGTTATCTTTCTCTTCAGGGGTCTAGCTGGTATTATTGTTCATCAGCATTAACTTCTAGATCACTGTAAATTAACTTTTCTAGATAGTTAGTGAACCTAGTGGCACCTTTGGTGATCAAAAAATCAAAGTGACCAGTACAATATATATATATGGTAAGATGTAGCAAATTTTTTATACAAAGTTTTTTAAACTCAGTTGCTTTAAACTGCAACTAACCCTTTTTTAACTTCTGCTTTAATCTCAGTTGCTTTAAAATACAACTACTTTATTTTTAACTTTTGTTTCCTGATTTAATCAATCAAAAATATAAAATATAGTTTGTTAGAATGAAATATATACTAAAATAAAACTTGAAAATGTTTAATACTTTAGAATAACAATCTAAACAATGTTTGTAATTTATGAAGCTAAAGTTTCTGAAGCCAGATTTCCTTACAGTTGATGATTTTTTTAGTCTACTATTTCTTTCACAATGGCATGTATTAATTGATTTTATTTATTACAGCATAATGTCTTTTAGAAAGTATCTGTGATTGAAATTTGATGTTTGGATCTTATTTCATTATTTGGATTGTCAAATATTTCACAAAAAGCACAGTCAGGTTCCAGAGATCCAGGTTAGGCTTCAGCAGTCATCAGTTTTTTTCCTTTTCTATTCAGTCATCATAATGAAAAGTATTTTCTTATCACTAAATATATTATGATTTCTTTTTAATATCTTAGAAGAAGATGATTTGAAAGATAAAGAAATAAAATCATATTTTTAATATTAATATTTTTGAAAATGCTATTTCTATAATAACTTTAAGTCAAGCAAAATGTTTTTAAACAACTAGAATAGTTTCACAAATGGAATCTTTATTAAACTGTCTATTGTAAAACACAGTTTTATTTTTAGAACTATTTTGTATCTCATTATAGAACAAAAACTTGTCAACATAGGTATTTTATTAGTGAAAGGCTTTTAGATATTAAGCCTATTAATAGATGTTAAATTCTTACTTTTAACACAATGAGTATATAATTTACAATTAATATTTAAATCTTTTATTACCACTAAACTTACAAACTTTAATTGTTCAAAATTCCTTCTTTCTGAAGCATATTTTATAGAAGAATCAAAAATATTAAATTTCTTACATTATTATCCTTATTTATTTTTTTAATACAAATAAGCCACGTTCCTAACAAACAATTTAAAAAAACACACATTCATATTTAATAATTTTTTCTTCCAAATAATTAATATAAATTAAAAAGATTAAAGGTAAAATAATACAACTTATTATCCATTCTTTTTAAATACTTTGCCCTGTCAATGTTTTTATCAGTATATCCACATTTAAAAATTTTTAACAATGAAAAAAAATTGTTTCCCTTTAGAACTTAAACTCACATATTTATTTTCCCAGAAAAAGTTTTTAGCAACTGAGCCAATGGAAGAAGTAGAAAAATTTTGTTAATATTTTTATTTAACTCATACTTAATTAGTTACAAGGAAATATTTTCTTTTAAAATCTGAATTATTCTTCTGAAATATTTAATATTTCATAAATATTTTGTTAAAAAAAATAATAAATGTGTAAAAAAAAGGTTAGAAATTTAATTAAAAAGCTAAAATATTAATATAATAGATGATTATATAATATTTAAATGTAGAATTTGTTTGTTAGATGGCATATTTTCTATTTTTACATCTTACTAAATTACAATTTTTGTCAGAGTTTTTGTAGTTTTAATCATTTTTAAAAATATTATGCAAGTATATTTAAAAAATTAAAAAATAATATTTAAGAAAAACTTTTTATAAAGAATGCTTTTATGTAAATAGCTGACTAAAAATACAAAATAACAAAGTAATCCATTTTGTGGTTAATTTATCATTCTTAGAAAATATCAGAAATCTTAAGAATCTAGACTTGTTACAAAACAATTGACAGTTGCAGGAATATTGTCATTTCATAAAAGCATATGAGATCTTTTTGACTTTTATGATTTATTTGAATGTCAAATGCTTTTAAGAATTGACAATATTTCTGCAATTTCCAGTTGTTTATAACAAGTCTAGATTCTTAAGATCTTTGATAGTTTTCAAGAATGGAAAATTAACAAAGAGGTAGATACCTTTATTTATTACTTTATTTTGTACTTTTTAGTGTCTATTTACATAAACGTATTATTTAAATTTTTTTATGTATTATTCAATTTTATAAAACTTAATATTATAAGTAAAATGCATAAAATCATCCCCTCTCCCAACAAATCTTTACTAACTTTTATTTCCCAACAAAGATTCATTATAATTAAAACAAAAATAACATCAATACTGCTTAATCTGTTAACAGATTATACATATTGTATATTTTAAAACTACCATTTGCCAAATTATTTTACATTTTAAAAATTATTAATCTTATCACCTCAAAAAAATGCAATTACCAAAATTAATAAACTTATTTAGAAATCTAAAATCTCTTCAATATGATCAACAGAATCAAAAATAAATAAATCTTTCTTTGTATGTTTAGCATATATGAAATTATGTGGAAAAGATTTTAAATACTTAATCTTATCAATTTTTTAAACTTTTTTATTTTTCTCATAATGCATATTAAATTCTTTTTATTCATATTACCAGGATATGTTTTATGAAAAGGATGGAATATTTAAAATGATGTCAAAATGGTTTCTTATTTGCTAAGATGTTTATGAATATTAAAAATCAAAAAAAGTTTTCTCTAAAATTTATTTTTGATTTTACTGGTAACGTTGAATAAATTTTAAGTTCCTGAATAATTTAAAAGAGTTTGTTACTGTTTCATCTTCTTCTAAAACTTTTGATGGTATATGGTAATTTTGATTCAGAGAATATGTATCAAACTATTAATTGATTTAGCAGTATCAATGTTTTTATTTCTGTATTGAATAATAATGATATTTTTTTGGTAATAAAATTAAGGTTATTAAAGATTTGTTTTGGTTGTTGAATATATTTTACTTACAATGGTTAGTTTTATAAGTTTAAAAAATGATGGATACTAGGTTTTATTATGTGACATTTAATTTGTGTTAATTATATGATAAAATAATTACTAATTATAAATTTGTATATTTAAAATTGTCCATTTGTATGCTGATTATTGCTTTATAATGGAAAACCATAAATAGGAAGAATTATAAAATAAATGTAATAGTTTTGACCTTTCTATTAAAATTTTTAGATTTATTTTAATAATAAGAGATTTAAATACTAATTGTTTAATATGTAATCATAGTGTTAAAATAATATTTTAAGATTTATTATTATACCTGGAAGATATCAACTTGTCATTCATAAAATAGCTACTTTAACAAGTTTTTGTTACAGAAGTAAGAAATTAAATAGTTTTAAAATAATAACTTTGCTCCAAATAAAAAATAATTTTATAAGGATTACATAGCCTAAACCACTCAGAAAAAATAATTAAGAATATTTTTTTGAACAAAAATTATTAGTACTACTAATAATATTGGAATGGTTGATATAATGGAAAAATATTTTATTTCTTTGCTATTTACATTGTCTTTTTATAAGATTTTAACTAAGGAGTAATAATAATGTTTGATAACAAAAAAGTCACATGGAAGAAGGATGTTGCTCTAAATAATTTAGTGAATAATACAAAAGATAAAAAATGACATAAATGCCACCCCTCAAATTGTTTCCATTATTCCTTGTTTTCTAATATAATGTTTATAGAGCAATGTAATTGAGTAATGAATAATATTATATATTCATGAAAGAAATACAAACCATAAGATTATGTTTGAATAGGCTAAGCTTGTTTTCATTAAAAATAGTAAAAAGAAGAGGAAAATTAAAGAATCACTTTTAGTAAATATTTATTATTTTGAAGCTATTAATTTATTTTAAGAACTTTTTATATTAAAGATAACTGGAATTTGAGTATGAATTATAGAAAAGTAGGATAGTATATATTTGTTTTGGGTTTTGTTACTTTGCAGTTGAGAATTAATAGTTAATTTATATTTAATTTTGGTTACTAATTTAACTGTGAATTGGTGTATTTAGTTTATTACATTCATTAGCCTAGCTTTTGGTATTTGATATATATTAAAAATAATTATTTTTCCGCTGCTAGCTGTACTATGACTAAACTCAGTAAAAGATTTACATACATTAATTTATCAAATTTTTGGACATTTTTAATCATAATAATATTAATATCAGTAAAAAAATAAATTTATTTTCAATTAGTGTACCTAAATAAAATATTTTTAAAAGAAATCATTTCTCTAAAAAAAAAAAATGGTCAAGACTTAATGCAGTAATTCCTGAGGTAATCAAGCCATTGGATGGAAGATTGATATCAGTGTTTTTTTAAAATAAAACAAAGATTGTATGGGCAATATAATTCAATAGAAGTTCATAGTGGTAAGGTTCAGTATTCAGAAATTCAAGCTTGTATGTCTGATACTCTATTGATCTTACTCTTAGTCAAAAGAAGAGAGAAATGATGTTTGCAAGACAGTACAATATTCTTAAGTTTACAAGAACTATGTGCTATGTTTTTGCTAAAAGTGCATTATTTCACTAAAAGAAAAATACCTCTGACACTTTATGTAAAAATTCATCCAAAATCAAGTCTGTATTAAATTATATTAATCTGAATGAAAATAATTATTTAACTGGAAACCTGAAATTACTTATAGGAAAAAAAGAAAGGCTAATTAGAAAACAATTAAATTAAAATTATTATTTTATCACCTATGTATGTCCATACAGATGAAATATTTGATGATTGCTTTATAATATGGCCAAAGTTTGATGTTGTCTAGATCACACATGGCCAAGATGTTCCCCATAGTCAACCGGTCACCACAAGAGCTCTGAAAGTAGATCATGAAGCTGTCATAAACATTGACAAATTAGTGATAAATTCAGTGCTGATTGGAATATAAAAAATACAAAAAGGAAAAATTCAAAATATGTTGGGCTTGTATTTTTTAATTAGCGATTCTCGGCTTCAAGTTACAGTAATGTGAAAACCATACACACTATGCATGCACACTTTGCACCATTTGATTTAGCATCCATTTTTCTTTCAGACAACATAATTTTAATTTCTCTACAATAAAAAAATAAAGATTTTTCTAAATTATATATTTTTTCATTTTTGTTAATCTTACAGTTTAATATTTACAGAGAAATGTTTAGTGGAGAATAATGGTTAGTCAACAGATTCAAGCCTTGTTATGATTTCTCCTTGTGGGCTGACAAACTAAACTTCCCTCATAATTTCTGCTAATGATTTTTTAAAAGTAATAGTAATTATAATGTCTAAAAAAAATTAACAAGCCATCTTTGCTCATAAATAGAGAGATTATCTTTACTGCATATCTTTTTCTTGATGAATTTGACTTTTGACGATTGAATGTTATTACTAGATTTTCAAACACTCCAAGCATTTTTTTAATTATTATTTTATAGAAAAATAGTTGGAAAAAATCATTTATGATATTTCTTTTATATGTTTTCTTGTCTAAATTTTAACAATAAAAAAGCCAAATATTAAAAGTAAAAATTGCAATAAAATTTAGCCCAATTAGACATATATTGTGTGACAACAGCTATATATGTAAACATGACCATTGCAATGTAAACTTGAGAGCTTTGTATCAGATACATAGAGAAGTATAGTTGATAAAACTATTGAAAAATTTATCAATTACAGTTAACATTTAATAATGTCATTCAAAACCGGCAAAGATTTTAAATGATGGTTCTGCAGCAGAAAGCTATTAGGAACTGGGTTCAAATTATGTATCTATGCAGATAGCCATAATGTCCATGTAGACCATATTTTTTATAAATAAAAATACAACTTCTGATATCTGGTTACTCAAGTTGTGCTCATATTATTCCAAAAAGAAAGTGTTGTGTTGCCTGCCTAGAAAAAAGCATGAAAGTTTTATTTATTGATTAGAGTGCTGATTAGACACAAACCAGTATTCAGAGAGATTTACCTCACTTATCTTAATTTAGGAGCATCTGATATGCCAGTTTCTGCAACATCATTCTACATTGTTGCTTTGATTTTGTGATCAGATGAGGAATCATGAATAGTTTTAATAGATAAGTTACATCAACATTTTTAATTTCTTGAATTTTTTCTAAAATTTAGGACCAGCTCTAGAAAATAATTATTTATAGATAATTAAATACTTGTAATTTAATAAATATTTTATAAAGCAACATGGACAAATTGTAATACTAAAGAGAACAGAGATAATTTAATAGTAGCCATAGTAAAATATCTTCTACAAGTCATATCTTATAAAAAATAATTAATCAGTTCATAAGTATCTTCTAAAAACATCAATATTTGTGAGTACCTAAAAATCCCTTACAAAAAAAAAAACAACACCAATTCATAAGTACATTTTAATAAAAACCAGGACCTGGAACCATTATTTTTTTCATTCTGGAAAAAACGTTTTTCTTGATTTCTAGTTTGAAGCCCTGAAAAAGAAACATCAGAGCCCTTAGGTACACTTTCATCAAAAAAGTACTCCCCAATGTCTAAAAGTTTGGCCACATCTGGTCTATATGCTGATTAACCTAAATTTTATATTGTCATTTTAAAATTTCAGTCACAGGGATGAGTGTTGACTTTTAATGATTATTGTTGGTGATGTTATGTTTATCACTTACATTTTTCTTATTATTACATATATAGGATTCAGATGCTGATTTTTCCCCTCATTTTTATGCTCAGTGAAACTGTGTTGCTGATGTTTGTGATAATAATTTCCATTAACCCTGTGACACTCCTTGTATGTACCATTATAGATTTATGTAGAAATTGCACTATTGCAAAGAAATAATACATAAATTTACAATAGTCACAGAACAATGTATGAATAATGTTTAATATCTAAAACAATATAATTTAATATATGTGGAAATAAAATTAAATGATTATTGTGATGAGCGGTACAATCTATTATGTACCAAAGCCATTTTATAACATTAAAGAATGTAAAAAAATACCCTCAGAAGTATTCAATGTATTTGTGAAGATGTTTAATAAATGAGAAAAATTCACAAAATCAAATTGATAAAATAAACTTTTGAAAAATATTAAAAATAAGTATTCATGCATTACCAAGTCAATAAATATATCCATGTATCATATAAAGAACATTCTACACACCAATAATTGGATTTTAGAAATGTCACTATGTTATAATGTGATCTCTTGCAATTAAAACATAGAGCATTCTCATGAAGTAACTGACAATCATAAATGAGAAAGGAAAATGGCAAAGTATTTTCTATTTGATAACTTATACCATCATCAAATGCAATTCAATAATTCTTTGTGTCTAATGAAAACAATGTTGCCTGTTCTTTTTACCATCAGTCAGATATTTTTTGAGTCACATTTACAATTTGGTCAATAGGAGTCTTTGCAAAAGCAATCAAGAAATTTATGTAGCCTTTCTCAATATATAAATTGCCAATTACTTGAAAAAAATGTTGAATGTTCTTTATAACATTATATATATGCTTGGAACTCATTATTATTTGATAATGCCTTTGCTAATTTATAAAAGCTAATATCTTCTTGATTATATTTTTTCTTTATTATAGTAAGGTATCTTTCTGTGAGAACTATCACAATGCATTTGGATTGTGACTTAACATGAAGCAACTTTCAATAGGATTGCTGAAATATTTTCTAGATTAACATGAAGCATATATATTGTATCCTCACTTCTAGGAAATATATAATAATCACAAATTTATCTAGCTCAGATAAATAATGATGTTCATCTAAAATATATCTAATAAATAATAACTATTATTTAATACTATCTATTATTAATTAGCTAAAATTAACAAATAATAATATGGTTCTGTTTCTTAAATTAAATAAATAAATATCTAATAAAAATTATGAGACTATGAAGTGAGTTTACAAGTGGCAAAACGAATACATTGAACCAATATCCCACAGGATATCACCTCAATGACATAAAAATACTATGTTTACTCTTATTACTTAAACCATAAATCTATAGTACTCCTATATCTTTAATCAAAATTAATTAAGTAAATGACTCTTAATAAATTAATCTGAATATCTTTATAAAATTGATTTAGCTCAAATTATCTCAGGTTCTTTTAAAATAATTCTAAAATAATTATAACTTTTGTAATTAAGTATGATAAGGGATTTAATATCATTCCTAACTACATCTAACTAATAGTAGTAATAATAAAATAATAATACTAATCTTCAATTTATAATTTAATCTCATATCTTTTCTACTTATAATATTAACCATGTATAACCAATAATAATAATATAATGTAATCGTCTATTATCCATATGGCATCTTAAACAAACATATATGGTATGATCTTATAATCTGAGAATATGTGGCAATAACTAATAATATAATTCTATGTAAATCTGTTGTGATTATTTTATAACCAGAATAATGATATCATAAATAAAATTTCTTAAATAAAATCATATCAATAAAATAGTATAACTCTTAAATAATAACTTTATTTATGTTGTAAATATTATGTTTTAATTTTAATTATCTGTGATTATGTAATTGTGATGTGAAGAAATTGAGTCGACACCAAGATTTATAAAACAAAACTTAACAAATTTATTAATAAACTTTAACAATAAATTATATACAGTATATACAACATGAAGGTAATCTCACACACACAAAAAATAGATTAAATAAAATAAATATAATATCGGATACAAGAAAAATTGCTTTATAAAATTCTTATTATTAAAATGTTACTATAATATCTTTATGGCCTCCATTAAGTTTCTTTTTAAATCAGTACATTGCAAAAAAAAAAAAATCATTTAAATTATTAATTCAATATACCTTTTATTATTTATTATTTAGTTTTTAAAATACTTTTATTATCTCATATAATTATTCCTAACCTATTCATAATGTAAATAATCTTAATTAATAATATATCCATTAATCTAGACTGCTTATTACTCATCAATGTAATGTTAATAATATGTTAAGTATTGATGTGTTATTATTATAGAATAATAATTATATAAAATTATGATCACTTATACTCTTCAAATGTGATTTAGTTATATCACTTTTACTTGTAAAAAATATGCATTAAAAATTGAATCTTTTAAACTTAATAACTAAATAATATCTTTAGAAAACACACTTGCTTCATCATTTATTTATTTGTAGTGAACAATAATGAGTCCCAAATATAAAAAAAGTTTATGATTCCTTATTAACAAGTTATAATCTTGTAACTCTTTACACTTACTTACATCCTTGCTTTAAAACAATATAACCCATCTTATCCTCAATAACAATAATTCTGCATTTTAAACTTATTCATCATTTCATATTTTGAAATACTATCATTTACGATGTAATTCACACAATACCGATAGTAAATACACAAGTAGATATATGGAATAAATTAGATTTTAATTTAATAACACTTCTATTAAATAACCATCATGGTAACAGTGTATCATAAATAAGGTGTGACTATTTTAGTTCATCACCCATACTAATAAACATAATGTCCAAGCTATTTATTTAGCTCTATGGAACATTACAACTTCAACCTACAGAAAATAACACTACTATGAACATATACAAGCTATAGGGCTAAGTTATCTATACTTGCACAATAACCATTATTGTCTATACTTATTCCCATATAAACAAATTCTACCTAAAATATTATCTTGATCTTATTTAACTTAATACCAAGCTTACATCACTAAATCTATTCTTACATTCTTGTAACAATAAATAAATTCATGTCTAAAATAACCATCTAACCAATCGATAAGAAAATATTATTTTATTTCTTAGTAACTTTGAACATAAATACAAACAATCAGTAACGATATCCCAGTTTATTATTTTTCTCACTTAAAATAAACCTTAAATTCCATTATAATAGAATCATATACTTATATTTTTCTTATATTAAAATATACTTATAATATTATTAAAAGTATGCATATTCTTTAACATGAATAAACAAATTATAAGCTATGTGTATGCATTGTGTTTTTTATGCACGTTTCATACATCCATACCAAAATATACAATAATAAAATACATAATAAAATGATCACTACTTTTATAATTATTACCATCAATAATACATCTTCATTGTTGATTATTCCATTAATATTTCTGGATCATGAACTAAATAAACATTATTTAAAATATCACTTATTCCACATCATCATACTTTAAAAATATTAATTTTTTTTTAAAATATTAAAGATTTTTTTTAATAGTTAATTACTAGGTTAGTAAATAATTTAATGTTTTATGTTTTTACCCTAATTCTATTTTCTAAGCACCATTATGAATGTTAGTAAATAAAATTAAAAAATATTTACGAAAAGAAAACTCCAACAAAGTTCATTGTAAAACTGTCCTTTTTCTCCTGGTACAATGTTGTGATCAGCCTTCTGATGCTAAAACTACGCATGCTCTAATAGTTTCACTTTTACGGCATGTCTGACAATTCTTTTTAAGCATGAAGAAAATAAAATAAAAGTAAGTCGACTTGTAAAATATTCCAATTGCAATAAAAATTGTTCAGGTTCTTCTTTTATTTCCAACAGTAATTATTAAATGCATTTTTAATCCTCTATTATGACAGATATCTTCTAAAACTTTACTGCTTTCAGTTAAATTTCCCACAGGTCAATGTTCCTGGATACAACATGGCATCCATAGTATGTATTATTATAGTTTTAAATATCTTTAGAAATACTTTTCTGAATATATTCTGTATGTCCAGCATACAACAACTAACTTATTTTGAAGATTTCTCCAAGGTAATACAAATTATTTTACTAATAATTTTCATTTTTTAATTTTTTTAAAAAAAATTATATTTTTTCAAAAATCAATTTCAATATTTCTTCATAAAGAAATATTTCAGCATCTTAAATAATTGTTATTTTACATTAACAGTTTTTTTTAAAAAAACTATTCTACTTTAAAATAGCTTTCAGAATAAAAATTTCATATTTTTTTTTCTTTCCATCTCTGATGAGCTTTTCTGAATCTTCTCCATGAAGTTCAGTCTATTAACTTTTAATATTAAATTAGCACAATCGCTCAATATAAGCAAAAGTATGTGCCTACCAGGAAAATAATAATTCAATAATTCCATTAATAAATTTAAATTCAGTGACAACTTCACCATGTTTAAGTTGATGTTAAATTAGATGAAATAAATTACCAAGTAAGGAATTACTTAATCTTTAGCCACCCATTTCCATATCACGATCTTGTATATATAAATTACTATTCTTTTAGAATTTTAAAGTAAATAAAATTGACTATTATTTTAACAATTAATTGACTGAAGTTGTGGTAATAATAACAATGGTTTAACAGTGCCCTGGAAATCCTTGAAGACCTGTTTATACCTGCCCAAACTACATGTTTCATTGGTTAATTTTAAACAATGCTCTGCCAACTTATTACAGAAACACTGTATTAAAATTAAAAAATAAATGATGACTCAGCAAATATTTTCAAAATATTATATTATTTAATTACTAGTTAATTTTTATATTTTATTAAAATCAATTAAACTCCTCAAAATAACTTTTAAAATCATATCATAATATTTATTATTACTTTTAGACTTTTTAAAACGTAGTTATTTTTAAAATAAAATAAAAATCTATTTTTACTTATTATATTCATTTTAAAGATCTAATTTAATATTTATAACAGATAATATTATTTTATTCTGTGATAGACAAATCTAATAATTTTAAAACTCATATCAGAATTTTAAAATAGTTTTACTTTATTAAAAAACTTTGCAAGTGCACCTGTGAATATTT
The DNA here is from genome assembly GCA_028023455.1 of Epiperipatus broadwayi. Taxonomy (NCBI): domain Eukaryota; kingdom Metazoa; phylum Onychophora; class Udeonychophora; order Euonychophora; family Peripatidae; genus Epiperipatus; species Epiperipatus broadwayi. Next base: position 486,619 of record JAQFVV010012452.1, on the reverse strand, counting down.
ACACCATGTGGTCTCCCAAAAATACATGAGATGCTAACAATTTAAATGAAAACAAAATAAATAATTTAATTTATAAAATATTACATAAAAATAATATTATAGCAAAATTTTAAATAATTATTCCAATATTATAAAATCAAATACACACTTTTCTCCCACATTATTACTTTTAATTAAATGATTTTTTTAAATTTAACTATTAAATACAATTATTATTATTAAATATTCTATTCGTTTAACTTTAAATTACTACTTTTAAAATTTACTTTAATCATTTATTTATAAGACTTAGCTTTCTCAACCATACAATCTTATAATTATTTTTAGTTAACTGTTCTTTCAAATACTAACACAATATTATACATCAATTATTTTACTTGCCCTAACTAGATTATTAAAAGATCTTCAACATATAACACACATCATTCCCTTACTTATCTTTGAAATTTAAAATTTTTCAGTAAACTGATCTAAACAATTCATTCTTACATAACAAAAGGATAATATATATATATAACACTTTTTAAACCCTTATATGTGGTTATCAAGCGTATTTTCGTTTACATAAACGTCAGAGTAGGTAGTATTCACTATCTCTAACTATAATTCCACTTTCAGATCATGATTTCAAGCTATTTGCTATCGTCAGTGAAAGACAGAATAAAAAACTAGATCTAAATCAAACCTGAGCGTTTATGAAACAATTCTATTCGCTTAACGTGAATTTTAGACACTAATGTCTCAAACTCACATACAAAAATAGCTATATTTATCTCATTACATCACCACATGTGAATCTCAATCTATATCATTCAAGAAAGACCTCAAAGGTAATTTAATAAACAAAATCAGTTAAAACTTCTACTTTATTTATTCACAGATCCTACAAAAACACCTATCACTATTTCGTTTAATAAACTCAGAGTAGGAGTATTCACTATCTCTAACTATAATTCCACTTTCAATCATGATTTCAAGTATTTCTATCTCAGTGAAAGACAGAATAAAGAAACTAGATCTAAATACAAACTCTGAGCGTTTTGAAACAATTTCTATTACTTCTGAATTTTTTAAACAATTCTTCAAACTCACATAAAACCAGATACTATATTCTGATCTCAGTTCCACACCACATATAGAACTCTCAATCTATATCATTGCAAAAAGACTCAAAGGTACATTTATGATAAACAAAAATCAATTAAAAAACTTCTAGCTTATTTATGTACAGATCCCTACCAAAAACACCTATAAGTATTTTTTTACATAAACGTCAGATAGGTATATTCACTATCTCTAACTATAATTCCACTTTCAATCATGATTCAAGTATTTGCTATCGTCAGTGAAAGACAGGAATAAAGAAACTAGATCTAAATACAAACTCTGAGCATTTATGAAACAATTTCTTTCACTTGAGCTGAATTTTTAGACACAATGTCTTCAAACTACATACAAACCAGATAGTTATATGGCTGATCTTAGTTCAGCATCACCACATAGTAGAAGCTTCAATCTATTCATTGCAAGAAGACCTCAAAGGTACATTTATGATAAACAAAATCAATTAAAAAACTTGCTAACTTGTATTTATTCCACAGATTCCTACCAAAAACACCTATCAACATATTTTCGTTTACATAAACGCAGAGTAGGTAGTATTCACTATCTCTAACTATATTCCACTTTCAGACATGATTTAAGTATTTGCTATCACAGTGAAAAAAATAAAGAAACTAGATCTAAATACAAACTCTGAATTTATGAAACAATTTTATTCAGCTTGAATGAATTTTTAGCACGTAATTCTTCAACTTTTTTTTATCATAAATGTACTTTGAGCTTTCTGCAATATTTGCAGATTCTACTTGGGTCTGAACTGAGATAGAATATAGCTATTGTTCTATGCTGGTTTAAAATACGGCTAAAAATACTGAACTGAATAGAAATTGTTTCATAACTAGTTTATTTAGATCTGTTTTTTATTTTCTTTCACTACATACAAATAGCTGAAATATGACTAAAGGGAATTAGAGTAGAGATAGGAATACTACCACTTGAGTTTAGTAAACAAAATTTGATAGGGTTTTGGTAGGAATGGACATAAAAACTTTTTACCTTTTTGTTATCATAAAGTACCTTTGAGGTCTTTCTGCAAGATATAGATTGCAGAGCTTCTACTATGTGTGAGCTGAACTGAGATCAGACCCATATAGCTATTGTTGCTATGCTGAGTTTGAAGACATTAGTCTAAAAATTCACGCTGAGCTGAATAAAATTGTTTCATAAACGTAGAGTTTGTATTTAGATTGTTTTTTATTTGTCTTTCACTGAGATAGCAAAAGCTTGAAATCAGACTGAAAGGGAATTATAGTTAGAGATAGTGAATACTACTACTCTGAGTTTATGTAACGAAAATACACTTGATAGGTGTTTTGGTAGGGATGTGGACATAAATACAAGCGTTAGCTTTTTTAACTTGCATTTTGTTTATCATAAATGTACCTTAGGTCTTCTCAATGATATAGTTGGGGCTTCTACTATGGAGCTGAACTGAGATCAGACCCATATAGCTATCTGGTTTCTTGCTGGTTTGAAGACATTAGTGCTAAATCTAAGGAATAGAATGTTTCATAACGCTAGAGTTTGTATTTAGATCTAGTTTTTATTTGTCTTTCACTGACGATAGCAAATAGCTTGAAATCATGATCTGAAAGTGGAATATAGTTAGAGATAGTGAATACTACTACTCTGAGTTTATGTAAACAAATACGCTTGATAGGTGTTTTGGTAGGACGCCACTGGGACATAACAGGTTAGCGTTTTTTAACTTGCTTTTTTATCATAAATGTACCTGAGGTCTTCTGCAAGATATGTTGAGGGCTTCTACTATGGGGATGCTGAATGAGATCAGACCCATATAGCTATCTGTTTGCTATGCTGAGTTTGAAGACATTAGTGTCTAAAATCATGCTGAAGCTGAATAGAAATTGTTTCATAAACGCTAGAGTTTGTATTTAGATCTAGTTTTTTATTCTGTCTTTCACTGACGATAGCAAAAGCTGAAATCATGATCTGAAAGTGGAAAATTATAGTTAGAGATAGTGAATACTACCTACTCTGAGTTTATGTAAACTAAAATACGCTTGATAGGTGTTTTTGGTAGGAGCCATCTGTGGACATAAATACAAGCTTAGAAGTTTTTAACTTGTTTGTTTATCATAAATGTACCTTTGAGGTCTTTCTTGCAATGATATAGATTGCAGAGGCTTCTACTATGTGGTGATGCTAACTGAGATCAGACCCATATAGCTATCTGGTTTGCTATGCTGAGTTTGAAGCATTATGTCTAAAAATTAGCTGCAAGCTGAATAGAAATTGTTTATAAGCTAGAGTTTGTATTAGATCTAGTTTTTTATTTGTCTTTCACTGACGATAGCAATAGCTTGAAATCATGACTGAAAGGGAATTATAGTTAGAGATAGTGAATACTACCTACTCTGAGTTTATGTAAACGAAAATAGCTTGATAGGTGTTTTTGGTAGGACGCACTGTGGACATAAACAGGTTAGCTTTTTAACTTGGTTTTTTTATCATAATGTATTGAGCTTTCTGAATGATATAGATTGCAGAGGCTTCTACTATGTGGTGTGCTAACTGAGATCAGACCCATATAGCTATTGTTGCTATGCTGAGTTGAGAATTTGTCTAAATCACGCGAAGCTGAATAGAAATTGTTTCATAAACCTAGAGTTTGTATTTAGATCTAGTTTTTTATTTGTCTTTCACTGACGATAGCAAATAGCTGAAATATGACTGAAAGTGGAATTATAGTTAGAGATAGTGAATACTACCTACTCTGACATTTATGTAAACGAAAATACGCTTGATAGGTGTTTTTGGAGGACGCCATCTATGACATAAAACAAGCGTAGCAGTTTTTTAACTTGCATTTTTGTTATCATAAATGTACCTTTGAGCTTTCTTGCAATGATATAGATTGAGAGGCTTCTACTATGGTGATGCTAACTGAGATCAGACCATATAGCTATCTGGTTTGCTATGTGAGTTGAAGAATTAGGCTAAAATTCAGCTGAAGCTGAATAGAAATTGTTTCATAAACGCTCAGAGTTTGTATTTAGATCTAGTTTCTTTATTCCTGTCTTTCACTGACGATAGCAAATAGCTTGAAATCATGATCTGAAAGTGGAATTATAGTTAGAGATAGTGAATACTACCTACTCTGACGTTTATGTAAACGAAAATACGCTTGATAGGTGTTTTTGGTAGGACGCCATCTGTGGACATAAATACAAGCGTTAGCAAGTTTTTTAACTTGCATTTTTGTTTATCATAAATGTACCTTTGAGGTCTTTCTTGCAATGATATAGATTGCAGAGGCTTCTGCTATGTGGTGATGCTGAACTGAGATCAGACCCATATAGCTATCTGGTTTGCTATGCTGAGTTTGAAGACATTACGTGTCTAAAAAATTCACGCTTGCAAGCTGAATAGAAATTGTTTCATAAACGCTCAGAGTTTGTATTTAGATCTAGTTTCTTTATTCCTGACTTTCACTGACGATAGCAAATAGCTTGAAATCATGATCTGAAAGTGGAATTATAGTTAGAGATAGTGAATACTACCTACTCTGACGTTTATGTAAACGAAAATACGCTTGATAGGTGTTTTTGGTAGGACGCCATCTATGGACATAAATACAAGCGTTAGCAAGTTTTTTAACTTGCATTTTTGTTTATCATAAATGTACCTTTGAGGTCTTTCTTGCAATGATATAGATTGCAGAGGCTTCTACTATGTGGTGATGCTGAACTGAGATCAGACCCATATAGCTATCTGGTTTGCTATGCTGAGTTTGAAGACATTACGTGTCTAAAAAATTCACGCTTGCAAGCTGAATAGAAATTGTTTCATAAACGCTCAGAGTTTGTATTTAGATCTAGTTTCTTTATTCCTGTCTTTCACTGACGATAGCAAATAGCTTGAAATCATGATCTGAAAGTGGAATTATAGTTAGAGATAGTGAATACTACCTACTCTGACGTTTATGTAAACGAAAATACGCTTGATAGGTGTTTTTGGTAGGACGCCATCTGTGGACATAAATACAAGCGTTAGCAAGTTTTTTAACTTGCATTTTTGTTTATCATAAATGTACCTTTGAGGTCTTTCTTGCAATGATATAGATTGCAGAGGCTTCTACTATGTGGTGATGCTGAACTGAGATCAGACCCATATAGCTATCTGGTTTGCTATGCTGAGTTTGAAGACATTACGTGTCTAAAAAATTCACGCTTGCAAGCTGAATAGAAATTGTTTCATAAACGCTCAGAGTTTGTATTTAGATCTAGTTTCTTTATTCCTGTCTTTCACTGGCGATAGCAAATAGCTTGAAATCATGATCTGAAAGTGGAATTATAGTTAGAGATAGTGAATACTACCTACTCTGACGTTTATGTAAACGAAAATACGCTTGATAGGTGTTTTTGGTAGGACGCCATCTGTGGACATAAATACAAGCGTTAGCAAGTTTTTTAACTTGCATTTTTGTTTATCATATATATATATATAACACTTTTTAAACCCTTATATGTGGTTTCCAGCCATCTATGAAGGCTCTACTTTTTATTTTGATAGCTTCATATAAAACTTACTTTTTTAAAACAATTTTTTTTTCAAATGTTTCAGTTTCTCTAGATATTATTGTGTTATTATTTTTTTTGATACTTTCTCACTATTTAAACTTCTTTTTACAAAAAAAAAAAATTAAATTATATTTCTATGTAGAAGTTAAATTATTTATTTATTTACAATTTGTTTTTCATATAATGCTTAATATTTTTATTGGAATTTCCTTAATTGTGTATTTATGCTTCTGCTCTTTTTGAATCACTAGTTTCATCATCAATGTTTACATCTGATTTTATTTGAAATTTTTATTTACTTTTTCCTTTTAAAACTTTGTCTGTTTTTAGAAAATCAAATGGATTGTTCATTTTTTACACAAAAATTTGTTTTATGTTTTGTATTTTATATATTTTAAATTTTCATTTTATTGTGTTTTTTATTTTTAAATAATCATAAGAGTTATAATTATTTATGATTTTTAAACCATCTTCCAGGGATAAGTGCATTGTTGCAATTATTAACTTCAAAAATCAAAGTTGTGGATCATTATTATCTACATTCTTTCTTTGCTTGAACTTTATTTAAATTTTAGAGTAATAAATCATTTGATCTTTTAGTTTTGAACTCTAGTAGTCATAATTTTATTTCTTTTTTTTCTGTTATATTTTGGAAAAATGTAAAACACTTTGTATAAGTTACAAATCATTATTAAGTAAGATTTTATGTGCAAAAATTTACAACAAATTCTTCAGTTACTATATCCCATGAAAACATCAATCAAGTCAGGTACAATTATATGTGACACATATAAAAATTCAAGAGAAGCTAGTATATTTAGGCACTTTGAAATTTAAAAATAGAATAATTTACTATTTATACTAATAACAAAATTATAAAATAGAAATGTTATGAAGCAATTGAATTTGCAATTTATACTACTATCACTTTATAAAATTACATTCATCCTCATTATTACTAAAAATGAAAAATCATTAAATGAAGAAGCAGGAACATTTATTGAAATGAAACGATCTTACCCATGAAAAATATTGGGATAATAATTTAAAACATTCATATTTAAGATGGTCAATCAAATGTAAGTTAACAAATTATTACAAAAAACTTTGAAATAAAATTGGCAAAGATGTACTTAGCAATAATAGATCAAGAGAATGCAGAAAACATAAGGCATAGCCTTTATATTAAATACATTAAAAACCGTAACCAGAATCAACTATTGCTACAGAAGATTGTAAACATTTTTTGTTAATAAATTAATTTGATTCCAGTAAAAATATAAACTTAAAAGTAAATTAATTTGATTCCAATAAAAATAGGAACTTAAAAATCAATCCTAAAAGGGGATTACGACTCAATAAAGTCATCTTATTTTGTAAAAAAATATTTTCACTGTTTTAAAATATATGCATCAAAATAAATATACTATAAATACTTGTAGTTATAATTTTATTCTTAATTTTTATATTTAATTATTTTAATATATTTTGATTGCTCATTTGGTAATTATCTTCAGTGAAGTTTTAAACAAATTGTTTATTATTATAACTTAAAAATTGATCACATAAATTCTTATCAAGTTTATGTGTGACGAATATATATATATATATATGTAATTTTAATTAAATTTTTAAGTGAAAATGAAAAAAAATAGGTTAGAGATAAAACAGCATTAAATAATTTATGCCACTGAAGTTCAAAATCCTATTGAGCATTTCTTTTTCATGGAATTAAAAAAACAGACATTACTATTGGCTATTGAGAATTTTTATAATTTTTTAACATCTACCTTTATAATTTTTTTTAATATCTAGCTAAAAATCAGTTTATTATTCAAGCATTGATCAACAATTGAGGTTTATCTAAATTGCATGCAATTTTTTCATTGATTACTGTTATGTATATGACCTGGGATTTATGCTTGGACCAGATAAATTTAAGAGTTTTAGGACACAAATAGATTCACGTTTTTTTCATTATAAATAGTTATCTAAATATTAGGGAGAAGTTATAGGTTTATTTGGGCTAATCAGATGAGTACTGATGTACTAATTGTAAAAACAAAAACATGATATTGCCTTCATCATTCGTTGAGTAGTATCATATGTATACAGACACTCAGCTTATGATTTACTTTTATATTTAGGGGATGGTTATTTTAAGCTATCCTAAAAATTAAAAATAAATTCAAATTGCTCGCAGAGCTGTGCTAAGTATTGTATACTACGAAGTTTTTTACGTATTTTGATAAAATTATTTGTTAAACAAACACATGTACTGATTTTTTTTTTACTCTCTACGATTTAAGCAAAGTAAGTTAAAGTATTGTTAAAAAGCTTTTATAAGGCAGCAGTATTGATTATTCCAGCACATTGGTAAAGTTCTTTATTTTAATTATAATAGAAAAAAAAGCTATCTAAAACAAAGCTTACTTTTTTCTTTTCTCCTGGTAAATGCTTATCTTTTAGTTTTAATTAGATAGGACAGAAATGGCTACACACTCTTCAAGTGGTTTTTGTATTGCAAACATATCCTTTGTGTCTTTATCCTATCCATCTGAACACTATCCTAAAGCTTCATTTATTATTCATTAGCTGATGTAGTTTTATGCAAATGATTAAATAATTTATGCAAATGACGCTATTAAATTTTTAGACAAAACTCTTATTTCTGTCATTCGAGATTGGTAAATAAATGCAGCACTTGCTTGGGTGCTATAAAGTTGTATCCACTTTGAAGCTTTTTAGTAATGAACTGAGTTTAATATTTTATCGTATTCAATAATATCTACGACCTTATATTTTTATCTTTTTTTCTCAAAAAGCTATCTTCTACGTTAAAATAATTATATTGTATAGTAATACTTTATATTAAAATAATTATTATAAAAATTAATATTAATTCATATATTTTTTATTTGGCTTTGTCAAATAATTTTAATTATCACATTGTTTTAAAATTAAATTTGCCTCACAAATGATAAAAAAATACCTCCCTTCTTTTTTTTTTTCACCATATTCACCTCTCCCCCTCCCCTCTTTTAATTTAGTGAGAAAAAAAACTTTTAAATTGTAAATTCAAAATAGAATATTTTAAATTTATAAAAAAAGATTAAAGTCCTTTATTAAAGAATTAATGACTCTAAGCAGCCGCATGCAAATAGTGTGATATTGAAATACATTTTATAGTTAATTTTAATCCTTTTTGTTCAATTAAAGTGAATTAATAATTCACTAAAAAAAAAAAAAAAAGGAGGCACCTATACATACATAAAAAAAAAAAGAACTGAAAGGAAAAGAAAGCTTCCATAAAAGCAGCTGTTGTTGATTAGACAATTATGTGAAAGCTGGAAATGGAAACATATGTTGAAAATAATCAAACCTCTTCTGGTTGGGACAGTCAGTAAAGGCAACAGACTTATAAAAATGGATAATATTAATCGGTTTGGATTTAATTATAAAAGACTAAATCATTAATATATGTATTACTACAAGTTCAAATACATTTTTTATCAGAACTATTAGATAAGCATAAAACTGTTAAAGATTTTAATGTTGTTGAATAACAGCAAATAGACGCAAATTAAAAGCCTATACATGTATATAAATGTGCATGTACATGTGTGTGATGAAAGAAGCATCTGTCATCAACTATTTAGTTTAAAAAAAAAACTACTAATCTAGAGAAAAACAATGTTTGTATCAGTTTTATGATCAAAAAACAGAGATAAACTTATAGTATCATGATCTTAGCAACAAACCTCACAACATTAGCTGGGCTTTTAAGGATCTATTATTTTCATTTTAATTTTAGCTAATTACATTGACTGATAATACTTAGATGAAATAGTTCTCACTATATACAAGAAGTTCATACTAATTTTATTAGAGACGTTTATATATCCTGAGCGTCATTGCATATAATAATATAATTGCCTTCTGACCTGGGTTCAAATTCCGTCTAGATAAAACTACATTTCGTAGATAAACATTTCTTAACCAACCGAGATAATTATCCAATAATGATTAATGAGTAAAGATCTAACTATTCTTAGAGAATAAAATAAAAATAGAAAAATGTTCAATCAAACCTGGGAAATAATGCCAATACTTTCCATTTTTAATAAAAATGTTAAAATTTGTACATTGTACTCATTTAAAGGCTTTTTTACCCACTTATTTATATATGCATAAGCATAACTTATAGATATATAAAGTCAAAATTGAAGGAAACTCCCCTCCTGTGAGTTATGAATAAATAAATTTTTTAATATCATAAATTTAAAAAAATATGTGTATGTTCTATTCTATATTGTTTGCTAATGCAAAGAAGGTTATTCATATCTGAGAAATACAGTTTATGTTTCTTATAATTTGATTTAAAAATCTCAAACTTACTGTGCTCACAAGTTTGATAACAACAACCTCAGCTAAATATATAGAATGGTCAAAATTTATATCTGGGTTAGGGACATTATCTAGTTTAATATATAATTAGTAATAATTCTTAATATATTTATCTGAAATGATTGGCATCAAACAATAAGTTTGATATTTGTAAATTAAAGTGTATTATTTTGGTATTGATAAATATTGCATAAATGATAAGGATAAATGAGAAAGAATGTGATAGAAGACCAACTGAGTGGTAGTTAAGCATACAATGCATCTTGGGAGTCAGTTGTCATTTTCAGATATCTATTAATAAGCTTCAAGAATCCATATCAGATGAATTCATAATGATATGAGAAAGAAGAAGCTCTAAGGAAAGTACTTGTTATTCTACTGAAACATCAGCTATTTAGTTATTATATTTTTATTAAGGGAAGCTTTTGGAAATAATACTATGAATTCATATATATGTAAATAAATAAAATGTCCATTAATTAAAAAACTATTGTAATATATATATATATATATATATATATATATATATATATACAATAGTTTTTTATTGTTTTATGATGTTATATATATATATATATATATATATATATATAAAGCCTAAAACTAAACTAATTAACAAAATAATCAAAATTACTATAAATTTACAATTCAACCAAACTAGCCAAAAATATAAACTCTAAAACACAACCAATGGCTTCACTGCTACAAAAAGACTTCTCAAGAGTAATGAACTGCAAAATAACAACATATTTAAACTAAATATTTCATACAATTCAAATTATATTCCATATACTTTTAGTATTAAAAGAACTTTTAAATAAGTTCAGAATCATAAATTTTTAATAATTAAGATTCTTTAATTTTTATTTTATGTCATTTCTCTTAAAGAAGACAATCTTAGCCTCATCAAAATAGTGTGGTCTGTATCTTTTTCTTGGAAAATAACATCTTCATTCTGCTTTATATATCCATGAAAAAGATACAGGCTACCCTATTAATTTTCATGGGCCTAAGGTTGTCTTCTATGAGAGAAATAAAATAAAAAAAGAAAAAATTAAAGTATCTTTATTACTTAAAATTTATGATTCTGAAGCAATTAAATTATTTAAAAGTTCTTTTCATACTAAGGGTATATGGGATATAAGTGGGATTGTAGATAATGTTTAGTTGAAATATATTATTTTGTAGTTCTTTATTCTTGAGAAGTCTTCCAGTAGCAGTGAAACCATTGATTGTGTTTTAGAGTTTATATTTTTGGCTAGTCTGGTTAAATTGTGATTTTGGGGTAATTTTGATTATATATATATATATATATATATATATATATATATATATATATATATATATATATATATTGTAACCGACAGATTTGCTAATGCTGATGATGATGATGCCCTTTTTGTAACGGCATAAATTACACCAACTTTTAATTAGTATTTTATCAAAATCAAATTTTTCCACTTCTAACAATTGTATTTAATAATTCACATACTATACATTTCCCCATGATCATTAATGATTAGTTTACTAATCTAGTCATGCATATAGGCAGCATTGTATGATAAATGAAATTTGCCTGTGCTGGGGAGAATGATCAATATAATCTAATTCAAAGATCTAAATAAAATCTAATCTAATTTAATCTAATCTAGCTCAATCAGGTTGCCATTATGTAATGAACTATCATTAAACACTCATAATCTCTACTGAAGCCTAATTTACTTAAGCTATATTTAAAATGAAATAACAATGAGATTATCTGCTCCAGACATCAACAATTCCATCACGATTACAAAGTAAACTGCCATAAGCAGTGAAACTGTATATCATTGCCTAAACAATAATATATGATTAAGGTAACTATTTGATTATTAATTGGAAGAAAGTCAATTCGAATCAACAACTATACTAGATTCCAACACACTTTATTATTCTATTGTTATTATAATAATTCAAATCTACTTTAATATTTAATGGTACTGCATTTTATCTAAACAGATGAGCTTCTAAATAACTATAATTGCATTTTACGAAACATTTTTAAAACCTATACACTACTTTAAATGTTAAAACAAAATAATCTTTTACCCCAAATTTATATTTGGTTTAATAAAATTGCTAAATACAATGTATAAACAATTTATTTGTATCTTCCAATAAAGTGATACATAATTATTTCTACTTTAATATTTAAGGTACTCTTACCCGACCTGCTCGATGGCCACCATGCGGCACTGTGCCACCATCAACAACTGGTCTGAAGTCTGCAAGTGATAAATTTTTATATCAAAAAGTGGCTGAAAATCGACAAGTAAAAAAGTCCGAGGCTAGACATATAAAAACGCTGAAAATTGGCAAGTAAAAAATTAAAAAAGTAAGGCCTAGGCTACACTCCCCCCCACAGCAATAATTATCCACTTAAATTGACAAGTAAAAATGCCTGACACTGTATATATCCAAAAAATATAGTGAAAGTCCAAATTTTTAATAAAAAAACAATCAAAATGCTATAAAATTTAAAATTAAAAAAAAGATATAGCTGAAAATTCATCAGCATTTAAAATTCACATTATGTCTATATTATATTACATAAAATATGTGGGAAATGCAAAAACTGAATGTCATCAAATTATTTATTAAGTTTTCAATTTGCATATAACTATCTGCAATGCATTCAAAAGCAATTATTTTGTCTCTGTTTTAAAAATATGTCATTATCATTTAAATTCATCAAGCAATACATAAAAAATAATTATGAATGTAATTACATACCCCCTACTACCCAAAATAACAGAAATTCACAAATTACATCTATGATGTAATACTTAAAAAATAAACGATTATAAACATTTGCAAATCATTTAAATGCATCAATATTTTTAAAAAAAAGCAGTATACAAAAAATAATTACCAATGACTTTTCAGAAATTTTCAATGCTTGCACTTTTTTCGGTTCAAGAAAAGCTATGACATCACATTTTGAAGATACAATGGTGGTGTGAAATAGAAAGATTATTTGCAGCATAAAAATCCATTAGCTATCAAATAATAAAACGAATTAAATATCCATTATCTTTTACATTTTTTTTTTTAAATTTTGCTTTCTAATATGAATGAAAAATGGTGTTGCTCACAGTAAACCAAATCTATTTTTAAAATTATTCTTTTAATGTACTCGTAAAAGTTAAAAACTGATAAATAGTTGCAGTAATTATGATTTAGTGTATAGAAAACATATTGATGATGCTTTTCTGTATGGATCAAAAGATATAATGTGAATTCTGGTTTGTTGTGGATTATGCAGTTTTATTATGATGGAGTCTCAAAATACTTACATGTGAATATATTAGATTCTGTACTCTCTTTAGGCATACAATAATTGTTAAGCCATTAAATGTAAGGGATTTTATACACCGATCATTGAATATTTCTTTAAATTATAAAATGAATGGTTTAAAATGGTTTTTGTATCACAATTTGTATCTTTCTAAATTTAAGGCAGATAGAAAAAAATCATCATCATCATCAATCATAATCAATCCACTTCAGGATGAAAGTCTCTCCAAGTTCAATCCATCTTCTCCAATCTTTAGCTTCTTTTCTCCACATTACCCCTGCACACTTTCTTATTTCATCCATCTATCTCACATGTGGTCTCTTTCTAGGTCTTTTACAATCTCTTGGAATCCAGTTTAAGATTTCAATTGTCCATCTATTATCATCTCTTCTAGCAATATGTCTGGCCCAATTCCAAGTCAGTCTTTTAATTTTTACTATGAGGTCAGTAATACTTGTTTGTTCTTTTACTCATAGATTGCATTTCAATCTCTTTTTGTTACTCCCAACATGCATCTTTCCATACTTCTTTGAGTGATCTGAAATCTCTGTATTGTTCTTCTATTAAGTGTCCAAGTCTCAGGTCCATAAGTAAGAAAAAAGAATATTGAGAGATATGTTGATGACTTAATAATCATGGGATACAAAAAAAGTATATTAGGCAGGCAATTGAGGTTGTTTTATAATAAAGTCAAATTTAAATATAAAGTGACTGTAAAAAATAAAATAGACAAAAAGTATATATTTTTTGGCTTATGTGCCATCTGTAAGTATAAAATAAAGTATAATTGATAAAGATTATAATATAGGAATCCAGTCATCTTTCTGTTTAAATAGGCTAATAAATAATTCAGAAGATAGTGTGGCAGAAATGAATAAGAATGAAGTGGTTTATTCAATTGCCTGCAGAGAAATTGATTGTAAGGCTATATATTATGGTAAAATGAAGGCTAATGTAGAATGTTTATCAATATAAAAAATCAAAAATTGATTCACAAGTTAATTCTGTTTATTCAAATCATGAAAATATTTGTGGGCATGAGTTTTATCCTCAAAATATCAGTACTGTTTCTAATGAACTGAACGATAGAAAGAGTAAATCGAAAGAGGTTGGTTAATTTCTAAGACAAATAATGTTATCAATCAGCATAACACTAGTGATCCACTGAGCATGCACTAGAATATTAACCATTTAGTTACAATAAGTCACCATGATTCTGGTACATGGTACCAAAAGCACTTGGCAAAATAATATTAGTGTTTAATATTTTTTGAATTTTTTCTACTCTGGTTGTAATATTTTATATGTGTATAATAATTTACATTATTTGACAGATTTATTGTGTTATTTATTTATTATATAACATTAGATATAACTATTTTATATAAGCATACCAAATGACATGAAATTAAAGTTATTCATTGTAATGTTCTCAACATTTAACACATATTTATATAATACTGATATATACTTAATTATATAGCATTTATTTATTTGTATATTTAATTACAAATGTCTGCTTAATGGATTGTTTGATATATAGACAGATTAATGTATTAGGTGATTAGTGCACTTTTTTTGTTCCATTATAATGTAAATCATTTATTTATGTATTTTATATTTAAAATATATTTTCAAAATGTTGTATTCCCATGTTTTTAATATTTGAAATATTAAATTCACCTAAATTTAATACACCAACCATTCTTGTTATAGTTATGCTAAGTGAAGTTTATTGATTTGTATTATCTATTAACTATAAAATTGTATTTAGCATCTATAGTCTTTTACTTAGACATTTCTATGTAAATATATGATGCCATAGAAATTATCAAAAAAAAAATAAAAAAATCCACATTTGAAACATCCATCATTAAAAGTTTGATCCTTGTTATTCTTGCATTAATAAAGCTTTACAATTTTGTTATTAATTTTGAAAATGCAATTACAAGGTAAGTACATAATTATTTTATCAAAACACATTATGCTGTATTTATTTATTCAATGTTCAGATTTAGTGACATGTAAGAAAATATGGTTTACTGTAATCACGTACATTTTCTATTATAAAGATTGTACATATGAAGTCAAAATAAAATTTATGAAATTATAAATTTAATTATTAAATAAAGTATAAAATTATCTTATTTTAAATTTCGGTATTGTATAATTTGGACAAGTTGATTAAGCTACATTAAATTTGTCGTGAGCATTTAGAAGAGAATTAATATATATATATATATATATATATATATATATTAATTCTCTTCTATATTACACTCATACACATATATATATATATATATATATATATATATATGTATGAGTGTAATATTTAAATACAGGTATATTTTCTATACTGAACTTAATGTAATTAGAACCAATTTGATCTTAGACTGTCAGGCTCTCTACAGCTATTCACTCCATCTTATACAACAGACACAGATAACCACATACATATGAAAATGATAAATAATACTCAATATGTGTAATTCATACTGAACCTGCACAGCTGGTCCAATCATCATCTGCTACAGATATCTATAAGCAGTGCCCAGTTTATATTAAGATGAAAAATTGTCCCAATTTAATGGACAGGCTTCAATCTTCTCCACCCTTCTCTTCAGCCATCCACATCATTGAAAATTTGATGATGGAAAACTCAAACCCTATTCAAATTTTATTAGTTGAGGAGTTTTAAAAATATTTTATTGTTCAATATCCACTAGTAGGGAAATACAATATTTTTAAAACTTCTTAACCAATAGAATTTGAGTATGAGGAAACAACAAAAGAAAAAAGGAACAATTTTAAATATCACCACACACATTCTTATGATTTGAAAAAGAAAAATCTCCAGGAAAGTATGTGTTATTGTACTGAAAAGTCAGCTTTTTAGCTATTATATTTTTCCTTCACAGAAACTCTCTGAAATAATATATATATATTCTAACCTATCCTATGAACGCCTGGATTTACAATAAATGAGCGAATTCAATAAAGAGATTTCGGAAAGCCCAAACGCTTCCGTCTATGATTCGGGTAGCAAACCCTATATTTTTATCTAATATAGCTCGACGTTTGGTTAGTTATAATAGTTCAGCTACAGCGATATGCAGTTCAGACAGAGATAGAATAAAAAAAAAATTATCATTAATAAAATAAATTTAAAAATAAAATTTAGAATAAACTAACATTCTTTCTCTATCCAAAACACATTCTCTGAGCTGTAAGTACTTGCACTGTTCGACAATGATGATGATGCTTTCATGTCATTGTTAATATTACTGACTAAAACAAAACATTCATTAATTTTCCAATATGATCTCAATATTTTTGTTATTATACAATTAGATGTTTCAATCTCTTAAGCCATGCCACGCTTGTAATATTGATCATAATGAATCAATTCTTAATTTAAGAGTACTTATAATAGTGACACTAATCTCAGGGTTCTCTGTTATTTTTAAAGAAAAATGCTCAGCAGTATTGTGTTGTCGCATATGACTGACATTCTGGTCGGCTATAGGAAACATTTACTTTACTTAAATTCCAGGTGTCTTCATCCACATATCAACAATTATAATATTTAACGAGATGATAACCATATTCAATAACAACGCATAATTTTGAATAATACAGCCCCTTTTATCCAGAATCTCAGTCGGAATGATGAAAAGACAAGGGTGCTTTTGTGTCCTTCCATCATCCATGACAACACAATAATTTAACTAAGATTTATTACTTAGACACTTCACTTAACTGTGTACGAAATAATGTGCAACCAAAACCTACTAATAAAATGATTTTACACACATATAGAATAAAATATCTTGGTCTGAAGTTTTCAATTCCATAAATAATTCTTATTAAATTAAACTATACTGAAATATTCTGATCTGCTTACAATTGTCTATCTGGTGTATTGAATTTAAGATTTCATAAATGATTTTGGACTCAAGAAAGTATTGCAAGTATTATGCCAATACACTTTTATTTAGCACACAAGAAAAATGACTCAAGACAACTTGTAACAAGACTATAATTTATTATTAAATTTTAACAAGATTATGATTTATTATTACAATTTAACAAAACTATCCTTTATGATTAACATAATAAACAAAACATATACAATTTATTCGATCCCATATGGATAAAACAAAATATAACTAACATTAATTCGTCTATACTTTTAGACCTGGATTCGAACTACTTCTTCATCTTCTTTTTACATTTATGCAAATTGAATATAACAAAATAAATATTATTATCGATACATCAACTCATCCGTTTAGTGTATCTTATATGAACGGCTACTTAACTTTATTAACTCACTATTTGTTTTAAATAAAAATAATCTGATTCTAGGCAATGCGTACAAACGATTTTTATTATCATATCTTTAATTAGATGATAGTTTTTTATTTAGATAACTTATTATAATTTATGGGTTATTTATCAGAAGTTACACTTATTATTTTAATGTTTACCTTAATAACAACTGAAGTTGTTATACACACTGTTTTTCTCAGTATAAGTTATATTGTGAGTGCTACTTAATCATTAACCCGAATTAAACCTAGTATTTGAACCCTCCATTGGCAAATAAAAATTTCTAAATCACGCAATTTTAAACTTACTCTCTCCATTGACTTACTTGTGGATTACCAGCACTATTCTGCCGCACAATCCAGACATTGATCATATATACTAGCACGCTATTTTTACTAAATGGATCTTGAGGAATTAACCTCTAATATACCCGTTATCTTGCCATAACTTTCTAAACAAAACACAATATTTAACACCTTCCGTGGTGGAATTATCTCTATTTTCTCATGAGGAATATGGAATAACACTGAAGGTCTGTAGAATTAACTACTACATTAAAGTAGTTTGGTGGGTCCTTGCCTCTTACTTGGGCATAATAGGAACGCACACCAAATATAATCCTCTCCTGGGATTTTAATGAATGAAATACACTAAATACGATATAAATTACTGATCGTCCTAACTCTGAGAAGCGATCACTTGGGTTATAAACATACCCGAATACTAGATTTATCTATTCCCCTCATGGAAAATAAAGCTTTTGGGGAGATCATTTTCCATCCCACAAAATAGATACATTACAATTATTACTAATGCGAATATTAATCATATACTGATGCTATATTGGGGCAAGACAAGCAAATACACTAATTACACTAAATTTATGTTCCAGGGTATACTTAGATCAACATCTGAAATCAATGGATAACACAGAATAAACCATAATAATTTTCGCCTTTGCCAAAGAAACATTCAACAAGTAATTGGTAGTCTAGTATCTTGAACTTAATTAAGTGAATGCGTTAATAAAGAATAATTGGGAATAAGTTCCTCAATTAACATAGTATAAATTTGTTTCAAACATTAAATAAGTAATATCCTGTATAGCACTTCTCTTTAATTACTTCTGATAATTTTAACTAGATATTTTACCTATTAAGTATCTAAATTTTTCTTCTTTTACGCATCTAACATATAAATTTATACCCATAATTGCATATCATAAGTAAACACATTTTATAAAAAAAAAATTTTCCATGTCAAATATAAATTTAACCTAGAATAATTACAGGAAAACATACCTTTATGATTACAAGGTCATTTAAATATTACTTGACTATACAGCCTTTAACCTGTAGATATAAAAAAAATACACATAATTTTACAAATTAGTAAAAAAAAAAATCATTACTTAACAAGTGCTTATTATCTCACTAAAAAAATTGTTTTTCCGTTGGGCAATTTATCTAGATGAAGAACTTGATCCGTTCGTAGTTCACGAAGCAAATTTAAAATAAGAAACACATTTTATTATTTCATTTATATGAAAGTTGCCTCCATTCTGGTGCAATTAATAAATTAGGCAAAGAAAACATAGCAGCGTTGGATGTTAATTCTTCTTTGAATTAACTGCTATAATTTGGGGATCCAAGAAAACAATACATATTTTAACATGACGAATATTTGACGATAGACGATCACATATACAATTCTTTTCTTTTTACTATTGGAGAAACATATCATTTTTAGCTAGCTGGCTTAGGAATAAAACTAATGTGCGAATTTTCCAAAATATTATTATTATCAGAACTGCAGCTGACTTACATGGATATAAAGTTTTAATGACTCAAATTGATGTATAATATAACATTATATTATGGTTATAATTAAGTCACAAATGTTCGTAGTTTTTATTCCTACTCTAGGAATTGTAATTTTTCTTTAATAATGAATTCTCCATAAAATGCACACATACAAATTTTCTGATATTTGCCTTGAGAAAATTTATATTTTCTTTTTAAAAAATATACAGGTGCATAAGTAAATATCCTTTATTATTAATATTATTTCTAGATAATTTTCAGTGAATAAAATATATTTTAACGTGGGGAACTTACATTGTTTTTCAAAGCAGACAATTTCTTTTAGAAAGAGCGTGAAATTTTCTAGTTAACTTTCCTTGGCTTTTATAATATGTCTTTTAAATTATAAATTTTCTTTTATACCACGAAAAGATAATTAAATAAGGTAAAGTTAACAAATCATTGATTATTTCCTGGAAATTACTCATATTACTTATTTTAAATATAATGACACTTTCCGTGATTGCTGTAGTCAATACGGTCATTTTGAACTTTAGCATAAGATAGTACATTTTTGCGTATAAAAAGCTTTAAAATAGGTAGATGGCCACAGAAAACAGAATATCTTATCAAATAGGATTAGCCATGCATGATATTATTAAAAATTTACTGGACTTATATTTATTTCTGCAATAAAAAATAATAAAAAAATTTGTTACCGAATTTCAGTACTGCTTCCTCCTTGTAAAACTAATGTCAGACTAAACTTTCTTCAAAATTTGGCGGTCTTCTTTTAGCGACCTCTTACAGAAAAATAATCATTTAATTATACCATAAACAAAAGAAAAGGAAAAAAAAAACTTATTACAGTTATATATTTCCATATGATTTAAATGGATTACAGAGTAATTTGACAAATAATGAAAAATAATAAATATACTTAATTAACAATGTTTATTAGTGATGTATAATTCTGTCTACATTTTTATCTAAAATAATTTCAAAACTACCAGAAGTGATTGTGCTTTATGATAAGATACTCATCTACTCTCCCTCTACCCATCCAAAATCAATTACTGTTTATGATAGGTGCTTTTATACTATATTAAATTGCTCTTATTGTTAACATTTCAATTAAATTATTCATGCTCTTCTTCAAAATGACCTTGGATTACCAAATTTTTTTAGTTATTTGCTTAAAACACGTTAAAATGAGTAAATAGCATACTTTATTAATCACTTAATATTATTACTATTTTATTTTTTTATTTCTAAAAAAGGATAGCATTGTTTTTCTGTGGAAACAATGCCAAATAAACCAAGTGTCAATAACACTAGGTTACAATATATAAAACTACCCCAAATCCAAAATTAAACCAGACCAGCATAAAAATAATATTAAAACACAACCTAAGGTTTCACTGCTACAAGCAGACTTCTCAAGTGTAAAGAACTACAAAAACTACACAATATATATAATATTAAAAACTACCCACAAATCCATTCACTTCCCATCCATCCTTAATATTAAAAGAACTCTTAAATAAGTTAATTGCTTCAGAATAATAAATGTTCAATAATAAAGACTCTTTAATTCTTCTTTTGATTTCATTTCTCTCAAAGAAGACAACCTTAACTTCATCAAAATCAATAGTGTGACCTGTATCTTTTTCATGGACATGCAAATCAGAACTAAGATATCTATTTTTAACTCTACTTTTATGAACCTTTACTTATCATATGTAGGGGAATCTAGATGTAATATGGAGAAAAGAATTAAAGAACATAAATTATTATATAAAAGAGTTTTGAAAAATGTACAGATATGTAATGATAATAATAATGAAGTCAAGTTATATACTGAATGTGTTTTTTATGATCATGATAGAAATTGTAATTTGAAGTTTAATTTTGATATAAATAAAATAAAAATTTTAGGCCAAGAGAGAGATAATGAAAAAAGAAAAATTAAAGAGGCAATTTTTATTAGTAGGTATAAAAATACGATAATAAACAGACAGTCAGCAAATGTTAGAATTAATGAATTATGGTATATTTAAATCGACATGTGTTTCCGGTTGGTAATAGATGATTCCATTTTGAAAGTTGAGTTGAAAATAATTATGAATATAATCGAAAATATTTCTTTATGAGGTTTTATTTATATTGTATTATAAATTGTTTACTGTTGTTTGGAATATATTTAAGTTCCGTTATATATATATATATATATATATATATATATACATATACTATATATATATATATATATATATATATATAGTATGCTGTTTGGCTTAGTGCACTTTTGATGCTGAGTACCATAATCTTAGCTCTATTATTTCATTCAATATGCTGCTATTACAATGTCTGCTATTATTCTTAAATGTAAATAGCTAATGTACATATTCCATTAGTGGGGAAATTAGATGCTATTAGCTCTTTTGTTTGCAATATTATTGTAATTTGCAATTTACCAAGCCACCTTTATTTTCCTCTTTCTGTCATTTCATTCTAAACATACTAGTTTGATGTATAGACGATTAAGGCAATATTCATGTTAACTTTTGTAATCTGAGTACACAGATTCTGAGTTTTGTGTATGTTTGTATAAGTTCTTATGCTGCTGATTCTTGTGATAATGTTGGTCTGCATTTCTTTCTAATATGTAACTCTGCATCTTGGACTATTGCATTGAACCTCATAACAATTTGTGAGATTTTTTTTATTTATAGTTTATTTTTGGTATTTCTGATCAGTCTGTTGAGGCTGGCAGGTGTTTAGAAACTGACCTGCTATCTTTTTTTGGCAAATATTCTTTATGCAGAGGTCCCTACTGTCATTTTTTAAGCACATATTCTTAAGGTTATAGCCTTAATAAATATTACTTTATGTAAGGCATTGTAATTGATAGTTTAACATTATTTTGTTATCTTAAACTTTGTTTTATTTTGATGTTAAAATCTTTTTAATTTCATTTTGAACAGATTTTTTATGTAAGCATCACTGTTGTGTTTTTGTCTTCTTCATATTTGCAGAGTCAATGATCTCTGTTGAGAAATCTTTGAATTGAGCTAATTTGTATGACATCAGGATTTTTGATTGTGAGTGGTTTGGCTTTGTCATCATTTTGGAGTCCAAGTTGTTTTGTTTTATTAATTATTGATTCTAAAAATTTAATGCTTTTTATGGCATTTTCATTTTTAATAATCCATTACAAAGATGATTTGGTGACTAAAGGTTGTGCATTTTTATTATTGTCTGTGCAAATCCACATATCAATGCAAAGTTATTACATATAAGCAATAAAGTGGGAAATAAAATTATATGTGTATATACTCTGAAATACATTTTATGGTGATGTTATTAAGGAACTTGCATAGAAGAGTCATAAAAAATAAGGAAAGTAAATAAAAAAAAAATTAAATTAATTTTTAGGTAAAGATGTATGTAAATTAACGTAATGTGTGTGTGTGTGTGTGTGTGTGTGTGTGTGAAGGTGAATTATGCATGAGTACAATTCAGTATTCTAAATATATAACAGTTTAATAATAAAAGAATGTTAAAAGTTTAAAACTAACTAACTAATTTTTTACGAAATAAAAAAAATGTAGTTTATAAATTTACTCATTATATTTTATAGATGACAATTTAATTATTATTTTCACATTTAATTTTTTTTTTCTGCCCACATCTACCGAGGGTTGATTTAATAGTTCAACATTTAATGTTTAAAAACTTTATTCAATATTATTAATCAATAAACTGAATTTAATTTGTTACTAATTTAATTTTACAAATAAAAAGAATTCTAAAAAATCACATTTAAATTTTACAAATATTAATTACAAGGAAATCAAATCATATATCATGTGACTTAATTTATTAAGATTGTATTACAAATGTTATATAATGAGTGTGCCAATAGCTCTTAACAAGCTTTTCAGAATATCCCTATTCTCAGACCAGTTTCTAGCTCTGGCTTTCATCAGTGAGATATTAGGACATTCAAGCATTAGATTTAAAATACCACCAGGTCAAGCCCAGCACTTTATTTAATGTTTAACTATTAATTAGAAAATCTGAAATGTTCAGTCATCCATATCTCTTCAAATACAGCTGTCTAACTTAACTAACCATATGGGAGTGAAATAAGTTCATATATACAATATTTTAATAGCCTTAGCAATATAAAATTGCCAATGACTTAAGAGCAATAACAATTGTAGTACATGTTTATTAAATTAAGTCATGTAATATATGATGTGATTTCCTTAAAATTATTCTTATTGCTCTTAAGACTTTGGTGATCTTGTATTTTTAAAGCTGATAATATATGGTGTATCTGAACCTAGTTCAATCTCATATGTATATTTAAGTTAGACAGCTGAATTTGAAGACATATGGATGTCTAAAAATTTTAGATTTTCTATTTAAACATTAGATAAAGTCCTGGGCTTGACTTGGTATTTTAAATCTAATGCTTGAATATCCTAGCATCCCACTGATGAAAGCCAGACTAGAAACTGATCTGAGAATAGAAACACTCTGAAAAGATTGTTAAGAGCTATTGGCATGATCATTATATGACTTTCTAAATATTAAAATGTAAAATACATGATGGAAACAATGACTTCACTTTTACTTGTTCTTTGTCATAATGCTATTGTAAAAACAAAACAAAATATTTGTTGAATCTATTCTAATTTTTGAACTTGGATGAATTATTATAAAGTTTGTCTGAAATTAAAAATTGCATTTATATTTATTAAATTATCACAAAAATTCAAAATCATGACATAGCAGTTGACAGATTGCCACAATTGTAATTATCACTGCTTCTGACAAAATGTTACTTCAAACTTCTTAACTTGTATTTTTGAAAGTAAAATATATTTCAAAAAATTTTTATTTTTAATAATTATATTCAAAATATTTAGTAAAAATAATTGCAAATAATCAAATATACTAGTAATTTGTGCATTTGTCTCCTGTCAAAAGAATAGAATAAGATATTAAGATTTATATTTAAAAAAATCAGCCAATCAGCAACTTCTAGTTTTATCAGAGTCTCTTCAACTTATACACTGTAGATTGCTCATATTTATTTATTAATTCAAAAATAAACACTATTGTTTTGTGTACTAAGAAAAGCTTATTTATTCCTGTTAAGCACATTGTGTTAAATGGAATAAATAAGCTTTCATTGTGTTTATTATTGAATTACAATAGCTATAAGACTTTCAAACAGATATGCTTTAAACATGCTTACGTGAAAGCCAATCAGATGGAATAATTCAATTATGTGGGACTCTCAATTCTAAAACACAAGCCAGAACTATTAGAAAAAGTGTTTAGCTTTCACGTTATTACAATATTATCTGTTTATGCTTAAAATTTGATTTATTTACATTTATTAATAGCTATAAGAAAAAATTGAAAATTATTTATTAGTTATAAAAAAATCTGAAAATTGTTAATAGTCCACAGAGCAGTTTAATTCAAGTTTTTGGTGCAAAATGACCATAAATAATGATTTAAAAAGGTCAAAAAATGTTTTAAAGCCTAGTATGGCAGTGTCATCTCAGTACTCCATGAAAAACTATTATGTATAAAGAGAGTTAAGGGGTAAAATTGAGAAAATTTGAAAACAATTTTATTAACATTTGTTGTAGGATTATTTTACTTAGGAAATACAATCCCTTTTTGCAAAACAATTTATATAAAGTTTGTTAGTAAACTTTTTGAAGATAGTTGAGTTGTTTTATCATTAATTAACACCATGTGCAGAGATAATTAGAGCGTCTATAAAAAATATTGTAAAACATTTTTCATTCTCTCATTATGTTTTTATTCTTTTTTATTGCTTGTAGGTTATTTGCTCTTTTTTTTTTTTTTTATCATTTCTCTTCTTGTGAAGTTATTATAATTATATTACTTGCATAAAGGTATTTTACAAGTCACTTCAAAAATTCCATTGATTTGTAAATTTAAGTAACTGTGCATGCAAATGTGATATATTATGAAATAATCTACCAAAAAATCTCTTTCAGATAACTGTGCACCTCATTCACAATTGTTCCTGATAAATATCTACATCTTGAAACTCATGCCATATTTTTGCAAATTTATATCTGCAAAATCATGTTTAAAGTAAAAATATTTTTTCTTGATAAAAAAATATTCAGTCAAACAAATATCCATCAATTCATTTTTTAAAATCACCAGAACAATATTAATATTTCCAGAAAATATCTAATTCAATTTATAAACTGCAGAATTCAAACAAAGAAATTTTTAAGTTTAAAAACACAATATGATTGTTGATATCTAAACCTCAGTGAGCATTATTAACAATGAATTTAATAAATATAGCAAAATTCTCATTAATTATTTTTCTCCCTTATTTTAAAATATTTTTTATATATCAGTTTAAGAGAAAATAATTTTTTTTCTTAAATGCGAATAATTGTGTCTTAGCAAAAAAAAATATAACAAATTATATATATATTATTGTATTATTTTTTTATATAAATTATTATTATATGTACAGTTTTATATGCGTGATTTTTTTTAAAATAATTTTTGAACTAAAGAAATAAGTAAAGAAGAATATTATAGAAGAGAATCTAGTTTTGTTTTGATATTGAACTTTCTAATAAGCTGAAACTAATTTGTTTATTTTTATTTTTTTTATTTTGTAAATGAAATAATTTTAAACAGAAAAGTGTAATATAAGCATTAGAAATGATTGGACTTAGTTAACCAAAAGTCATAAGATAAAAGTGATAAAAAATAATTATAAACCTTTAAAGCAACTTTAAACAATAAAATAAGCTTTAAATATAAATGTTTAATTCAATCAATAAAATAAAACATAAATATCTTAAATAAAATTTGTATTCTAATTATATGTCTGTAAATAAAAATAAGTAGGGAGTAAGTACACTTAACTGGTTCAAGTTAGATTAGATTATTAGTACAAATTTACATGTTTAAATATAAACAGAGATATATAATTAAAAATATGGCATTAGGTTTAATAAAGAGATGAACTATATATCACATTTAATATATGTCTCCCTTAGAATTTAATTGCATGAGAATTGAATATTGTTGTTAAGATATTATCTCACAATACAAGGAGAATTACATTTGAATTAGAGAATATATTAGGAGTCATGTATACATGAACTTTTATAATTTACTACAATGATTTAAATTATATAAATATCATATGACTATGAAAGTAAGATTTATTGAATGTTACAGATCAATGTATGTATGTTTTAGAAAATAAAGAGTTTTAAAATGAAAAATCTCATTTGAGTAATATTAGAAAAAAAAATTATTAAGGATATAATACAAAAAAGTATAGTGTATATTTGTAGTAATTAATTCAATAGAGCTTGCCATATATACATAGTTCAGTAATAATGTCTTCTAATTATGGAGAATGGGCCATGTAATAAAATAGAAGGTTTATTTAAAACATTTAAAAATAAATAGTTAAAAGCGGCTAAAAGAATTGTACCTAAGAAACGTTGTAATAAGTAAATAATTAAACATGTTTATGATCAATATTCAACTTAAGAATTATTATTGTGATTTATGTATTTAGAAATAAAATAATTATTTATGAAGAATATTGATTTTTGTACCAGAAATTATTAGTGAAAGTCATTACATTTTTAAAAATCTTATATATAACAATTATTGTTCAAATTATTTCAACAATGTTGAATGCTAAAGAAGACTCCACTTCTTTTTTAGATTTGCGAGAAATAATTAGTCGTTATTTTTTGCAAGATGGAGATTTCTTAAATATTTTAACATCTTGCCCCTTTTTAGAAAAATTGACTAAAGGTTGTCAGTCATGGAATCCAAAACGAAATGCAATTTTATCACAATACTAGTTTTTAACAGAATTAAATATAAAATGGTTTCATATAAATGATGATAGCATTAGTGAGTTTCTGAGAATATTTGACTTTAGTTGCAAACTTTTGTCCCCATTTAAATGTTTTAAAAATATGCCAGACACATGTTAAATTTTTACCAGTCGATGGTTTGTAAATGCAGCCTTTTTCGAATTTCATTTACCTGTTTTTTTGTACTTCTTGTGGTACATTAACCCTTAAACCGCTAATTTTATCATTGGTTGTATCAGATAAAAATCAAATCTTTTAATTGGCCAACTCACAAACTGAAGACAAAGCCTATTGTTAAAACATATTCGCCTATAATATTAAATTCAACTCAGATACATTTATAAAAAGTATATAATTAATTTTTCAGGTCATGAAAAAAACGAAAGTTCTTTCAAAAATAAATTGCTATTTATTTATTCTAAAATATTCAATATCGGCAACATAAAAGTTATAATGTAAACAAAAAGATCGACTTTTACGTTATAGAAAAGTAAATATTTCTTTTACTACAACTTCAATATTTGGACTAAAATCTTCAATATTTTTCGAAAATAATTTTGTTTTTTTATTATTCTCTCTGAAAATTATGTTTAATTTCCATAAATATTATTTAATAATAATTTAAATCGATTCAAAATGAAAATCTCAGCGTTTTTCTTTATTTTCTTTGATCAGGCAGTTTCTTTGTTCTTTCCAGCCAATCAGAATGCCTTTTTCGGCTGAGAGCATGCTAAGAACCAATCACAAATAATGTTCCTTCTTTTTTTAGGTTTAAATGCATTTTTTTTCTATTTTTTACTTCTAAAATAAATCGGAAGATGTCACCATCGTACAGAACTTTTAAAAACGAATTCAATACGTATTTAACGAAAATTTTCGTATGAAAACGAGCTGAGTTAGAGTGATTTCAGATGTCGACGAGGAGCCTCGTCGGACGCGGGAAAAGGGTACATTAAACCAAGATGTCAAAATACATGAAATATTGCCATATTGTAGAAATATTCCTAGTCTATGCATTTCTGGAGGTGACTATAAAAAAATTAATTTAGAAATCTTAATGAAAATTTTGTGGACCCATTTAGATAATTTATATTTCAGATATATTGACAATTTTGATGGAAACTTTATTGAAAAGTTAATTATGATTTCAAGCTTACCTTTAAAACATTTAAAATTAGAGCATTTGTATATGAAGAAAGAAAAAATAAAAAATGTAAAAAATATAATTCAAACAACAAACCTAGATTTATAACTTGAATTTTACCCTTATGAAGAAAATGAAAATATAAATAATGATTATAATAACGATGAAAACTATTCTTGTGACCAAAGTGAAAGATGAGTTTAGTTTGATAACTTAAGGCTTCTTATATCATGGGAAAATTTTTGTTTTGATTAAATTCATAGGTATATAAATGTAAAAAAAAACAATAATGTTGATTGCTATCTAAGAAACTACCTTGACATTTATTATATTGTTCAGAGTAGTTTCTTGGAAGTTTATGTGTGACATCTAAGTAATTCTTTTTAGAATAATTTAGATGGTCCACACATTTTATTTTATTTATGTTTTCATGATGATGATTACTAGTTCATTTGTAGTCAGTATACCCCATATTACTAGATAATCCTGACAATTTCTGGATATGTTCATTAATAATAATCTCAAAACTTTTATTATATGGTTAATTATAGTTTAGTTATTTTAATGCATGCAGCAGAAACTAGTGGTGCTTATTTCTTTTTTTATAATATTATGTCCCAAATTGTATTAGCTTGATGATAAATTGTCCATGCTTTTGTAGTATGCCTCATTTTTATCAAGATACAAATGATGATTATTTAATGCTGATAGTATGCTGTTTATTTTTATATTTATGATGACTTATACTTATTTATCTATGACTTATATCTGGCTGCTAATAATAAATATTAGAAGTTGATTATTTTTATCAATACACACACACACACACACACATATATATATATATATATATATATATATATATATATATATATAATACCTCCAATGCATAATATATAAATAAAATTCAAAATTAAAATTGATAACACCTTACAATAAATATTTAAAATACTCTCTAACCAAGCATAAAAATGTACTATGAATTAAACAGCCATTTATTTTTGTACTTTACGTGTATATATATTGTAACAGTCAGATTTGTACATTCATGCAATAAAATCCAGAGTCCTGGCAAATTACACCAAGGCTGACTTAGATTAGGGGTTGAGACCTCAAATCTGATTGAACCTCAGCTCCTCCACCAACACTCCATGACTTATTACCCTATGATGACATATATGAAGCTACATTCAGAATTTCTTAGTTCATGTGACAGAAGTAGCAAAAGTAGAGTAAGAGATTCAGGGCATGTTAACTAAATTACTTTTAGTTTAAATACACCCATACATCTATGACTGTCTAGTTAATGCACATATTTCTGTAATTTCACTAATATTAAGAAACTTAACCAAGATTTAGAATTAAGACATTTAACTAAGATTTGGGATGGATTATGAATGAAACTTGACACATGGTTATAGTTTAATATATTTTAATTAATCAATATAAATCAAATAAACAAGAGTGCATTAAGGATACATGCAGGTGTAAACAATGATGAGGAAGTAATAGAATCTCATTGGATGCACTATAATTCAAGAGTTTATAAAAATTTTTATAATATATGGTTTCTAATCATGCCATAATTTTACTATGCCTGCCCTATTAGACTTGCAATGGTTAAGTTGGTGCAAGAATGATAATTTCTCATCATAATATTTAATAAAAGTTATTTAATAATCTTAATGAGCTGCAATAGACTCTCTATGCAGATCATATACTTACAAATCAGATTGTAAGTTCAGATCAATGCTGAAATATTACATTATGAAGGGATGAACTGGAGTTTTGTAGTATAACTTTCAGATACTATGGCATACACACACACACACACACATATATATATATATATATATATATATATATATATATTACTAGAGAAGTGTGCATCTTGAATGTGTAGTTAATCAAGGGAATCAGTACCAAGTATTTGGTTTCCATGGATCATGTGACTTGCTGCAAATAAAATGAACATATAGTTCAGTGATCATATCAGCTTATAAAAACAATATGGACTCTTGAGTTCCAATTCTAAAGAAGAGCTGTCCAAACTAAGGAGATGAAGTGGCAATTAAAACCAGAAGCCTATTCATATAAGAAACATATAGCAAGGCATATATGTATGTATGTGCTTCCTGGAGACACATTTGCCACCCTAAACATAATATTAATTAATAACTAAGAATACATAAAATTTTATAGTTTCGTTCCACGATACTACCATATGCCAGTTCATTAATTAGCATTATTAAAACATGCTAAAAAGGAATACTTAAATGTAATCTAATTTTATTACCCAAAGCTGCATAGTTTATAATATAACTAAAGAGGGCTAAATCATATCTGGGACTTAAGAAATACATATATATGCTTTCAAACTCATTCTTGCATTTATTAATTAATTACTTTATTACTTGCAAACCTAATTATAATTCAACAATAATAGTAAGCTAAACATAATAGCTTAATGAAAAGATTTAGGTTTTCAGAATGAAGATTTGAGTGTGTGTGCTAAAGAGCAAAATTACTTAGTTTGGAGAGAGCCTCTAATCATCTCTCCCCCACAAACTTTATTCAAAAAATCAATCTCTGTTCTGAACTGGGCATAGCATAAATTATAATATATATATATATATAACAAATAAGAAGGCATGACTTCAGATTAGAAAATAGAATAATAACTGGATAAGTTATTATTAACAAGCATTTAAAGTTTATATTTTAAATTAATAAATAGGCAAGTTTATAAATATTAATTTGTCAGACTTTTAGGATAATTTTAAATCATAATTTACAGTTTAGATAGCTTTCAAAAGTTTGTGCATTATTAATATTAGCTAGCTTTGAGTTTTAAAAATTCATTTATAAAATTCTTAAAGTTATTTTAAAGAGCTCTGCAGGAAAATTGTTACCACATCTCTGTGGAGGCTCCTGTAGTTGATCACCAATATTCTTGACTGGGCTGATCTGTTTCTTATGTTTTCTCCTTAGACTGTGGGGCTTGAATTCTGGCTTCTGCATTAACCATCCTCCACAAAAGGGAGTGGCAGTGCTTGCTATTACCCAAAAAGTTCTCATGGTGAAAAGTTAACAAATAAACCCCCCTAAGCAAAATTTAAAGTTATTTATACCAGGAAAATTAGTAATTCGAGCAACCTGTTTATAAATTTTTACAAAGTTTTCTTAGTAATGAAAAACACATTAAAGTGAAAACTTTGGCCTTTTCTTGGCAAAGCAATAATAGTCAAACAGGTAACTCCTAGTTTTTAGTTTTTATTTTTAAAAGACATTAAAATTTTGTCTAAGTTTGATTAATTACTTGCAGATGATTTTTTAAGAATTACCAATTTTTATAACAACAGCTAACTTTTTTTAAAAGAATTTAAGTTCATAAACATTTTAACATATATGTGTGTGCGACTACTCCAGGAATTGAATTTTGTATATGAAAACCATTAAATAAAGAGTTTTTAACTAAAAATAATGCAAATTTAAATTAATTTAAAAGATTTGTAATGCTTTTAAATCTATTGCATTACAGCTTTTTTTGCATATATGTAGGTAATTACACACAAGCACTTAATTGAAATTATATCACTTTAGTAAATTTTAAATTTATAAATGTGTATGCATTATACACATACAAATATTAATGTGGCTGTTAGATGTGCACACTTATACAATTATATGCACATACATGTAATTATATGCTATTACATATTAAATAAATCCTTAGAAGTTTATATATGTGGACTGGGATGAGTTTAAACTAAGGAAAAATATATTACTATGTAACATAGTAGGTGAAATGGGATAATGGCTAAATAATACTGTTTCAATATATATATATATTCTAACCCAACCTATGTGTAGCTCCACTACACATCATGCCAACCACGTTGGGGGCCATAATCTAACCTTGCTCTCGTGCATCTTCACTTCCAGATAATATATGATATGAAATAAAATGGGTTCTATCTCAGTTAATAATTAATAACTAAAATATTCAGCATTAAAATTAAAATATTTCACTAGCCCAAATTTAAAATACGAATAAGGTTCAGTTTATAAAAATAAATTAAATAAATATTTAATATTTTCACGAGACTTGAAGTGAAAATACAGGTGACAAGATAGATTACATTGAGCCAATATCCCATGGCATAAGAACACTATCCCCCCCTTTATTACTATTTCAAATAACAAACTCATAGTATTCTTACGACTTTAATAACTTCTACTCACTAAGATTAAACTAATAATTAAGTCTTAATCTTCTATTTGTAATAATCTAGCTCAATAAAATAATCTCAGGTTCATAAAGTTTATTCTAAGTTAATTTAAAAATATGGTAGTAAAATATGAGAAGGGATTTTATGTCATAATCTACTAAACTTAAACTAATAATAATAAATAATAATAATAATAATCTTCATTGTTTAATTACCACTGGATATCTTTTCTTTTCGTTATATTTTTATTACCATAATAAAATAATAAAATAATATAATATGATCTTATATCTTCATGTAATAATATAATAAATACGTGGTAGCATTTGATAATCTGATAAACAAAATGTGTGTGGCAACTGATAGCATATAATTTAATATAATATTGTGATAACTGATTTATGACCAATAAAACAATGTAAAATTATAATTATTTAATTAAATGAATATCAATAAAATATTTAAATTCTTAAAATAATTCTCTATTTATCTTATTGTGCAAAATTATATATTTGTTTTGATTATTATGCATATATTATGATTTCATGCATCGATGTGGAGAAGTAAATAACTCGGACACAAAATTTTTTGAAATAACAAAATTTAACAAAGTTTATTACTAACAACCAATAAATAAACAATTTATTTACACTATTTACAGTGGATATCCTTAACTTTTTTACTTTACAGTTTGATCTACTGGGTTATAAAAAAAATAATTTATATTTCAATTATACCTTTATTTAGATTTAGGACAAAATTTAAAAAAAATGTTACTATTTGGTTTCTCATTATGGTTAACTTATTACAAATATATTTATCTACTGTATTAGCAACAGCATTTTATCCTTAATATTATTAAACTATCTTATTTTAAAAAAATCATACTTAGAAAACATTCTATAGAAAACAAAATTTTATAATGAGTATGGACTTCTCAAAATATTAAAAAAAAATTTCATCTTGCAAAGTCAAAGATGTTACACAAAATATTATCCAAAATTCAGTACTAGATTTTAGTATTTATCACACAATGTTTACTAATCATAATATATTCTTCTTTCAGCCTTACTTTAGTATGATATAAGTGTAATCATCAATATATTTCTGTTAATCAATAAACAAAAAATATACTATGCATATTGTTTACATAATTTACTTTATACTATTGTATTTTAAAATATGCAATACTTTTCTCTTAAAAAAAATAATACTAAAGCATTTTAAAATTATTATCACTTTAAAGAAAATATCTTTGTTTAGATACCTTATTTTAAAAAAATTATATTTCATTTCCGAAATAAAATTCAAAATATATTCTATGATTCTTTTCTTTCCTTAGGATATTTTGGATCTTCAATTTTAAGTTATAACGTCCTATTCCTTCTAAGCAAATAAACCAATCTTATACAAAACGATAGCATAACCTAAGTTCTAAATTATTTATCATTTCTCTTAAACATATCTTACTGAATGATGCAGTTACATGAAATAAAGATAGTGAAAACAGATGCATAGGATTAAGGAAGAAAGCTAGAGTATTACTCTTAACATATCTCAAAATCATGGCACAGTGTGAAGAGGTATGACATTTACCTGCCTAATATCCTCTAGTACAGGGACGTTGTTAAAGCTATTTCTTCAACTTTATTAGAACATCAAATATTTAAAGAAATATATACACTGTCCAAATAAAATGTGTATCAGTCATAGGGCTTTGTTAACTATGCTGATATTCACATAAAAACTAAAAATTATTTCCATTCGTTATAACATATTATTTCTTAAAACATCACCTTGGTTTCCTGTTCACTAAGTATTTCCAAGCCACTATCTCAACATTATTTCTCAAGATTTTCCACATCTTACATCGATAAATAACTATCTGCATTTACAAAACAATAAATAAAATTCATTAATAGTTAAACAATCTAGCTGTTCCACAAGAAAAGTCTGCTTACTTCATTATTCTATATGTCTAATCATATACAATCTACTTAGACAATATTTGAATATCCCATAACATGAAAATTTTAAAAGAATCACATAATTATTTGTTATGTTGGATTATATCACTAATAAAAAAAAAAATCATCGTATGCATATTTTCAAATCAATCCTATCTCATAATGTTTTTTAAAATGTTGTATGAAATGTGGTACATATAAGTAAAAAAACTTTTACACTTCATTCTTCCAATTTATGGATGATCTAAAGAAAACAAAAAAAAATATACATTATAAATTATCAATAGTTATTATTATTACCAATAACCTTTATTTAGTCATCGCGTTCAGTAGGCTTCCTTTATCCACTTGAGCATTGCAAATATAAAAAAAATTCACACCCATACACTTTATATTAAAATATTTTTAGCTAAATTATTAGATTGTTATATTATAAAATTTTAATATTAATAAATTAATGTTTTTATGTTTTTCCTAATCTTATATAAAAATTTAAATTTAAACTAGGTTAACAAAATAAAAGGAATCAAAACTATAATTACATATTTTCTTGACGATAGTTTCTGATAAGTCCAAAATGTTTATTATTTTCTCTAGAGTTTTTTAAAAATGTTCTCCTCTAAGTGCGTTAAAGTTTAAAATAAAATAATTATTAATCCATTTAATAAAATTTATAGAAAATAATCCTTGGTTTTAGTATTTAGGACGATAATTATTAAATCATAATATTAATTAATCCCATGAAGCTTCTTAATTTTCTCTACCAATATTCTCTGCATATCCGATGCATTAATCCATCTAATTTAACTTTAAAAATATTCGATAAACTTTTAAGTACTATTTGTATTTCCATGGATCCATCTTTTATTCAACTATGTGTTCACTTTTTTATATATGTTTCCTTCTTGATACATTTAAACTTTCATTTGGTATTTTTATAAATCTCTTTTAAAAATAGAAAAAAAAAACTTCAAGTACTTTTAAACAAATCTTTTCTAAATACATTTTTAAATAATTCTAAGACCGTATATTTTAATATCAAAAACGCTTCTGTAACATATTCTCCTGGGTTCTTTTTTTTTAATTCTTGAAAATATTTTTTTTTAATGTTACCTTCAGAAAGTATATAACATTTTACTCCTTTGAATATAATATTCTATAAAATAATTCATGCAATATATAATTATCTTATTACCATTTAAAAATAAATCTTGGATAAGCTTATAAATAATAATGCATCTCCAATTTTTTCATTAGACTCCGTATGATGTCTGAGCTGTGGTTTTTTATGTACCAAAACAGTTTTTTGGTGAAATATTAATAAAGCTATATCAATAAATATTCCAAACATTTTTTCAGCATTACAACTTATATCCATTTTATTTTGTAGTATATCCATTTTTATTCCAAAGTTTAGGTTAAACTTTTAGATAAAATATGACTGGTAAGTACTTTAAAAATTAGAAAATCATTTCCATGAAGTTTCTAAATATATAATTTTTTTCTAAACTTTCCTTTCGCAAAATATTTCTTTAAAATTATCAATTAGTTTTTGCAAAATAAATGATAAGAAAGTACCAAAAAAAAAAAAATTGATTAAAATAAAAATTTTAAAATACTATCTTTTTGATAGTTATAATTTACCTTTCTCCAGTTTCAATACATTATTAATCTTCCTCTATACCCCCGTGCAATTCATATTTATAGTCTGTAAGAATACCTATTCCTATTGGTTAATTCTTACTTTAGCTTGAGAACAAATTTACATATTTTTAGTTTATAGTAGAATTGAATTTCAAAAGTAGAAATTATGACGTAATGAACTTAAAATATTATTTAAAATACCACTTTTAATTCAATTATAACTTTATTTAAATTATTTAATCTTTTAAAATAACTTTTAAAATAACATTTAATAACTTATTCCATTTCTTAATATTCAATTTATCTATTTTTATTTAAATAAAATATTTAATTTTTATATTGTGAATGTATTCGTCTTTATTACATCATTTAAGCATTTGGAGATAACTACGTAATATTTTAATATTCACTTCTATGATAAATAATCATTATATCCAACTCTATAATACACAAACTTTGTTATTAAATTCTAACAAGCTTGTGTGTGAAAGTATACATTAAAAGTCACATGATTAATAACTTTGACAGACGATTTTTAATCTATTTCTCTGCCCAGATTTATAAAATTGATACACTTATTATATTATATAAAATAATTATAAAAAATTTGGAAGAACAATTTAGAAAATATAGAATTAGATATAATTTTCACCATCATAAAGTTTATTTTTAAAATGTACGATATTAATTTTTACTTATTAAATATGACTATAAATTTAAACATAGCATTTATTAAATTATCAGTTTTAAACTATTAAAATCGAATTTTTAAATATACTTTTAATTATTTATAGCTGTGTTATTTAATATGGCCAGCTTTTACAACCATATGCAACAATATTTAAAGCTTTATATAACTATTTTTAAATAATTCACTATAATTTTATATACTATGTATTTGCTTTAGCCTCAAATTGTACTTAAAAGATATAATTGACAAATTATAATTAATAAATCAAAAGAACATATTCTAAAATTTAAAATTTTTAGTAATTGACTGTTATGAACTATTACTGACTTATAGAAAAGGGCACAATATATATATATATATATAAAATACATATTTTGCGGGTTCATCCGTGTTAAAAACTTTTAATATCAATTTACTGACGTTTCGACTTGGTCACACAAGCCATCCACAGAGTTATATATTTTGCGGGTTCATCCGTGTTAAAAACTTTTAATATCAATTTACTGACGTTTCGACTTGGTCACACAAGCCATCCACAGAGTTATACTCTACTCTGTGGATGGCTTGTGTGACCAAGTCGAAACGTCAGTAAATTGATATTAAAAGTTTTTAACACGGATGAACCCGCAAAATATGTATTTTATATATTTAACCCGTGCAAATCTTCGTTTTAACATATATATATATATATATATATAATGATACCGGAAAAATCAACATTGAGAAAGGTGTAAGGCAAGGTGACTCCATATCTCCAAAACTTTTTACAGCAGTGCTGCAAGAAGTATTTTGTGGATTAAAATGGGAAACTAAAGGAATGAAAGTAAATGGAGAGTATTTAAGTCATTTAGATTTTGCAGATGATGTAGTTGTTTTTGCAAATAATGCTTCAGAGCTGCAGGAAATGTTGCAGGAGTTAGCAGATGAAAGTAGAAAAGTAGGACTAAAGATAAATGTTAAAAAGACTAAAGTAATGTTTAATTGATTTGCTCAAAATATGAAAATAAAGATTGATTATGAAGAATTAGAAGAAGTTAACAGTTACAAATACCTAGGTCAGATTATTAATACAGATGGAAACATAATGGAGGAAATTAATCATAGAATTAAACTTGGTTGGAGTGCTTTTGGTAGAAATAACTTGATACTAAAAGGAAATATGCCTATGTGTTTGAAAAGAATGGTTTTTAACAAATGTGTTTTACCAGTTCTTACTTATGGATCTGAGACTTGGACACTTAATAGAAGAGCAATACAGAGACTTCAGACCACTCAAAGGAGTATGGAGAGATGTATGTTGGGAGTAACAAGAAGAGATCGAAAACGCAATGTATGGGTAAGACAACAAACAGGTGTTACTGACCTTATTGAAAAAATTAAAAGATTGAAATGGAGTTGGGCTGGACATATTGCTAGAAGAAATGATAATAGATGGACAATTGAAAATTTAAACTGGATTCCAAGAGATTGTAAAAGACCCAGAAAGAGACCACATGTGAGATGGATGGATGAAATAAGAAAATGTGCAAGGGTGTTGTGGAAAAGAGAAGCTAAAGATCGGAGAAGATGGATTAAACTTGGAGAGACCTTCATCCTGCAGTGGATTGATAATGGTTGATGATGATGATGATGATGATATATATATATATAATGTTCACCAAACTCTTTGACTAGAAAGACTGAATATTTAAATCAATATGCAACACTGTATCTAAATATATTTCAAATGATTTATTCATGGTAAATTTTGGTGTGTACTTCATTAGAGAGTATTTTAATTATTTGTTTACAGTGTTATGGGTTTTAATCTTGAATATTATTTATATATTAAACATTGGAGGCACTGTATTCTATTACATATTTTCATCTGTTTGAATTGTTGGGGGCAATGATTAAATTAAGACAACATCGAGGCTTGCTAATTATTGTAAGTAAATATATTGAAATATATTTAGATACAATGTTGGGGATTGATTGACATATTCTATCTTTCTAATCAAAATGCTTTAGTCAACTTTCTATATATATATAAATAAAGTACATGAATAAATTCCATTTTATTCTCAGTAAATTTTGATTTGGTTAGAGAGTATTTTAAATATTTTTTGTACAATGTTATGACTTTAATCTTGAATGATATGTGTGTATATATTAAAGTGGTTATGTGTGACATGGCATACAACAACATAGTATTCTGTGTGCACATATATATTGAAGAGGTTAATCTGAGATTCAGATTATGCTTCACAGTCCTATCCAATCCCTCACCACCAAACCAAATTCAAATTCCAGTCATACACTTAGATATACACCTATATAGTTTATTTTCTTTTAAAATAATCGTTAATAAGAGATTTAATAATCTCTTAACTAAAATAAATAAATGATAATACTTTATTGATTTTATTAGGTCGTATGAAGGCATAAATCACATATATGTATTAAAGGTGGTGGCGTATTGTGAATAAATTAATATTTATGTTTGTATATTTTATATTAAAACATATATTTAAAGTGATACTATATTAAAACACGTATTGTGTAATGATGGTCAAAATGATGCAATTGGCTTTAATAGCTTTTAAAAGCATTCCAAACTAAAATTCACTATTATGTTTAAAATAATTATTTCTATGAAAAATCAAATCAATTTTCTTAACAAAATTTATCGTTACTAAAATCTATTTCTGAGCTAGAAATAGATTAAGAACAATCATTTCAGAAATGTACCAACCCAATTGCATTGTTTTATACTACCTTAATGACAAAAAAAATTCCTTATTAAAAGTTGATCTAGCCTTAGGCATTGGAACATAAAAGCATTCTTGAGATAAATAAGAATTGTATAAATAGGCCTCAATTTCAGTCATCAAGAAAGAGTACTTAAATTCGTAAAGCATCAGCCAACAGAATCCATGGCACTCAAAATTTCAACATGACCATCAGTGAATAGAAAGAGAAAGATATACCTTCTCCCAGCCATACCTAATCCAGTTTCTGCCAGCCTGCTACTAAACTGTTAAACATCCATGAACCTGATGCTATGCTGTAAGAATTAACACAGAGTTCTTCTACCTGCTTCCAAGAGTAATTGAAGTGTCACCATTTATGAACTTTTAACTTTCTTTTAATTAATTTTAAATGTTTAAGAATTTAAGAGTAATAATTTGTAACTCTGTAAACTGTTCTATAATCACTTTTATAAATCTCAAAAATGTAATCTAATATAAGTGACTCTATTTTTATTCTATAACCATTTTCATTTTACCTCATAATTTCTTTCATTTTAATTTGATGTGGCACTTATTTTCCCAATATTTTATCTAATACATATATTTTAAATGCTAAATAATATTTCAATAAACTTCCACCCTCACCAGCTAGTTATTTTTAGCATAGTTCCTTGCCATTAGAGGGAAGCACCAAGTGATTAATTAGTAGTATTTTTTTACTTTTAAAACTATAAATGCTTGCTAGGTTGGGGGAAGATTTTAAATGTATATTTTTTTAGTCATTAGACTTTTGCGTAAATAATAGAGGGGAAAATAAAGTTCCACCTTTGATTAGTTTTATGAGTTATGCAAATGTTAACCTATTTTACTAGCGCAATATTAATTTGAAACAAATCTATTAATTATATATATTACTTTTATATTTTGTTATCCTCACCCATTTAAACATATATGTATATTTTTCTTAAAGCACACCTTAGACTTAATTTTCTGTTATATTAAATGTATGTAGAGTTTTATTAAAGAAATGTAATGAAAAGGGGGGAGGATTAGAACTTTAGTTTATGTTAAAATGTGAAGTATATTTTCTAATAATGCCTTTCAACCTTTTTTTTTGCTGATTATTTTATTGGCCGAGTGAGGTAAAAGTCTAAACTTTTAATTGGTCAATTCACAAACTCAAGTGTCAATTCACAAACTCAAGCATCAAAATATATTCATATTTTAATATCATATTCACTTTAGTTTTATTTGTAAAAAGTATATTAATAATTTGTCAGGTTAAGAAAGTGAACAAAAATTTTTTCAAAAATAAATTTTTATTTATAATTATAAAAATATTCGATAGCGGCAAATCTAAAATGAACGTTACTCACCAACCAAAAAATTTTGCTGACATCAGTGATTTCTTTCCCAATTTTACATTGTGGATAAGTAAATAATTTTAGTTAAAGTCAACTATTTAACTAAAATAATTTTATTTTTAGCATATTTTATCAAAATAATTTATAATTTGTCAAAAAATACTTTTAAAATGGTCTAAAACATTCGTTTATTATTTTTGAAATGAAACAAAAAAATCATAGCATTAAAAGTTATTGACAACCATTTTCTTTGTTGTTGAAATTTTCCGGCCAATCAGATTGAATAAAGAACAGCCTTTTTCCTTTGTTAGCCTTTTAACATCAGTTTTATTGATTTTTTTACTTGTAAAATAATTCTAGAGAGGCGGCATCTTACGGAACTTTTTTTAACTTTTAAAAATAACCCAAAATCTTAATGGTAGTGTTAAAAATGCCTGATTTAGAGCAACTGGAAGCCAACATCAAACTGTCACATTTTTAGCCATAACTAGCAAAAAGTTGGTTAATAATGTTTAGTAAATGTGAACACACCATTATCTTTGATGTTATTACTATATGTTATAAGCTTAGTTCTATATATATTTTGACTAGTTATTAGTCCATCCAATGTGGTGTTAGCATAGGCTATTACTCCTTATATTAAGCTTTATCTTGAGACATGTGTCAAAATGCCCAAGTCACCACATCTTTATTTTAAGTTGTAACTGGGGCAATGAATAATCCTGGACCATCAATTCATGTAACTAGAGCAATGCATGAGAATTACAACTCTGTCCAAGACCCTTAACTCAAAGAAACCCATTCCATGAAATGTGGGTGTGGCAAGTCAGCATATTCTTTTATTTTCAAATGATAAAGCACTTCCAAGAAACAGATCTGCAAATCTTAGTCAGCCATTATGCTAACACTGCATCACTTCCTTATGTTATATTTTTCCTTTTAAAAAGCTTAAACCTATAAATATCTACTTATCTGATGTTATGGTCTAACTAAACATATTTCGTAAATTAAATATTTTTTATTAATGTGTCACTTAATGACTCAAAATATAATAATTTATAGAAATACTCCCACATACATTAATCAAGCAAATAAAGTAAATAAATTTTTATTAAACATATTCCCATTTATAATAACTTGTGATAACTTACTTGGTCAGTTAACTGACAATTATGTAACTTCTG
This sequence comes from Epiperipatus broadwayi, assembly GCA_028023455.1. NCBI lineage: Eukaryota > Metazoa > Onychophora > Udeonychophora > Euonychophora > Peripatidae > Epiperipatus > Epiperipatus broadwayi. The sequence continues at coordinate 444,183 of JAQFVV010012452.1, read as the reverse complement.
GATTAGTTAAGGTTATGTTTCTTTTCCATAATTTGGGCATGTCATCATATTGTACACTATATAATTGCACTAGATCCTGTACTGAAATATCATTATGCTGCATCAAAAGTACTAGTAATATCAAATTACCTGTAATACCTATTTTAAAATGTGAATAATCACAATATAACATATTGTAATATGAGTCTAATCATTATTTAATATAATTCAAATGTACAAATGTCTTATTTCTATTTATGTTCATTATTAAATATAATCTTATAATCAAACATCTCTAATCCTTGCTAGTTACTTATTTAACTGATTTAGTTAAATTTTAAATTAGTTATTAAAATATTAATGTCATGATGTATAGAGTTATAATATCCCACTAAGGTTAAGCATATGTGCTTGTTTATAGCAATGTATATGCACATATGCCATGATTTCCCCTAAGTCTCTTTATTTCTTTGCTAATAAATAATTGAATCTGAAATCTGGGCATACAGGCCAGAGTTCATGAGTGTTCCTGACATATGTATCTTATGCATGAGTGGATTTGAGGTACTTGTTTTGAGATTCTAGATTGAGTTGAGTATGTGAATTGACCAGTACAATATATATATATATATATATATATATATATATATATATATATATATATATATATATATATATATTGAAGTTGAAAAGAAAAGTAGATATAAACACAAACAAATTTTTTAATATATATTTTTTATATTACACTGGAATAAGAGTTAAGGATTAAATAATTTTGAAGTTAAAAAAATATTATAAGTTAAACATTTAAAAAGGTCTAATTAATATTTTATTAATTCTGGTTTTAAAATTAAAATGAGCATGTTTTTATGTTACAATAGATATACTGAAATTATAAAATTCCACTATTTTGATTAGCAAATTTTTTAAATTAAAATTTGTATAAAATGCTACAAAGTTGGTTTTCAAAGAATTAAAGTGAAATGAAAGGACTCATTAACTATTGTCAATGAAGATGGGAAAAACTTATTTTAAATTACTGTATTTTTCCTACCCTAATTCTAAAAGGGTTAAAAAAAGATTAGAAAAAGTTTTTACAATTTTACAGTTTGTGACAGCAGAATTACTATGAAGTTATAACTGAAGAAGAGAAGGCAAGTCCAGGTGATGCTACTAATCTAATAACAGTAGAGCTTGGATTACATGAAAGCAATACCCAGCTTTTATGTGTTCTACACAGCCCATATACATGTGTGTGTGTTAGACAGCATAGAGACTGATTGGAACTCATTGAAAGCTAACAGTCACCTGGATTATACTTTTTCTGATGATGACAAAAAGACAGTCTACTGTTTAGAAGGGACCAACTTACCCAGATAGTCCATCAGCTTGCTAAAGAATTAAGTTATACACATACTGTTTGATCCACATGCAGAGGGGCACAAATAAGGGCACATCATATATATAATATAGCTGATGAGTTATTTTAAATAATTTTTTGAAAATGATATTTAAATTTTTAATTTAAAGTAAAACAAGTAAATAATCTTTGCTTAAATTAAAAAGCAAAAAAAATAAATGATTGATTCATAGACTTTTTTTCTACAAAAAAGAAAAAGGTAAACTACAAACATTTTTTTAGATTAGGGAACAAAAAAAACTTGCAGGAATATTTTTTTAAAATAATATTTATAATTAACGAAGAGTAACCTATTTAAAAAAAAACTTTTATGAAGACCAAAGAAAAAGAAAAAAAAGAAAAACCTTTTATTTGTGTACCATTAGATAATGAATAAATTAATAACTCATTCATATATTCACATGTATGTGTAAATTTTATGTAAACTTTCAACATGGAATTCAAATGTGAAAATATGTTTAATAAGTTTATTATTTTGAAAAATAAAATATATGATATGAACATCAGGGTGTGCACACATTTCCATGTGTACACACTTATATATGTGAAAATAGACATTATTTATATATCATTAAAATGTGATAACTTATTTTTTATCATTATATGACAATTCCCATATGTTACAACATGTCTGGGTGCTAATGTAGATAGATGAGTGTTATGTAGACACCTATATATTAAATCAGTCATTATAATTATAAAAATGGAACTCATTTATAGGTTTATGACAATAAACATATGTTAATAAATTATTATACTGTATGCCTGTGTGCTGATATATAGGTATTCTATATAAACCTATTATAACATTTATGTAAATTACAATGTAAGAATGGATTTTTTTTGGTATTAATCAAATCAGAAGGTTTAATTTAAATGTACAGTCATATTCAGCAGATCTTAATTTCATTTTAATGGTTATTAATAAATTTATATTTCATTGTTAAAGTTATTCCAGTGAATTTACTCAATTCTAAATATTTTTAAAACATTATATGTTAGGGTTATATCTTTTGATTATGGTAACAATTATAGAACTTTTGTTCCAGACCTAGAGTCATGAATAATTGTCTGTTATATAAAAGGGACTTATATTTAGTATTTATGGCCATCCAATTGATAAAGATTCTGGGATTGCATCAAAGAAGAATACATCCATCACATTTTATTTAGTTTAGTATTTATTAGAATTTAAATTTATAGTTGGCCAGTAAATTAAAGGTACTAAGTGGCCAGAGCAATTAATGATCAGCATGTTTGAGTACCCCAACACTATTTTTTTATTCTTATATATTCTGATGGGTTAGCACATAAGTTTGTGCATCCAATTTTATTATCTAAACAATCTACCTAATCTGGCAAGGGATAAATAATTAACCTGGTTTATAGTAGACCCATTTCAAATCCAGTCACAAGATAGATTATTGATTTTGTTTTTGATGTTTCTTGTTGATGAATCATTATTCTTATTACTGTTGTCTTATGTTGGTGAACTTATACTCATTCATAGTGCTGGTGTTGATCTCTCATACTCATTGTTCATTCCCATAGTCATATTCATTACAAATGATGCCCCAAATAAAAGATTATCAATAACTCAATATCATCATTATCACATTGTGGAATTCAAAATTCTTTAGCTTTTATACAAAAATTTATTTTCATGCTGATATAGTTTTTTTAATTCCTTTTTTCATACCATTACAAATGGTATCTTAACATGTGGTCAATGTTTATGAATATTATTAAATTTATATTGGTTTATTTTTTTAATCCTTTCAGTATATACATATAATAATACTTCATTATTTTTCTATATAATAAATCCAATACAAGTACCAAGAAAGTCTAATAGTTAACTATTAGTACTATTATTTTAGCCAAGTACAACATTTTTAGTATAGTAAACCACAATCATGATATATAATTGTTGTCAACTAAAAATTATAATTATTGGTGCACTACATTTTAAAATACTTTTGGCTAAAATAATAACCCCTATAATTAAACATTAACTTTTTCTTTGTTATAGGACATTCATAATTGTGCATGATTTAGTAGATGTATATTGTGTGATTGTGAATCTGCTTTCATACTGATAAAAATAAAATAAAAATAAAATAGTATAAAAACAGGCAAATAGTTAATAAATTAATAAAAAAAATAAAGACTATAATATTATGGTATTATAGCCACAAAAATATTTAAATCTAAATACAATAAGATAACTAAATATCAGTTATATAATAAAGCTTTGTATCACATATATATGTGGAAAAGATTAATATACAATGATAAACATTTTTTTATTTACTATTTAGTGCAATTTGAGTTATAAAAAAATTAAAATGTAGTTGTGTGACTTTCAAAATTATTTATGTCTGAAAAGAATTTTAATGTAATAGTTTAAAGCAATGGTTCCCAATGTGGGACACATACTCCTCAGGGGGTAAATTTGATTTTTTAAGGGGGGCAAGAATGAGTTATTAACAGTGACTTTTTGACATTTTTTTTGAATTATTACTATTGAATTTGAAAAACTGTTCATTATTCTTATATGTTATTATTTATAGATTAAACTAAGAATATTTTTTTTAAATTTTCCTTTTTTCATACCATCTTCTTCTCAGTGTCTTTTCTGTTTAGATAACCTTTACTCTTTACCTATCTATTATTAGTTGGATCAAGACAATTAGCTTGAAACTCCATCATACTTTAATTGTCCTTCCATTACTGGCCTTTTAGGCTTCCTTTGCATGAATAAACTTTATTTTTTGGATAATAAAAATTATATGTCATGGTGAGGGCATACAAACTTTAGAGATGCTCAGATAAAATATGGCCAAAAAAAGATTGGGAACCATTGGATTAAAGTATGACAACTTGTATAAACATCACAAGTTGTATAAATTTTGTAAAACATGCTCACAAATCTTATTTAGCCACAATTCTTTCTTTTATTATAGAGAATAGGAGGATAGCCTTTATGAGTGTAGACAAATATATTTGGTCAATCAAAAAATATAATTGCTATATATTTATGTTTAAAGGTCTTTAACTAATAATGAAAATAGTAATTTACAGCCTGAAGTAATTGTAAAATTCATTATTGTTAAAGCTCTAATGTAAAAATAAATATTTTAAATTTAGAGATTTTTAATTTGCAGAAAATTAAAAATGTTTAAACTACAATTTAGAAAAAAAAATTGTTATTGGTATCAGTAACCAAAAGAACCAGATAAAAGATCAGATATGGTTTAAAATAAAACTCTGAGTGTATTACCTATAATCAAATGAGTGGTGACACAGAAAGATATTAAAATGTAGTTCAAATAGAATATTTATATTGATTTCTAAGAGAATATACTACTTACTTTTATTTAGTCTCCGATATTGACTGCAGATTGTAAATTCAATCAAATAAGAAGATAACAAAAACAGTCACCAGTTGGTTATAATGATAATTCTTAATTGTGTCTTTAGGGGAACCCTTATTATTGAGTATATAAAAGCAAGCATTCAAGTTACTAATGCAAAAAGTATTTTTAAGTGTATTTTTCTACCATAATGTTGGAAATTTTTATTTGTATTGCAGCTTTTCCAATATGTCATGCTGAAGCCCATTAGTTATTCATTTGTCTATTATCTTTCAATCATATAGTGTTTAGAAGAAGCAGATAACTTGCTAAGAATTTATGAACTAACCTTAAGTTATAGACTGTTTTCTGCAATACTAAGAGATGTATTATCCTTAATCATAATTGATCTGTGTTGATGTCCAGATATTTATCTTTTACTATGCCTAAACTGAAGATTAACAAATTGTGAATTCAATCTGCTGCTTGATTGATGGATACAAATCATGGTAGTAAAATGAACTAGATTTAAAATTAATAGTGGACATAGTTAAAGAAAAAAGTTAATCTGTAAAACTAATATGAAACTATTTGAATATTTAGCATTCATTCATAACACATATATAATACATCAAGATTAATACTCCAAGACTGGTCTATTAAGTAAATGAACTACTCCCAATCCAAAGCACAAGATAAAACTTTTTTTTTAAACAAGATTGGTCAGTCTTTTCTCTTTATCTCAATTTATATATAGAGATTAATCCTAAGCATTTTGGAGAGAAAGTATAAAGATTTTAACTCAATCATATTATTTTATTAAAGCTACATTTCAAATTGCTTTATATTATTATAATTGGCATATTCTATTATTTTAATTGACCTCTATATATAAATTGAGGTAAAAAGAAAAGACAGACTGATCTTTTCTTTAAAAACATTTCATTATGTGCTCTGGAGTGACAGTATTTTATTTACTTAACAGATCATTTTTGGAGTATTAATCAGGATGTATTATATAATATTAATTGCTGTTTGTGGCTCCATTCTATTTATAATTAATATTTGCCTGTCAATGGAGTTATAGCTTTAAAATTAGCATTACATTTAATATTAGAAAATCTATATTTGCTTCATTTTATGGACACTTATTTTATTAATAACATTGACACTATTTATTTACATAGTTTTGTAAATTTTATTTTAGATATCTGATTTTTGTTGTGTGCAGTTCTATGAATAACATTTTTTTGTGAAAAGAATGTAGTGTATAGCTACAATTAGCAAGATGTTGAAGACTTCTAAAATATAAAGTTTATTGCAGACATTATTATAAGATATCAGATATGTTAAAATATGATGATTCATATATATTACAACTTAGCTTTAATTTGTTATTCTTTATCTTACTGTTTTTTCTTCTTCTGTAGATTAATGGCCATATAATTGACATGTGACTGCTAAATCTAGTGAACACAGTTGAGAAGCGTTAATATCTTTAATCGACTATTGATTTTTATTATCTTTTATAGTATTATAGGTATTTTTAGCCATCAATTTAATTTTAAATGCTAATCCATTACGATTATAAATAGTTTTAATGATTTTGCAATTACCAAGTACAAATTTTACCTTGTGGGATATGCAAATCATTAAATAAAGTCGAGGAAGACAAAAGATAATTTTTTACAATAGTGTCATTTACTAATGATACTTAGAGATTGTTGGCTGTCTGAAATTACGGATTAATTATGATATATATGTATATTGCAAATTATCTGAAAAAGTAATACACACCTTGATTTTTAATAAGTTATAAGTTTATTTTTATTAAATTAATTGTTATAATGACGAAAAGATATCAGACTAAAGAAAAAGTTTTGCGTGTAGATATTATCAAAAAATTCTAGAGTGCATATAATTTTTGGACACTATATATGTTAGTATATTTGATTTTAAAACATGATAGTACTTTTTTGATTATCAAATAGACGCTGTAATTAATGTGCTATATAATCTGTAAATAAATTTTCACAGTACTTACAAAATAATATTACAAGTTATTTCTTTTTTTTTTTAAAAAAAAAACTTATTAATTTGAGAAAGTTGAAAAAAATCATTTTAAAATAAAATATTTTTTGTTTTGTTTCGTTAAAAAAATTTTTTTAATTGCTTTCCTTCTCTTCAATTTTTGAAAGCTAGCAACATTATGAAATTGTTAAATTTTAATCAATCTTCAGTTTAATCAATAAATGGCTTCTCTACTATAATGTGTTAATCTCTAATAGACAGACTTATTAATAAATGAATATGAAATATAATATTGTCCATGCTGGTTACTTTAATCATATGTTGATTGATCACTTAGTAAAAAAAGAGTATTTTCTGATTTTTTAACATCGAATGGAATGAATTTGAACTGTATGTGCTTTCACAGTCAAAGTCCTTTATATAATGATTAATGACTATCATTTTTCATCTTAGTAATTTGTTTTTATTAAAATTTAGAGTGGACCTAATTTAACAATTAGTTTTAAGTTCATTTAGGCAACAAAAAATAATTTAAACTTGTTTCTAATTTATTTATTATATATATTAATACTAAGAATATATGCATAATTGAAAGTACATTATTTATTTTTAATAATTTGATGACTATTTATTAGCTGCATTTCTCAAGTAAACACTGATTTGAGAAATGTGGATATTCCAAATGAATTTAACTTTTTAAAATCATTATTAAATTTAGTGAGCTTGGAAAAATTAACCAACGAACAACTCTTATAGATTAAAACTATTTTTCATCACAATTATTAATGAAAAGCTGAAAATAACTTAAATCCTCATTTAAAGTAAGTAAATTATTTTTAATCATTTTGCATCATTTGTTTCTAATTCAAGAAAATTATTTTAATCATGACAGCGATAAAAAAACTAACAAACAATTTCATCAAAATGAATGAAAACTTAATGTTAAAGATGGAATATTTTATTTATAAATTATTCTTCAAATTTTTCATTATTCAGAGGATAGTTGTAAAAATTATGTGATATGTTTCAATTTTTAAAGTAAATAAATTGTAAAACAAAATGAAGTTAATGTATACTGGTCAAATTATATATATGTTAATTCTAATATTTCCATGGATAAAATATGTCATAAACTTTAATTTTCTTCACACACATTCTTTCAAAACCCTCCCATTCTGTAAACCAATCTTATGATTTGAGAAAGAGGGCACTCTGAGGAAAGTACTTGATACAGTACTGAAATGCCAGCATTTAGCTTTTTCACTACACGGAATATCCCCCAAATAATAATAATAATAATATGACATATATATATTAAAAAAATGGTATATCTAATTTAAATAAGAAACAAACTTGTTTTGTTCCATTAAAAACAAATAATAATTCATATCAACAATTTTCAATTCTCAAAATCATTAGTGTTATATATATTTCTTTAGAGAATGTGTTCTTTTTCATTTCAGTGATCTACAAAATTATATGCTTGTTAATAAAAAAAAAATGTTATTTAATTTGTTTGTTGGAATTTGGATTAGCAGAAAATTAAACAATCATAATCTTATGGTGCAGTCAGTCGTTGGTGTAACTCACTGCTATATCTATGACATGGATTTTGAATCAGATAAAAAATTGAACATTTTTTACATAGCTAAGGATTCAAAAAAATTTTTTGTTTAAGTATGTAAACCATATGTCAGTTCACTTTTGAGATCATTAATAAGATCTCTTTCTGTTTTAAATACAGGAGAAAAAAAGATAGAAATCCATATAAATAATCACAAGATAGAAATAATGTTATTTTACTTATTGTTCCTTTGTAAAAAAATATTGGAAAGGGGAAGGTTCACACAGTGGACAGTTTAAGATTGTTTTATCTTTTATCTATACATTATATAAATATATAGTAAATTTATTTGGAATGTAATAAACATCATCTGTGTGAGTTAATCACCATATGTTTTAAAGTAATACCTTAAATAGTTGTATAATAATATTATATTTTATATCTAAAAACAAAACACGAGAATTGTATATTTATTTATAAAATATTATTGCCATTAAATTGTAGTTTAGCATAATGGATGAATAGAATAGACCATCAAAGTCATACATGTTATTTTTATTTTAAACTTATTGATTTCTTTATTTATCTAAATATATAACAAAATTATTTAACATTTAGCAAAATTATTTTGAAGTTTAAAGTGAATTTTGTTGAAATATATAAGCAAAATGAGATTCTTGGAATAATAAAGATTTAGATCTCATTCTTTAAACAAAAAATAGGGCAAAATTTAAATATTTTAACTTTTAGAGAAATTTTACATGAAATGATTAAATAACATCTAAGATATATTGTCTATATGAATATATAATAATTTGGTTATTGTGTGACTTTCAAATAAAAAATTTTATTTTACTAGTCTGCTATTTATCAGATAATAATAATAATAACAACAACATTATTATTATTATTATTACTATTATTATTATTATTATTATTATTATTATTATTATTATTATTATTATTATTATTATTATTATTATTATCATCATCATAATAATAATAATGATAATATTATTATTACTATTATTATTATTATTATTATTATTGTTGTTGTTATTATTATTATTATTATTATTATTATTATTATTAGTAGTAGTAGTAGTAATAGTAGTAGGAGGAGGAGGAGGAGTAGGAGTAGTAGTAGTAGTAGTAGTAGTAGTAGTAGTAGTAGTATATTAGTTTAGTATCTTCTTAATTTGCTTTTTTTAATACAATTAACTTTGTAATTTCTATATGACACTTTTTAATTTTGTTAGTTTTATCTTATTTTAATTTTTTGATTTTGAGTTAAATAAAGTTTATTAAATTAAACTTCTGATTGAATTGACTTTTTTTCTGTTTTTTTTTTTTCATTTATAATGAAATAAATTTATTAAATTTCTTTGGATAATTTAAAATTTTCAAGGAAGCCTTTTTCAAAATAATAGATTATATCAATTAGTGTATATGTAAGAAGTTGATTCACTTTGCACCCCATGACTATCAATAGTGAATTATTTCAAAAGAATTATTAGTATGAGTAATATAATGACTACTCATCTAAGGTAAAACAAATTTCTAAACCATAGTAATGGACTAAAGGACAGGTAATAGTAAATTAATAAAAGGTTGTAAGAATCTTTAAAATATCAACAGTGGCATCAAGTTTTTATGTGTTATCTATACTGTTTCTAAAAGAAAGTAATAGCTCCTCACAGACATCTGGGCAATCCACCAGCTCCCTTCCACTCAGACTCTGTCATAGGACTCATCAAATTAAATGTTTGTGACCTGTGCTATTGCTCACTCAATGAGAATGTGCATCTCGGACTTGCAACCAAAGACTTTTCTTGGCCTGGACTACACACCATTCCCACATCTCTTTCCCTTTTCACTATGTTGTTCCTGAATTTCAATTTATCATGTAATCACTTCTTTGTAAACCTTTCTTTTAACTGTATTTGTATCTGTTTTATTTTGATGAATAAACTTTCATCACTGAGAAAAAAAAAGTAATAATTAAGTACTCAAAAATATGTACTTTCTCTACATTTTATTATAAAATTAATAACATTTCAAAACCTGCATTGCCTCATGGCGCTTATAAACTTTTGATGCCATCAGTATGTTACATTCATTGCTTTTATGGATGGCATGATTCTGATTACATGTATATATAGATTATTTTCAACAATAATTCCTCAACAGTATGGAAATCAAAAAAATAACTATTGCAATAAATATTGTTTGAAAAAACGTCTTATTATTATAGTTGTTATAAAATTGGAATATCAACTAATCACACAATTCACAGATGTTTGTTCGTTATCAGATTTTAAAGTAGGCATCGATTATGATAGTAACATAAACTTGTAAAATTAATAATGTAGTTTTTTTAAATTGCAAAATAAAGTACTAATACACTTATATTGTTTTTGATTAGACTTTGCTAAAAAATATTTTCATAAATAATCTATTAGTTTTTTAATTTAATATTGAAGGAAATAATTCACTATATGGCCAAAAGAAATTTAACCTGATCCCAATTTATAAAACTCTTTTTATGCCATAAATTACAGCTAATATAGCCTGTATTCTCAAAGATAAGGATCCCACCTGATAAATATTTTCTAATCCCTTTCTAATGACACCACAATTATTGTAATATGATTACAATTATTTCCTTCTTTTTAGACTTAAATTACAGTCTGCGATCGAAAATGTTTGTCCACTGTGGAGATGAAAAATAAAAATAATAGCCTCCATGCTTGATAATAATACTTAAGGATTATAATACTTTCAAAGCAAAGATTGCTATTTCTGTGGTTTTGTGGGGAGTCAAGGAAGCAGCAAGAAGAACATAATTATAGGTTACATGGCTTTTATTTTATTTAGGCTTTTTCAAAAATAGGTTTAAAGTTTATTTTTAATGAGTAAATTAAAATTTCTGTCAAAAATTTAAACTTCGTTGAATTTTATAATTGATGTATTTTAAATCGGTCACATTTAGTTTCAGGCGCACATGTGCACTTGTATATGCATATGTATAGATAACAGAATATATTTAAAATACATGTATATTTAGTATTGTGGAAATTTTAATATGAAAAAGCATGTTGTGCAAATGCACATACATACATTCATACACAGATAACTGTATATATATATAAAGAGTCTCGTGATGCGGTGATAGGATATCTATCTATCATGACGACCTCATTTTAAATCGGGATAGAATAAATTTGAATTTTTTTTGGAAAAAAAGGCTTAGAACCTCTTTGATATAAGATCCGTAGCAAAAACAGTTAACCATTCAATCTTAGTGGGTAATCGTGTCTAGCCATTGTTGGCTAGAGGATAAAACAAGGATGGAAGCTTGGCGGGTGACAAACTTAGAGAGGGTTATCTAGGAGCCATTGCCTGAAATAAACAATTTAATGGTTATTTTAAACACACACACACATATACATAAGTCATAAATTAAATTATATATAATATTTTCCAAACTGATATCCATAAAATATTAAAGGTGTGAATCTGCCACAAACTAGTTGCATTTTAAAATAAATAATAAACAAATAATATGTTAAAAAATTTTAATGGCATAACACCAGTTGGTATTTTTATATGTAAAACAAAAACGTCTAATATTACAAATAGATTATATTTATTATAAGTCTTTAAATAGTTTGATTTTAAGGAAATAAAAGAGAACGGAAATAAAACTATTATATAGACACATACGCATACTTATATATGTGTGATTTTTTTACATAAAACGTTTACATTTTTTTTTTTTTTTGGTTAAAATAAAGAGAATATATCACTGTACTTGATATATGCTAGTTTTTATAATACATATGTAGATTGTATGTGTGTAATAAATAAAAACAATCATGATATTTAATATAACCATTCTAAATTTAAAGCAGTGATAAAGATCTCATTCCAATAACGAAGACATGTTTCTACATTTTATTTTTTATTCAATGTTGTAAAGATAGATGGTACAATGATTTGTTTATTTATTGCATATATTTGTTTTGGTTTATATTGATGTAATGGAAGGTTATCAATGGATATGATATTGTAATGGAAAGGAGGCCAAAAAGTATGGTCCAACCTTGGGTCAACCAATTTTTTTTTTTTTAAATTAATGGAGGAGTCAATCCAAATTATGTGTAATGGAGTGTGATCTGGACTATATTTTAGATATCAAATTATATGTAGTAATTTATAATGATAATCATGGGATATGTATGGAGCCATGCTGTAACAATGCTATTACATACATCTGAATTAAGTGAAATATTGTTCAATAATTGAAGAAAAGGAGATATATAGAAGTTCAAATTTTGATACAGGTTAAGAAAAAATCATTTATGTGAGTAATATTTCTTATCCATTTTAATATATTCTCTTATAAAGATTTATATATTTCACAACTTATTTCTTAATATTGTATGATTCATGTTTGTGAGTCTTCTTGAGATAAGCATAACTATTGTGAATATGTGATTGAAGACAGTTATTTCAGTAAGTGAATCACATTATAATAATAATCAACCCATTGCAATAAAAATGAATATTAATTAAATATGAAGTAATATAAAAAAACTTTTACTTCATAGTACAAATAATAAAACACCCATAAGAGCACAACCATAAGGATCAGCACCTCTTGACAAACAACCTTCAGATATCTTATATTATTAATTAATTTACTTATTATTCTAGCAACATATCAAAAATAAATTGGACATATATTTATATCACTCCATTACACATTTAATTCTACAATATATTTAATGATTTTATATGCACATCTCTATTCTTTATAATTAAATTTGGATTCTTAATCCTCTATCTTTTTCCAACATTTTTAAACATATGCCTGTTGTACTATGCTTACCTTATTTAAACCATGAATCTGAAGAGCTTAATTTTTCATTATTGTTGAAAGACTTTGACGCTTTTAAATAACAATTTATATAAAAATATTAAATAATAAAGAGAAAAAATAAACTATTTTATTGTATCAAAAGTTTATAAAATGATTTCCCAATTTTGATATTTTATGATGAACCAACACGCCATACACATGCTATTCAAAAATTAATTATAAATATAGCGTAATGAACATTAACAATTTTAAATGTAAATATTTATTATCATTTCATAACATAAATGTAACTAATTAAAAATTATTTGTTTAAAATGGCTGATATGAACCAAATCATCTAAAGTAGAACAAATATATATATATAAATAATAAGATATTACAAAAATTATAAAGATCTTATTTAGAAAAAAAATAGCACATTATATGAATGACTGCAGGAATATAAAACAATCAGTTTGATTACACTCCTACCATCTTCTAAATGAATACAGATATTTCATATGTATTTTATTTTATATAAAATGTTCTAATACCATATTTTTTTTTTTGGAGACCACTTTTTCATCTCTATTGTAAGTATAAAAATATCTGAAAATACATTATCAAACAAATAGAGAAATTTCTCATCTCTATTGATATTTTGAAAAGAAAAAAAGTTAATCAATAATTTAACAGATATTATTTTTGTCTATGATGATCAAAAATATAGTAACAAACTTACTTTTTATTTAAATCTTACTATAAGTATCACTACACAAATTTATTAAAATAAAGATGATTAGTAAATCATTTTCAGCATTGTGTTGAGTAATTAAGGTTGCAAAATGAATTAGACAAGAACAACACTTAATCAGAGAGATAGAAGCAATGTTGCAATTAACTACATCATAATATATATATATATATAACCCTTAGATACCAATCAACACTTAGACAATCCCAATGTATATAACCATCAACAATCTCAAACTGTGGTCAAGATAACCTCAATTTTAATATATATGATTTAAACGTTTTTATGTATTATTATTATAATAATGAATAGAAATTAGAAGAAAATATCCATTAAATAGAGGTAAAATTTAACCTTGGATGTTTCCAAGAAACTATCAATTACTACGCATTAAAAATGACTGAAGCTAAGAAAGTTTTCCTCATAAACCTATAATAGATTTTATTAGAGATCAGGCCTCCAACAAAAGAATTATTATAGGTTTATGAGAAAAGCTTGCTTAGCCTCATGAATTTTAATTTGGTAGTAATTGATAGTTTTATTGGTAACATCAAAGGTTAAAGTTTATCTCTATTTAATGGATATTATCCTGTTATATATATATATATATATATGTATATATATATATATATATATATATTGTAACCTTCCCCGCTCCATAATAATAACAACATGCTAAGAATATACTAACTATTCCGGATTTTCTTTACTTATTTATTTCCGGTCAATAATAATTAACATTAATAATAATTCCGGGTTCTCTAACTCAGTCTATCAAATATATTATTATGATTTAAATAAAACAATCACTAGCTCAGAACTTTATAAAATCTAGTCATGTCTAGGAAATGAATCAACACAAATATCTTTTATTATTCCCATGAGACCTGGAGCAATGACAAAGGAACAAGACGAGAGATCATTGAGATACTATCCCAATGGCATAAGAACACTATCCTAAATAATTGACTAATAGCATTCCTACGACTTTTAAAACTTTTATCATATCTTAATATTTTTAAAACAAATTCTAGCTCACATAAATAAATTAATTAAATAAAATAGAGTTAAATTAATCAAATCATATCAAATCAAATAGATAAATCAATAAGTAAATAAATAATTAAATCTCAGGTTCATAAATTGTAATTAAAACTGATTTCATATTGCCATAGTAAACTATGATAAGGGAATTTTATGTCATAATTCACTACGTAACGAATAACTAATTAATAAGAACAATGACAATAATAAAATAATATAATCTTCTTTTCTTTCTAGATGTATTAAATATTTTCGTGGTAACATTTATTAATCCGATAATCAAAAATTATGTGGTAACGTTCGCATATATTTTACTTAAATATTGTGGCAATTAACCCATGACCAATACCTGTTCTACTTATACTTCTTTCATTTTATTATGTAAATAAAACAAAATAAATTATTAAAATTTCTAATATTTATTATCCTGTGCAAAATCATAAACATGTTTAATTATAAACGTGCGTTGTGATTTCATGCATTTCATGTGTAGGAAAAACAACAACCAAGACACAAAGCTTACTAATAAAATTTTATAACATTTTATTAACATTATAACAAATAACACTTTGTACATTATTTACAGCGGATATCCCTATTTACTTATCACAAACTTTTATTTATACCCGTTGATGTCTTAACATTATTATTATCGAATTTTATTTTACCCTTTTACCATTAATAATTACAAAAGTATTTTACAATATTATTATTATTGGATACATGTTTTGAGCTTAGCTGAATACACAAAATTTCTATCCATTAAACTTTTCTATTGACATTATGTCCTTATAATTTCAAAATTATATTTCTATAAGATCTTTACTGTTATGTAAAATTATACAAAAATTACAAAATTATACTTATTCTTGTTAGTATGGAATCCTACAGAATTTAATCCTTATGATATTTTCATGTTCCTTTTATTATCAATCATAATATAATTACTGATAAAATTTTGATCCCATCCTTAACTTTATATAGCAATTAACATTATCCACACACTATGTACAAATACACATTTTTTTTGTTATATATTTCTTTAACTCATTTTCCAAATAAACATGCAATCTCTTTTACTAAATCTCACGTACAATATTTTAAAATCTTATTATTGTTTTAAAACTTAATTCTAAGGTTTTTTTTTTTTTTCTTTTAAAATTATATCAGTTTAGCAATTGGCTTTAAAATTATATCATATGATTCTTCATCTTTTATAATACTTATACTTTCACTTTGGACTTATACAATTCTACTTTACTCTAGTAAATAACTATTCTTACATAACTACTATCTAACTTACTTTCTATCTTATGTATCATTTCTATAAAATTATCTCCCTGACGATGTATTTTCATGAAATCAAGATAGCGAAGATATAGATGCGTTGGATCAAAATAAACAAGATATTATCCTTTATAAAACTTTGACAATCATGGCACAGTGAATTTAAGGACGCCATAGAGGAGTGACTTTTATCTGTCTATCTGCCTCTAGTATTGGAAGGATGCTAAAGCTATTTCTTCAGCTTCATCACATCAGAAAGTTTCAAAGATATGTATAAAAAACACTGTCCAGAATATATGTGCTCAGTTATAGGGCGAAGTTATCTACACTGAAGTCACACAAATAATTATGATCCACATATTTCATTCCTTATAGTTTAATAAAACATCCTCTTGGTTTCCTTTGACATCAGTACTCCCAAGTCACTATCTGATTGATTTCTTCAGATTCATCTCTTCATTACATCGACAAATTCTCTGTCTACCTTGCTAATAATAATAAAATTCATTTTTATTTAACTATACAGCTATTCTTAAGAAAATTCTTTACTATACTTCTCGTATATTTCTATCTCTACTGTTCTAAACTATTTGAATATTTTCAATATAAAACTCAAAAGAATCACATAATTAATATGCTACTTATTATTAATCATTTTTAGATTATTTATTGCATGCACATTTTAAAATTTTACTACTCTCTTAAATATATGTTTGATGTTGGATAAATGTGTACTTATAACTTTTAACATCTTTCATACTTCATTCATTAATAGATGACCTATAAAAAAAATATATTACATATTACCAATAATATTAAAATTACCAACGATCTCTATCCTCTGGATCGTATTTGTAAACTTCTCCATTCCAGGACTTCTAGTAGGTATTTAAAATTTTCCATACACACATTTTTATTTATACTAATATTTCTCTCATTCCATTAGCTCGTATATTTAAATATAATTATTATAAAATTTATGTTTATATGTTTCCCTAAGCTAATTCAAATTTTATACTTTAAATACAATAAAAAAAAAATAATTAAAACTATATTTACGATACAGCTTTGTTGGACTCGCTTGGAAAATCGTTCATTGCAAAGCTAAAAAAAAAAATTATATTTTATTTTCTTCAGTCACTTAATGTTCTAATTTAAACTTTTAATTCTGTTTATTAATTCTTCTTGGACGATGATCCTTAATTTTCTTCATCTTTTTCCACTTATTCTTGAGATCTCCTTTACATAGTCTGCTAGCTTTTTCCCCCCGCGCTTGGTTTTCCTCGATGCATCTTGTACTTTATTTTAAAAATTCAACAAATTTTTCTTTATTTCCATGGATCCATTTTCCTCATTTTAGTGATTAATTATATCTGTTTAAAATACTATTCTTTCCATTCAATATCTTTTCCTTTTTTTTTTCTATGATGAGATAAAATGTTAGGTTCCTCTTAGTAAGTTCATATAGCACTTTATACAGGACTATGGCTTTTCTTCTATTTTTTTTTTTTTTTAGAAACTATATTTTAAATAATGTTTTTCCTTTAATATAACATACTTTTCTTCCTCATTCTTTTTCTATATACTTGAACGCTTATTATGATTTTTCTCATAGAGAAATATGACTTAGTTTTAAATACTTATAAAACAAATGTTCGTCATAAGATTCTCTCGATAGCAAATAGTTTCTTTCTTATATTTTCACACAGCTTTTCCTTTGTATTTTTCCAAGTTATAGGATTTAATTTCTGGTTGAGCACAAATAACACAAAACTTATACAATTTTCACTCATTTTTCTTTCAATAATTATTTCAATTATTATTCTTGGTATTTCCATTTTATTGTAGGCTGAATGGTCAAATTTGATTAAATCCACTGGTAAGATCACGTAGAAATTAGCAAATCATCTTTCTGGATACAAAATTATATTATCTGTTCAAGACTAACTTTAGAATAATTATTAATTTATAAATTTATATTACTTTTTTTCAGCTTCGATGTTACAAGCAATTCAAAAAGGTTACCTTCCTCTTCAACTTTCACATTCCATCTCCCGCTTCTGTCTATCTTAGATTTTTTTCTTGCCAATTTAAATCCGTTGATTGGTCAATATTTGTTTTTAGCGCGAACAATATTAGTCATTCTATTTTGGATGATAAATTGTACTTTTTAAATAAATATTTATGACGTAATGTCTGGAATATTACTTTAACTTAATATTATTAAATTTAATCATAGTTTGATAAAATTATTATTTGATCTTTAAAATAATTATTAAGACAATCTATAATATTTTTAACTTTAATTTTTTATGATAGATGACAATTATATCTAGTTTTAAATTCACAAACTTTATTATTATTTACCAAGTGTGTGTGTGCGTGAAAGCATGTAATATACGATCACGTGTCTATTCACTTTACAAAAATAATCTTTTATTTATGTCTCGGTTTAAATTACCAAAACTAATGTACTTTCTAAATTTTGAAAAATAAATTGAAACTTATAGGACCAAATATAATTCTCACCATCCCGAAGTTTATTAATAAAAAATATACCCTATTAATTTTGACTAATTATAATATTATCTTTCATTTATTTAAACTATTAATTCTGAAAATATTATATTCTAATCATTACTATAATTTTAACTGTCTATAGCTGTGTTATTTTGTATGGCCAGCTTTCACAACCATAAGCAATGATATTAAAACTTTATTTAACTGTTTACTTTTTTAAAATACTTTATTATACTATGATATACTAGGTATTCTAGCTTAAAATTGTATTACAAATCTATTATTACTTTTATATCACTTAAATATAACTTAAAATTTAAAATTTTTTTCATAATTGACCTTTCTACCCTACCTATGATCTACAGACAAGGGCACATAACTTCCCCCTTCGAATAAAAAATTTTAAATTAAATATTCAGTTTAATATCTACTTTATTTATTAACATTCTTTATTTTATTATTTGCTACAACCAAATTTCATCCTACCACCTAGTACAATAAAATACACTATTTGACACATGTGTAAATATAGCATTTAAACATTTTACCCAACTTTGGATTTTTACTACTTGTAAAATTTTCCTACTCTTCTGATGGGTATGGTATTAGGCTTCGTGCGTTATATGTTCCTTTTTCACCTTCTGGTGTAGATAGGACAAACGCATTTTCTCCTATTTTTCTCAAAATTTTGTATGGACCTTCATACAATTCCAGAAACTTTCTAAATTGGTTTCTTTGTAGGTTGCTATTGTTTGAAATCTTATATTTGTTCTGAAAAAAAAATAAGGTTATAATACATTATTAACTATACATTTTTTTTTTTTTTTTTTTTTTAGGAATTATTTGTCTTAATTATTAGGTATTCTCTTTTTTTCTAAATCTAAATTTTAATTCTTTCTCACCTTCCTTAAGCTTCACCTTAGCTTTTCCTATCTTCTTTTCTTTATTAAAATTATTCTCAAGAAAATCTGGGATAAATTTCTCGTGCTTTAGACATTTCAGTCTTACTTTTATCTTACCTAAATTTTTATTCTTATTAAATTTTCTCTTATAAAGCCACTATTAGGTATTAAGTTTCTAATTCCTTGAAACAATATTTCTTTAGAAATATTAAATTGTAAATGAATATTTCTATCCTTAAAACTACATTTAGATATCATCTCTTCTATTTTATTTTTAAATTTATTACTACTTTTATCGATAATTTTTGGTAACTCCTGTTCCAATAACTTTAAATACTTTTGCTCTGAATAATTTGGTCTTATCTTTGTAAATTTACCAAATCTTTTATCATCGCTATAATATTTTTTAAAACTATTAATTTGATCTATGTTTCTTTCACCAACTAATCTTTTATAGGATTTACTCACTTCTATCCTTTCATTAGTTAATTTAAAATATTCCTTGGGATTGTTCAGTATTCTTTTATATAATTCATTACTACTATTAACTATTTCAATAGATTTTTTATGAAACTTCTTTTCTTCATAAATCATTTCATTATTGATAATAGTTTTTTCAATAAATATTTTGATTTCTTTCCTGGCTAATTTAACATAAGGCTCATCTTTTCTTAACTCATTATCTACTATCCCAACAAGTGATACATCATTATATCTATCTTTATCTTCTAATTTAATAGAATCTAGATTTTCTACTGCCAAATCACTATATAAGTTAATATCTTTGTTAACTATCTCACTGAATTGTATATTTTCTTCATCTATAGTCTCTACAGATTCTTTATTATCTACCATACTTTCACTAATAGATTCTGGATTATTTTCTAAATCTGTATTAATTATTTCAACAGATTGACTAATAATCATTTCATGAGATACTTCCTTACTTACACTCTTTCCTTCTACATTTTGTATCTCTAAATCTTTTAATTTTTCCATTACTTCTTTTTGAACTTCCTCTTTTATATCTCTCTTATTTTGTTTTGCTAAGTCACCAAATTTATCCACTAATTCTCTCTCCATTTCATCTTTCATTCTTATTTTACTTTGTATTATTTCTTCCTTGATTTCATATATTTCATTTTTAATATCCAATTGGTTATTATCCAACTCTTGTTTTATTTGGCTATTATTATTCTGACATTGTATAATAGAATCCTCTATTTGTTTGTTTATACCTTTTATAGTTATTTCACTAAATTCCATAAATTTAGTTTTTAGCAACTCCTGGTTATTATAGTCTATCTTTTCTATCTCATCTTTTAAAGAACTAATAATTTTTTCATTATTATCTAATCTTGATTCTAACCCATTAAATTTATTATGGGTTTCCTCTTGAAAGTCTTCCATAGTTTTACAAGTACCATCCAGCTTTATATTCATACCATTTATACATGTTTTAATTTCATTATTATTTTTACTTATAGTTTCCTGGAGATATTCAAATTTCATATTACATTCTTCCCTATTTCTTTTATTATCTTCTTGCATTTCTTCTTTAATTCTGTTTATATTTTCATTAATAGATTCAAATTTTATATTATTATCTGCTTGTGTTTTATTTATATTTTCATTAATAGATTCAAATTTTATATTATTATCTGCTTGTGTTTTATTTATATTTTCATTAATAGATTCAAATTTTATATTATTATCTTCTTTCATTTCTTCTCTATTTCTGCTTATATTTTCATTAATAGATTCAAATTTTATATTCATCTCTTTCATCATCAGTGCTATTTGAGACAATAAGAAGCTATCTCTATCTTTTTCATGTGTGAATATTCCTTCTTCCTTTATTTTTAATTCCCCAATCTTTTCTTCTTCTTTTATTTCTTCCCCGACAATTTGTACAAGATCTGTAACTGTTTCTACTTTAATAGTATCTTCCATTTTACTTTCCTCCTCACAACTATGATCCACTACGGACTCAGAGATTTCTTCTACTAAATCTTTATTTTGTTTATCCATTTTTCCTTTTATAATAATTTTCCTCAAAATTTTATTACAATAATATACTATTATTAATTTTTCATAAAATGTTCTCTTACCAGTTTCTCCATCTCCTTTAACCACTACCCACAACAAAATACAGCAATACCTTCTACCCTTTTTCCTTTATATTTATCTAACTACTTATAATAACAATAATAAATTAAATTATATGTGTCATATTATTATTTTCCCACATGCATGATTCACAAACACTTTGCACAGATCATAACACTCTTAAATATATTTTTCAATAATATTTCCATAAATTTAAATGGTCATATTAATTATTAATAATTGTTAGCCACATATGCATATTTTAAAATTTATTTGTCAAACGAACCACAACAATATAATACGTTTTTCTAAATGATCAGATTATCTACCACGCAAAATTATAATTACCCCAACAATAAATATTATTTTTATAATTAAATCCGAAACTATCTATTTTTTATAAAATATGTCTGTTGACAATCTCTGATTTTACATATTTAAATTCAAATATTAAACTATATATTCCCACTACACATCGTACAATACGTTGTAAAAACAAATTTATATTCTTTCGATTGCAGTCCCTACTGCACATCGGGCCACGCGTTGCTGGCGCCAAATTCTCCTCCGTCTGTAACCTTCCCCCGCTCCATAATAATAACAACATGCTAAGAATATACTAACTATTCCGGATTTTCTTTACTTATTTATTTCCGGTCAATAATAATTAACATTAATAATAATTCCGGGTTATCTAACTCAGTCTATCAAATATATTATTATAATTTAAATAAAATAATCACTAGCTCAGAACTTTATAAACACAGTTATGTCTGTGAAATGAATCAACATAAACATCTTTTATTATTCCCATGAGACCTGGAGCAATGACAAAGGAACAAGACGAGAGATCATTGAGATACTATCCCAATGGCATAAGAACACTATCCTAAATAATTGACTAATAGCATTCCTACGACTTTTAAAACTTTTATCATATCTTAATATTTTTAAAACAAATTCTAGCTCACATAAATAAATTAATTAAATAAAATAGAGTTAAATTAATCAAATCATATCAAATCAAATAGATAAATCAATAAGTAAATAAATAATTAAATCTCAGGTTCATAAATTGTAATTAAAACTGATTTCATATTGCCATAGTAAACTATGATAAGGGAATTTTATGTCATAATTCACTACGTAACGAATAACTAATTAATAAGAACAATGACAATAATAAAATAATATAATCTTCTTTTCTTTCTAGATGTATTAAATATTTTCGTGGTAACATTTATTAATCTGATAATCAAAAGTTATGTGGTAACGTTCGCATATATTTTACTTAAATATTGTGGCAATTAACCCATGACCAATACCTGTTCTACTTATACTTCTTTCATTTTATTATGTAAATAAAACAAAATAAATTATTAAAATTTCTAATATTTATTATCCTGTGCAAAATCATAAACATGTTTAATTATAAACGTGCGTTGTGATTTCATGCATTTCATGTGTAGGAAAAACAACAACCAAGACACAAAGCTTACTAATAAAATTTTATAACATTTTATTAACATTATAACAAATAACACTTTGTACATTATTTACAGCGGATATCCCTATTTACTTATCACAAACTTTTATTTATACCCGTTGATGTCTTAACATTATTATTATCGAATTTTATTTTACCCTTTTACCATTAATAATTACAAAAGTATTTTACAATATTATTATTATTGGATACATGTTTTGAGCTTAGCTGAATACACAAAATTTCTATCCATTAAACTTTTCTATTGACATTATGTCCTTATAATTTCAAAATTATATTTCTATAAGATCTTTACTTTTATGTAAAATTATACAAAAATTACAAAATTATACTTATTCTTGTTAGTATGGAATCCTACAGAATTTAATCCTTATGATATTTTCATGTTCCTTTTATTATCAATCATAATATAATTACTGATAAAATTTTGATCCCATCCTTAACTTTATATAGCAATTAACATTATCCACACACTATGTACAAATACACATTTTTGTTATACATTTCTTTAACTCATTTTCCAAATAAACATGCAATCTCTTTTACTAAATCTCACGTACAATATTTTAAAATCTTATTATTGTTTTAAAACTTAATTCTAAGGTTTTTTTTTTCTTTTAAATTATATCAGTTTAGCAATTGGCTTTTAAAATTATATCATATGATTCTTCATCTTTTATAATACTTATACTTTCACTTTGGACTTATACAATTCTACTTTACTCTAGTAAATAACTATTCTTACATAACTACTATCTAACTTACTTTCTATCTTATGTATCATTTCTATAAAATTATCTCCCTGACGATGTATTTTCATGAAATCAAGATAGCGAAGATATAGATGCGTTGGATCAAAATAAACAAGATATTATCCTTTATAAAACTTTGACAATCATGGCACAGTGAATTTAAGGACGCCATAGAGGAGTGACTTTTATCTGTCTATCTGCCTCTAGTATTGGAAGGATGCTAAAGCTATTTCTTCAGCTTCATCACATCAGAAAGTTTCAAAGATATGTAAAAAAACACTGTCCAGAATATATGTGCTCAGTTATAGGGCGAAGTTATCTACACTGAAGTCACACAAATAATTATGATCCACATATTTCATTCCTTATAGTTTAATAAAACATCCTCTTGGTTTCCTTTGACATCAGTACTCCCAAGTCACTATCTGATTGATTTCTTCAGATTCATCTCTTCATTACATCGACAAATTCTCTGTCTACCTTGCTAATAATAATAAAATTCATTTTTATTTAACTATACAGCTATTCTTAAGAAAATTCTTTACTATACTTCTCGTATATTTCTATCTCTACTGTTCTAAACTATTTGAATATTTTCAATATAAAACTCAAAAGAATCACATAATTAATATGCTACTTATTATTAATCATTTTTAGATTATTTATTGCATGCACATTTTAAAATTTTACTACTCTCTTAAATATATGTTTGATGTTGGATAAATGTGTACTTATAACTTTTAACATCTTTCATACTTCATTCATTAATAGATGACCTATAAAAAAAATATATTACATATTACCAATAATATTAAAATTACCAACGATCTCTATCCTCTGGATCGTATTTGTAAACTTCTCCATTCCAGGACTTCTAGTAGGTATTTAAAATTTTCCATACACACATTTTTATTTATACTAATATTTCTCTCATTCCATTAGCTCGTATATTTAAATATAATTATTATAAAATTTATGTTTATATGTTTCCCTAAGCTAATTCAAATTTTATACTTTAAATACAATAAAAAAAAATAATTAAAACTATATTTACGATACAGCTTTGTTGGACTCGCTTGGAAAATCGTTCATTGCAAAGCTAAAAAAAAAAATTATATTTTATTTTCTTCAGTCACTTAATGTTCTAATTTAAACTTTTAATTCTGTTTATTAATTCTTCTTGGACGATGATCCTTAATTTTCTTCATCTTTTTCCACTTATTCTTGAGATCTCCTTTACATAGTCTGCTAGCTTTTTCCCCCGCGCGCTTGGTTTTCCTCGATGCATCTTGTACTTTATTTTAAAAATTCAATAAATTTTTCTTTATTTCCATGGATCCATTTTCCTCATTTTAGTGATTAATTATATCTGTTTAAAATAATATTCTTTCCATTTAATATCTTTTCCTTTTTTTCTATGATGAGATAAAAATGTTAGGTTCCTCTTAGTAAGTTCATATAGCACTTTATACAGGACTATGGCTTTTCTTCTATTTTTTTAATTTAGAAACTATATTTTTAAATAATGTTTTCCTTTAATATAACATACTTTTCTTCCTCATTCTTTTTCTATATACTTGAACGCTTATTATGATTTTTCTCATAGAGAAATATGACTTAGTTTTAAATACTTATAAAACAAATGTTCGTCATAAGATTCTCTCGATAGCAAATAGTTTCTTTCTTATATTTTCACACAGCTTTTCCTTTGTATTTTTCCAAGTTATAGGATTTAATTTCTGGTTGAGCACAAATAATACAAAACTTATACAATTTTCACTCATTTTTCTTTCAATAATTATTTCAATTATTATTCTTGGTATTTCCATTTTATTGTAGGCTGAATGGTCAAATTTGATTAAATCCACTGGTAAGATCACGTAGAAATTAGCAAATCATCTTTCTGGATACAAAATTATATTATCTGTTCAAGACTAACTTTAGAATAATTATTAATTTATAAATTTATATTACTTTTTTCAGCTTCGATGTTACAAGCAATTCAAAAAGGTTACCTTCCTCTTCAACTTTCACATTCCATCTCCCGCTTCTGTCTATCTTAGATTTTTTTCTTGCCAATTTAAATCCGTTGATTGGTCAATATTTGTTTTTAGCGCGAACAATATTAGTCATTCTATTTTGGATGATAAATTGTACTTTTTAAATAAATATTTATGACGTAATGTCTGGAATATTACTTTAACTTAATATTATTAAATTTAATCATAGTTTGATAAAATTATTATTTGATCTTTAAAATAATTATTAAGACAATCTATAATATTTTTAACTTTAATTTTTATGATAGATGACAATTATATCTAGTTTTAAATTCACAAACTTTATTATTATTTACCAAGTGTGTGTGTGCGTGAAAGCATGTAATATACGATCACGTGTCTATTCACTTTACAAAAATGATCTTTTATTTATGTCTCGGTTTAAATTACCAAAACTAATGTACTTTCTAAATTTTGAAAAATAAATTGAAACTTATAGGACCAAATATAATTCTCACCATCCCGAAGTTTATTAATAAAAAATATACCCTATTAATTTTGACTAATTATAATATTATCTTTCATTTATTTAAACTATTAATTCTGAAAATATTATATTCTAATCATTACTATAATTTTAACTGTCTATAGCTGTGTTATTTTGTATGGCCAGCTTTCACAACCATAAGCAATGATATTAAAACTTTATTTAACTGTTTACTTTTTTAAAATACTTTATTATACTATGATATACTAGGTATTCTAGCTTAAAATTGTATTACAAATCTATTAGTACTTTTATATCACTTAAATATAACTTAAAATTTAAAATTTTTTTCATAATTGACCTTTCTACCCTACCTATGATCTACAGACAAGGGCACAATATATATATATATATATATATATATATATATATATATAAACGTTACAATATATATATAATAACCAGTTGGCTTCATAGCTGCATTAAAATTAGATAGTTGGCAGCATGTTCCTCAGGTTTAGTATAAAATTATTTAAGTAATTAGGAAATAGTATTTAATTTTTCCCATGCATATTTTTTTATAATGGGTCATCAATTGGTCAAGTATTTTATTTTTCTTTCCACATGATAGTAGAAACAATTTAGAGAATTTTTTAAAATGATTGTCATACCTTGTTTAAAATTATAATATGCATATTTTAATATGTATTGCAAATGTTAATACATTAGAGAGAAAAATATAAAATCATATAAATAATTTCTTTTGTTCTCCCTCTTCAATAATTTTATTTAATTACCAGTTGCTTTTAATTTTTTTTTTTAAAAATGTACTAAGAAAAAAAAATTTTTTTGTTGTAAATTATTTAATAATAATAATAATTAACCTTAAAAGAGAAATAAAGTTTTATGTTTAACATTTTTTTTTAAAAAAGAAAAAAACAAAATAGGCTTTTAATGGTTTGGTAAATTTTATTTTTAATTGGTCAGAGTTGTTTTTTCTTTATCTCTCTTCAATACAAAAAAAAACCCAAATCAATACAATTAACAGATTATCTTGTTTTTCTTTTTTGCAAAAAAAAAAAAATTAATTAGAAAGAAATGCCAAGAATTTTATGAGATTAATTTAAGTTCTTGATTTGTTTTTTAATATCTATGATTAATGATGAAAATGGCTGAACAATTGTATTTATAAAAAACTATCTAATTGTTATAAGAATTAGCATGTACCAGACAGATTGTGATTGGGCTTGTAAGCAGGATTAGAAAAAATAATGGAGGTATAAATAAGGCAGAGGATACAAGTGTCTAATAGAAGAAATTTTGTATCTAGTTGTTAAGGACAATAGACAAGTCTTAATTCAAGTGCTAAAGAAGAAAGGAGCAGAAGTTTTAACTAAACTATTGCCTAGTATACTAAAAATTTTAAACAACTTCTTAGCATTCTAAGAGTTTAATCATAAAAATGATTTCTATAATAAAAAACAGGTGCTAAATTCATCTAAACACTAAACATCATCTTTCTCCATGTAACCTGCCTTTACCATAATACAAATGTAGAAAAGAATTTACCTCTAAAGTAATCTTCAATCTTGTCTGCATCCAAGAGCATGAGTCTCTCTCTGTGTTAGTCTCATCTGGGAAATTTATTAAAAGTGAATGGATAGAATTTTGCTGTTGTTAACCTGGAAATAAAATACTGAACACCAGAAAAAGAACAAATTAATCATGTTCATGTGTAGAATACTTTATGAAGATAACAACTGTTAAAACTGGAAATTATAATTAGGAAGAACTCTACAGAAGAATCAAATCATGATTGAAGGTATTTTTTGAGTGCATACTAAATTTTCATGTATAGTAAAAAGAGATTTTTTTAGTTTTTATAAGAATTGATAATTTTAAATATTTTCATTAACTTAATGTTTTCAAATCATGAAATATATTTTTTAAATCCAGTCAATTTTCTTCACAAAATTATAAAATAGTTTTTAGAAAATTTAATTTATTGTACATTTAATTTTTTTTTTGGAAGCATGTTTTTCTCTTTTTATTAATTTTCCTTCCTGAAAACTTAATAAAAGGTTAATTAAGTAATCAAAGATTGTTATCTTTGATTTTAAAAATGTTTTTCCAACTCTCAATTATTTTAAGAAATAATTTAATGAATTAAAAGTTAATTTATGTGTACAAATAAACTGATTGATTATAATTCTTATGAAAATACATATTTTGGATGAAATAAATGTTTAAAATTTTATACTATCATGTCATTTTTTTGTTTATTGTTAATCAATTAGTTATCAAATAATTATTTTTTGCTTACTATTTAAAAAAAATTTAGTCTTAATTTCTTTATTTTATTCATAAATTGCAGTGTGTGTTACCTTATTTCATGACAGTTTATTGCTCTAGAATTTTTTTATGTTCCCAATAAAACTATTTATTTATAGTAGGATAAGCCTAGGAAATATTTAAAGTGATTGATAATAAGCTTTATTTATTTATCTCATACTCACAGTAATAGTTTATAGTTTTTGCTTCCTGAGTGAGATTTTTGCACAACATTGTTAAGGACATCCAGTTGATGATAAACCTGGTTGTCACAAAAGGTATAACCTTTAAAGTCTATGCACTACATCTTGTATTTTTTATTTCTTTAGAAATTTAGTTTATAATTGGCCAATAAATTAATGGGACTAAGTGATCAGAACATTGATGATTGTCAGAATGTTTTAGTATCTCAGCATTATTTGATGTATTATTGTAGTTTGATGGTGTAGCACCTAGATATGTGCATCCAGATTAGTGTTTGTATTCCTGCCCTAGGTTTGGCAGTGGCTAAATAATTAGTCTGGTCTATAGTGAACCACTTACAAATCCAGTCACAAGATTGACTGTTGATTTATTTTTATTGTTTATCATTCATTATGATGAATGATTATTACTTTTGTGTAAAGCTGATAAACTTTGTATATTTAAATTTTTATTTTGACTTCGGGTTGATGATGATGAGTCCCATCATCCCAGGTTAACCTCTGATGAATTTGTATTGTTACAATATATATATATATATATATATATATATATATATATATCTAAATATTTAGCACTGTAATATATATATATATATATATATATATATATATAATTTACAGTGCTAAATATTTAGATATAATCTTTTTGGTATTACCTCATTGCATTTGTTTATTTTTAAAATATAATTGAATAGCCTTCCAAATTCAGCAAATGACAGTGCTTTTAAAGTTAAAGTGACACCACTTTAGCTTTGTTTCCCTTTATATATCATGGGGATTGTCTATAATGCTTTTACTAGAAAGCATGAATTTATTTAATCTATCTGAATTATATTGCTAAATGTTTTCACATCTGATTAACATTTATATCTGGAAAATGTGAAATTACTTTCAGTTTTAATTCTGCCAATGATGATTTAAATTTTAATATTATATAAAAAAAATAATTCAAAGTGCTAAATATTTTGTTGTAATTTCATACTTTCCAGATATATATCAATCAGATAAATATTATTAAGTAATAATATTCAGATTAAATAAATCCATGCCTTCTAGCAAAAAGTATTGTAAACAATGTCTTGATATATGAAGGAGAACAAAGTTAAAGTGACATCATTTTAATTTTAAATCCATTGCCATTTTCTGAAGCTAAAGGGCTATTAAATAATATTTAAAAAATAAACACTTGCTATAAGTTAATCTCATAAACATTACATATATCAAAATTTTTATGATTTTAATTCCACTGGAAGAAAAACACAAATCATTATTTTAACATGAATTGTTATTTAATAACTGTTCTTCTAAATCCTAAGCCCTTACTTAAATTTAACCCTATTCATCTTTAAGCTCACAATATTAATATTATACATTGTTTCATCTGCTCATTAATTTTATTCATGGTTAAAAAACTTGCGCAGCACTTTGAAACATATTTTCAATAAATATTTCATGAAATATAATATGCCACAATCTACAAATACTAAATATTACTTTCTGTATTGTTTCTCTATAAAAAAAATGCTAAGGATGATTTTATTTTTCAGAAACTACTACATTAGTTGTATATAATATGAATTGTGATAGTCACAATAAGATATGGCAGTAATTCCCAACTTGGAATAAATGTGCCCCTATAAATAAAAACCATCATATTTAGAAAGTCCTAGAAAAATAAAAAAAATCAATGGAAAAAGCATCTACACCAAATAATCAATGTCATATAGCTTTTTTTTTTTTTTTTACATAATCAATGGTATATTTACTAGCGTTCAATATATGTTTTTGAGTTTGAATGTAAATATATGTAAGCACGTTTTATTATTCTATTGTTTTGTAATTTCATTATTTAGTTGTTTTTTTGCAGTTATAACAAATAAATTTAAACTAATAGTAAATGTATTCATTATAAATATTTTTTTTATTAGAAAGGGTACAATTTATTGAAATGTTCTGCCAAAAGATGCACAAATGATAAAAAGTTGGCAATACCCAATGTGTTAAAAAATGAAAAGATACACACACACAAATCAGTACAAGTGTTTTTATTAAATATTATTTTTAAGGTAAACTTTATTAAGCATAAAAACAATTATTCATCAAATACACAAAAATAATAATTAAAGAAGTTACAATATACTATTATTGATATAAAAATTTCTATAGGATGATAGAAACTAATTAAAATATTGCATACACTGATTAATAGCACGAGAAAGACTAAATATGTTTAAAAATAAGGCTGCTAAATATAATTTAATTATACCAAAAAAGTCTAAAATATTGTCTATATATCACAGTGGTGCGTTAAGAGAGATATCAGGTTGCAAATGGCTTTTAAACTATCTAAAGGAACTTATTGATAAAAAAAATAATTCAAGTTTTAGAAATGTCAGGTTAAAAATAAAATGACATCTCAAAATCAAAGAGTAATTAGGAAGAATACTGTGAATTTTATATTAAAAAAGAGTCCTCTTTGAATATTTTCAATGAGAACCACTAATGTGTGAAATTGGTTTCATGTAATAGCTATTGTAAGCTGGTGATATGTACATAAGATAGTGCATTCATAGCCAAAATGTTCGAGTGTTTTTTTAATGGTACACAAAAAGCACATTGCATCAATATTTACAGATGCCATTCTATCTTCTAGGAAGTCTTTGGTTGGTAAATCTTTGAGATTGATTTTTTTATTAAAAAATTCAAGTATTTAGGCTTCAATTGTCAAAATTTGAATTTCTGTATAAAAGTATTATGATAGATCATAATCATAAATAAAGGATAGAAAACTTCTTCAATGTTAGTATTGGTTGTTAAGTTATAGGCCTTATAATAAGTGGTTTATTTTGAGACTAGCGAATAGGGTATGTGTATTTGGATATGAAAGTGATAAAGATACTTATGAATTTGTTACTGATAGAGGGTTGAGACTGAATAAGTTATTTATAAATTTGTATCAGATAAGGAGTTGTTTGTCTTTGCTATTATCATGTGAAAAGTTTTTTAAAGCACAAAGAAGAAAACTTAAAGAAACTGGTTATATGATAATGATAAATAACCTCATAAGTCAATCTATTATAATAATTCACAATATTTGGAAATGATTCCTTAACTTTGCCCAAATGGAGAAATCATGGGAAACTTCATAGATAAATATATAGTTTCTAATGACTTTTGCCTTTGACAGAATAACTTACTTAGAGTGTTGCCTTAAATTTATTAATCTGAAGAGTTCCAGTTTTGATTACCTTAATAATACTGACACTGCTGAAGACAACAACATTCTGTAGAAGAAAGGAAAGTATTATCATCCAAACATTGTGTTATATGTTAATCAGGGCACTATTACTAATAGTTAAATGTATTTATAAAATTTAAATAAAGTTTGAATTTTTCTAAAAACAATATTAAATTATGGATGTAGTCAAATATATAATCTTATCCCTGTCTAAGATACTCTCTTTTCATTTTCCTGGCAACAAAAGCTATATCCATAATACTGGATTCCCTAAAGATACATCGAGTCTCTGTAAAACATCCATTTTCGACAGAAAGCACCTTATTTAATAAAATTCTTAAAAGTATTTTAGAGATGATATATAATAATAATGTTTCATAATTACTGCTATATTTTCTATTCTGTCTAACATATTTTAAATACAAGTTCAGAATTCTTTAGGTTTCAGAATTTGATTCAATTTTCTATCAGATATTCTTTGCAAAAGAAAGAAAATGATTTACTAGAAATGAGTCAAAAATAAAGCTTTAATATGATAGGTGTTCTCTTTATTCTGTCCAATATATATATATCTATGTGGATATGGTTAATTAATGATATAAAATATAGTTCACATTTATTAAAAGTTAAATATAAAATTATATTAAATTAGAATATATATATATATGCTAAAAAATAAAGTGATAAATGGTTTTTCAAAATGTTTCGATAATTAATAATCCAGTTTTTTAAAATTTCCACTTACTACGACAAATCATTTTTTCCATCTCATTGTATAAATTATAGTAGTATGAAAAGTTTATAAATATGACATAAAATATTCGTTTAAAAATTGAGGTTTTTTAAGCAATTAAGGATACTATTAAAATATATTTAATGTTTCATTAAAATGATCTATTTTCCATATTTAACATTTCATTACGAAAGTTAATTTTTTTCAGTTAACATTAATATAATTACTTTTCAATTCTTACTGTGTAGAAAAGTTATCTAAAGCATAATATGTAAGTTTTTTTCAACATAATATTTTAAAATAGTAAAAATTATTGTCTGCTAATTCATCTAAACATAAAATATTTTGGACTTTAAAATTTACGATTATTAAATTAAATTCTCTTCCTGATTAAGCAACTAAGCAATAGAAGATTAAATCGTTTTTAGCGTTAGTTTACCATTGTCTGATATCCTTTGTAAGATTATTTATTTTAGATCCTAATTTTAGACCTAAAAAATTAACTTCAGTGTCTGTCAGGTTTTCTAGGGCTCTGGTAGAGTGTTATATACTTAATTAATCATTTCCTTAATTTTCTATTTAAAGGTTTTACAATATATTTTTTCTTTTAATAAATGTCTTCTTTGCAGTTCTGTCCTTTAAACTTCAAATACCTAAATCCATTCATCTATTTGATTTTATTTTCATGAATATCAACTTAAATTTTTTTTGCATTTCTTCATATCCATAATCTCTTGGTCTTCTCAAAATTAACCTTTAGTCCATGTTACCTACATTTCTTTCTCTAATTTATTTATTCATATTCTGGGTATTTTTTTCATTCTTATCTGTGTCACATATTTTGTAAATATTATACATTTTATTATCCTATCACCAATATTCACTTTTGCCTGTCTAAATATTTATCTAACATGTCTTCTGCATCATTCTTGTCTAACTTCATTTTATACTCACTTCTTTAGTCTCTTTAGTTCCCAATCTCCATTTTATTATTTTTATCTCCAATAGTTATCATTCATGGCTAAATATTTATCTAACATGTCTTCTGCATCATTCTTGTCTAATTTCATTTTATAATCTTTCTTTAATGTCATTATTTCCAATCTTATCTGATTACAATTTAATTTTCTTTCTTTCCTAAGTACTCCTTTATTTTTCAAGATGCCTATAAGTTTAGCCAAAATTATTCAATTTTAAATGCTTTTCCCAAATGCATAAGATATATATATCAATTTCTTTATTTTTTAAAATAGGCAACACTCTCCATACAGTAATGGTGATTATGTGATGTTTAGTGGTTTAATCCTTTATTTTTTCCAATATATCTGTCTGCAAACATTCTAATAACACCAGTAACATTTCTTGTACTTTTTTCTTTCTCAAAACCAAGCTGTTTTTCTTCCAATATAATATTTTAACTTGTCATAAATTTTTCTAATTAAAAATTTTCAATATTTTTGAAACATGAGACAACAAATTTGTTGTTCTATATTTTTTCATCTAATTAACAACTTTTTTTTAGCAATTGGAATCATTATAGTTCTCAAGAAATTCTTAAGCAGAACTCCACTATTATATATAAAATTGCACAGGACAATAATTTCATTCATAGTAATCTCTTCCAACTGTTTTAAAAATTCTGTAGGTATACTATCAAAGCGATGGTTTATCCATTTTTTTTTAACATTTTTCTCAAAAAAAGAATTCATAATACAAAGTTTTTCTTTTTCTGAAAACTCCACAAGTCTATGACCTCTCTCATTTCTATTACCATGACCAAAATTACTGACAACATTTTCATCTTTCAACTGTTTAGCAATTTTAGCATTAAAGTCTTCCATAACAATTTTAAAGTGTTGTTTACTCTGATCAAAAGCCTATTGTACATTCATATAAAAATCTTCTACTACTTCATCACTATGAGAACTTGTTGGGGCATAAACCTGAATTATCTGCTTTTGTTATGTGCTATTAAGTTGTATAACTAATCTTGCCACTCTGTCCGATACACCATCAATCTTCACAATGTTGTTCTCCCACTTTTTATTTATAATGAATCCTACTTCACTTGTATTTCCAATAATTGTGTCTTTATAGTAGAGTACATGTCCACTTTTTAAATCAATTGTCTCTTCACCTTTTCTTCTAATTTCACAAAGTCTAATAATATCCCATTTAATATAAGACAGTTCTTCTAATTTTTAAAATCTTCTTTCACTTGAAAGTGATCTGCAGTTGTAAGTACTTAAATAAAAAGTCATCATCAAATGACAGCCTATATATCAGTAATTTGACAAATGATAGTAAATAATTGATAAAGGAAGTTATTGTATTATATAAAACTCCAGGTTCAAATATTTATAGTAGAGCAGTTTGGTGTTTTGATTTAAAATCTTTTAGGATAGTTTGAGTTTTCAATCATCTAGTTCATGTACCAAAAGAAAGCAAATCTACAAATTAATAATACACAATCTTATTAAATCATGTGATGTTTATTGGCTTAATATACAATATTTATTCTACCAAAGTTTTGTGCCTGAAACTACTCATGAAAATTAGTAGACTTCTCTAATAAATATCAAGTGAATGGAAAAAGTTTAAAAGAAGCTATATAAAATTTTCTTTCTTCATGGCTTAAAAGTCATAGAGGGTAT
Source organism: Epiperipatus broadwayi (assembly GCA_028023455.1). Lineage (NCBI taxonomy): Eukaryota > Metazoa > Onychophora > Udeonychophora > Euonychophora > Peripatidae > Epiperipatus > Epiperipatus broadwayi. The sequence continues at coordinate 408,448 of JAQFVV010012452.1, read as the reverse complement.
ATCCATACACATTCTTATATCTATTTAGACAAGCATTAAAAGTTTGCAATATATATATATATATGATAAACAAAACATGATATAAATTTCGTAACTTGCTCTAGCTTGCAATTAATGATCACTAGATGGAGCTTTACCAATAGCTCCTAAAGAAACTTTTTGTTTACATAAACGCTGAGAGAGACAGAATTCAATATCTCTTTCATTAACTCCAAGCACCAGACCATGGTTTCGAGCTAGTTGGCTCACCTCAGTGATGGGTAGGAGAATAGAAACTAGTTATATATATACAACTGTCACTTGTAAAAAAATATGGCCATTCTAACTTTAAGGAAAAAAATTAAAAAAACTTTTCTAGAGATGAATTTTGGGATGATTAAAAAAATCAATCTATCTATGAAACACAAATATATTTTTATATAAAATATCCTAGTTCATTTTTTTGTTTATTTGATATTTTGCAATTCTGACATTTAATTTCTGTAGCAGAAAATATTTCTTTCTAAAAATTTCATGTCTGATTGTAGCTCTCCATTGTATTCTATTTTCTATCACATCTTCTCAATAGGATGTATTTTCTTCTCCATAAAAACCATGATCAAGTTTGCCATAAAACATTTTTTTGACGAAATAACAAATTTTTAATATATTTTAAATATTCCGACCAGCAAAGATATAATTTTTCAATAGTGGTTTCTATAGTATAATATACAGCATTTTGAAGAACTTATGATTGCTTTTATGATCTTACCATTGTAATTTTTAAATTTTGTGAAGCATCCTTAAATGAAACTTTTCTAATGCATTTATATTGTGTGGATAAAGGATCCAAATCACACTTCCATACAATAAATGAAGCTAAATAATAATCCTATATACAGTTAACTTATTCATAGTAGTTATTTCCCTGTAATGCAAATATTCTATTTTTTAATTTGTTACAAGCAACAGCACATTACATACTGAGCTGCACCTCAATATCTAAGTCTACTTAAAAAAATTATAAGATATTTAAATTGGTTTACATGATAAAACTTGTTGAAGATTTTTCATTCATCACTAGTTGATAAAAAACTTGAGTTTTTAGAGCATTAGTTCTTAAACCAAATTCTTTAAATATATTCAAAACTTTAATCACATTCTAAAGATTATCTTTTGAATTGAAAAATCCAATCATTAGCATATTTTAAATTCAGAATCCAAGAAGATGAAGTTCTTGATTTTTTTTAATTGGCTGAAATTAGTAATTCCACACAGTATTGCATTTTAATGTCCTGGTTTTTTAAAGCTGTCTATAAATAGTTTTAAAAACTCACAAAATTCTTATTAATGTTTAAGCAAATATGTATCCTTGTTTAACAGTATTTTTTTTAAATGGGCTAGATTTTCTACCTGTAGTAATAACAATTTCTCTTATTCCTTCATGTAAAAGTTGTATAATACAATTTGATGGACAAACAAGCAATTTCAAACATTATTAATAGAAGCAATGCATAAATCAATTTTTTGTACCTGATATTTTTATTGCATTTTCTTAACAACAAAACAAAGTTTATAGTGCTTTATTAGAAGTTTCTTTGTTATAATGGATATGTTATGCAATCTTATATATTTCTTTTATTTTTAAAAATTGGGGCAATAGAAGAATCCTTAAGATTAGATTGCCTAATTTCATGAATCCCTATATATTTTTTTAAAATTACATTGTTTTGAAGAATACCAATATTTAAAATGACAAAAATTCATTTTGATTTTAATAAGATGGATATTCTTGTTAAAATTCAAATGAGCAGACAAAATGGATATATCATTAAAAATTGTCATTTCAATTCTTGTACCATTATTTAAAAGATAATCGTAATACTTTTTCCATCTATTCAAAATATAATATCAGAAAGTTCTGAATGTGGATTTAATAGAATTCTGTTAAATTTGTCAGGACTATATATTGCTTTCAGTACATGAAATAAAAAAGTTCTAGAGTGATCATGAAGAGTGAATGCTGCATTTTCTTTTATAGTTATAATCCATCAATCATTTTTAAGTTTCCTTGTTAGTAATTAAACTTCTGCTTTCAAATCTCTATATTTATTATGAATTTTTATATTTAAGCAGAAACTATCTTTTTTAAAAAATCAAATTACTAATAATAATATCAAAAAACTCTGTTGTGATTTTTCTTTTTAATGAACTTAAAAATAGATTTTACTTTTATTCATAACACACACTTTAAGAGACTTCCATGATCCAGGAATATGACAATTCAAAAGTTATAAATTAGTCCTTTTAATAGGTAATAGCCCTTGAAATTTAGTATGTATACTATATACTTTTAAAAAACAAACAACAACTTTTTTATGAATATGAATAGATTAAGATCTATTTTTAATGCAACTATCAATATAATTTTGGAGCATATTTATCTAAGATTCATCCAATAATCTGTACTTAAATGTGCTCATGTAATATGAACTTTTCTTGTATTATGATTCCTAATTATAATATAATTCATTAAATGTCACTGTTTTGAGCATGAATGTATTAATGTTCTTTTATAGTAATTTTTGTATCTAAATAAATGATTTGCAATAATCACTTCACATCTTGTGTAAAAATTCAATAACAGATCGTTCGAATTCAGCACTACTTCCAACAACTTTTGGCTCATGGCAACTATTTGCATCAATACATGCATTAATGTCTCCAAGAAGAAAAAAGAGATATTTTAATGGTATTGATGTACTAATGCTATCCAGCAAGAACTTTTTCTCTCTCAATTTTCTAAACTTAATGGAGTTTAGACTTTAATAAAATGAGCACTGGTTTAATTGTGCAAGCCATATTTTAACACTATTAGCCTTTCATTAATGCAATGAGGAATTTCAAGAATAGAAGATACTAAATTTGACCTAGTATTTTCTTCTCATTGACTGACCTTCCCTTCCAAAAAAAATTGTAGCCATCCATCTGATCTATAAAATTTCTTTTTTTTGGAAGATAAGTTTCACTAAGAACAATTATATCAATCTTAAATCTTGATAGTTTCTTAGTCTTCCTGATCTTGAAAAGTTCATATCAAGTAGAACAACTATAGTTATATTAGTGCTGCCTTCATTTTGATCATGAAAAGTTTATATCAAGTAAAGTTTTTACATTTCTTGTACAATATATTTAGAAAAAATATATATAATACTCATCTTTAGTGCTTACATTGCCTCTTGTGTTGTTACTACTATTGATACTATTATTGTTTTAGTGAAAAATCTGCTTGGCATAATAGCCATATTAATCTATATGAGATAAACAAATTAGACTCTTTCTAGGTCCTATCAATTTTGATAGTGGGTAGGGGGATTTTTAAATATATCTACATAAACATTCAATCTTTGCCAGCTGAAACTTTTGTCTCCAATCCAGTTTTAAATGAATTCATTAGTTATTTTATTGCCTTGAGCAAAATTCACATGGCTTCCTACTAATCTTGTCTCCATCATTACTTTCTTAATGTTTGAGAACTGGAGCTAAAAAAATGAAAATGTGAATTGGAATTGGAAATTATGTGCATATGATTAAAGGATATAAATGTGCCTGGACAAACATACATCTATTGTAATAGCTAATGTAGGAAAATAATCAAATGACATGAGAGGATTATTAAATCAGGCTCTACACTAACAAGTAACTGAAATAGAAAAAGTGAGAAACAAAAGGTCATGTATTGGTAACAGTCCTTAGTATTCAATGAACCAACATTCTACCATGTAAGGAAGCAATAAGTACTCTTTGTTGGCCATTGTTTATTAAACATATAAATTACAAGGAATAAATCATTTATGTTGCTTTTGCAAATTAAAAATAAATCCTAGATATAATAAAATATTTTTATCTAACAACAAAATAATATATGACCAGAGCTGTAATATAGTCACATAATCATAACACATAAAAATAACATATAAAAACACTTTTCAGCTAATTTTAAATGTGGGCTCTTTTCAGTATGTCTTAATTACAAAAATAACCTATATTGCATACATAGTGACATGTACTGGCTCTATATAAAATTAATACAAGCCTATAATTACACTTAAATATCTTTAGAATAACACATATTATACAACACTCCATTCATTTCTCATTATCCAATTATTAGTTAAATTAATTAACATTTTATAAATGTTCATACAATTATTTCTGTTATAATTAATGTAAAAATTATAAAGATAAAAATTATATAGATAAAAATATTAAAATAAGATGATCAAACAGTAAAAATCTTGATATATTAGTAGGGAATTATAAAATAAAAGATGATATAAAATATAAAAAGGGTATAGTATATAAAATTACTTGTGGGGTTGCAGTATGGTTTATTATGGACATATAGCAAAACAATTAGAAGCAAGGGCTAAAGAACATAATAATGCTATTAATAGAAGAGATGACAGATCTGCATTATATGTTCACTATTTAAAATATGGACATAGAATAGATTGTGTTAAGAATATAAGTCCATTAAATTATATTAAAGAACTTAATAGAAGGAAGATATATACAGAAATAATTGTATGAACATTTATAAAATGTCAATTAATTTAACTAATAATTGGATAATGAAAAATGAATTGAGGGTTATATTATATGTGTTATTATAAAGATATTTAAGTGTAATTATAGGCTTGTGTTAATTTTATATAGAGCCAGTAGATGTCACTATGTATGCAATATAGGTTATTTTTGTAAGACATACTGAAAAGGGCAAAAATTAAAAATTTGCCAAAAAGAGCTTTTATATGTTATTTTTATGTGTTATGATTATATGACTATATTACAGATATGGTCATATATCATTTTGATCTAAGGTAAAGATATTTTATTATATCTAAGATTTATTGTTTATTAAGCATTCACAATCAAACTTAGTCTCGGAAAGTTACTACACTATCAGCCATTTACAGTGTCCGTTGATAACTTGAGAACATCTACCGACAGCTATAAAATAATCTTTAACAAATTTTTGACCTTAATAATTTAGATATATATATATATGTGTGAATAATTAAGTAAAATTTAAAAAAAAAAACATAGAAATATTTAATTTCCTATGTGTTTTTTAAGAGTTATTTTTAATGTTATGCGAATAAATGTTAGTTCAATTTTATACGTGATATTTAAATAGAGAGTGATTAAAAATTTCTTTGTATTGCATTATAATGTTTACTGTTAAATATTAAATAACAGTTTTTGCATTTTATATTATATCTAAGTAAAGTTTATCCAGGGTTTTATATTTGACAGGAAACTTAATTAAAACATTTATCAATTAAATATCAGTAATTTGTTTTTTTTTTTTTTGGGGGGGGGGGGTAACTGTAATGGAATAAATATTTTAAAGTAAAACATTAGGAAAAATGGTAAATATATTTTTATTCATCAATCTTATATATCTGTAAGTGTATGTTATGGGATCTTTTAGAAAATACTTAATTTAAGTTTCTTGCAAATTAGCAATAATTTGTCACTCGTAACATACCAACAAAAAGAGTACCCAATTGTCAAAATTTAATACTGTATAATAAACAATTTTATTAATGGTTATAGACATAGGCAATAGAATTCTATGAAAAAGTAAGAAACTACACTTAAATTTTATTGATAACTTGCTTTTCAGTATGCCTAAAGAAATATATATATATATATATATATATATATATATATATATATATATAATCAAAATATCATTATATTTATTTATTTACCACGCACATCTCTTTTCAAATGTAAAAACAAAATCTGTAAAGATCCCAATCAATAAATAGATTACTGCGTTTATTAAGTCTGTTGTTTCTGCCAGCTATGCATAGATTAACTAATTTTTATTTTTTGGGTTTGGGCATAGCTACACGAGTCAGAGACTGACAAATTCATTCATAAACAAGATAATCTTAGTGATCATGGATTGTCTGAATTTTCTCATGATACTCCAATAATGTTTAGGAAGGTCAAATTAACATGTTTTTGTTGGTGATTGTTGGAAAAATAAGTTTAATGCTATAAATATTTTAAAACACCGATAGATTATTAAAATTATATTAAACTAGTGATTATACTTATGAGCATCCATTCTTATTTTTAACTAGTAATGAAAACAGGATTCATTCAGATATTTTGAAATTGCTTTTCTCTAAAACATAGCATATCTGCACAATACTAAAATCTTTAGTTTCAGAAATATTCAATTCAACTGTAATATCTATTCAATGTAATTATCAATAAGTCAGAAACTAGAAGAATCTTAATACATTGCATAGCTACATTATTTTCATTTTAATATCTGAATTTATCTAAATCAACTTAGACCCAATAATTCAATTATTATTTTTCTACATTATCTCTTTTCAATAATGATGAAAACAGTTTTGCAACTAGTTTGCTGATAGAATTAATAAAGAGATGTTAATTATCTCAGACTTAATCTTAAAGATGGTTTTGATTGTATTATATTCAGTTCTATCAAGCAGCTGATGAGATTTGTGCCATTTCTCTTAAAAACTACTCCCCATACTTAATTTATCAATTATTTAAATGATTTTAGAAATGAAGATTTTTTTAGTATGTCCTAATCTCTATTATACAATGAATGTTTAAAGGAAAAAAATATAATTTTTCTGGCACACAAACATTTAAATGTATTATGGAAAATATAAAATATTTGTATTTAATAAAAATTATTTATTTATTTTGATATTTTAAATATTTTTGATAATAATGTAAAATTAATTTATATTTATAATACTATAGAGAAATAATTTAGAAAATATTATTAGATAGGTTTAATAAAAATATAAGAATGTATTTATTAATATAAATTAAAATGAAGAATCATGTAATATAATTTATACTGATTCATGAAATAAATTCAGGTATTAATAAAAATTGGTGGAGTTTGTATGATATATTAATTTGAATATACTGAATCAAGTATTCAATAATTTAGCACATTATTATTTATGTAGGACATATATCAATTATTATATTAAAAATTATTAAAAATATCTTAGCACCTTTACATTAAATGTAATGTGGTAACAATAAATAAACACAAGCATAAATAGAAAATTTAATCTTATTTATTCTAATATTAAGTTTTATTTCTAGGTTATGAGTAACACCTTTAATAAATGTATAAATGATATTTTCTACATTTTCTACTAAAAAAATTCATACATTTTAAATGTAAATAAGATTTTAACAGCTAAAAAAGTATACAAATATAATGACTTTATTATTAGGCTTTATCATTTCACAGATTATTTTTTCAAAAATTTGAAATTAATGTAACTTTAAAATAAATCTTAATTTAATTTTTAGATAAATAGTGAGTGCATTAACACTTTATATATACACATATGCATAGATGATTAAATATACACAGAGATATATTCATGGAATTAACTGTACAATTATCATATATGTTTAACATTACTTGACTAATTTAAACACTGAAATATTTTGACTGATATGTTAACATCTTAACACTTTAAAAATAAAATATATTACACAATGTTAATTATTCACAAATACAACTAAGACCACTACATGCTTTATTTTGCTGTTATATATTTATCCACTTATTTTAAAAACTTTTTAGCAAAAATAAATTATTATATATAGCTACATGCAATCTTACATTTTGATTGTCCTGCAGTCTTCTTCAGCACTTTACTACAATGATGAAAAGAATAAAATCATCATCATCATATCGATCATTATCAATCCATTTCAGGATGAAGGTCTTTCAAAGTTCAATCCATCTTTTGTCCACATCACTCCTGTACACTTACGTATTTCATCCATCCATATAACATGTGGCCTTTTCTGGATCTTTTACAATCTCTTGGAATTACATTTAAGATTTCAATTTTCCATCTACTATCATCTTTTTTAGAAATATGTCCAGCCCCAAATCTACTTCAGACTTTTAATTCTTTTAACAATGTCAGTAACAACTGTTTGTTCTCTGGTCCATGTATTGGGGTATTTTTGATCTCTAATTGTTACTCCTAACATGCATCTCTCCATACATCCAAATCTCAGATCCATAAGTAAGAACTGGTAAAACACATTTATTAAAAACCTTTTTTTCTAAATATATAGGCATATTTCCTTTTAATATTAAGTTATTTCTGTCAAAAGCATTCCAATCAAATTTAATTTTATGATTAATTTTATTCATTATGTTTCCATCTGTCATAATCTGATCAAGGTATTTGTAATTGTTACTTTTTTTTAACTCATAATAATTAATTTTTATTTTCATCTTTTGAGAAAATCCATTGAAAATTACTTTAGATGTTTTAATGTTTACCTTTAGTCCTACTTTCTTACTTTGATCTGATAATTCTTGCAACATTTCCTAAAGCTCTGGAGCATTATTTGTACAAACAATTACATCATCTGTAAAATCAAAATGACTTAAATAATATCCATTTACTTTTACTCCTTTAGTTTCTCCTTTAAATCAACAAAATATTTCTTGCAGCACTGCTGTAAAAACTTTTAGAGATCTGGAGTCACCCTATCTTACACCCTTCTCAATGTTAACCTTCTTAATATCATTATGTAATCTAATTGCTCCTGTTGCATTTTTATAAATATTCTTTAGAATATGACAATATCCTGGGTCTATACCTTGATGAACCAATGTTTTAATTATTGAAGAAATGCTTATAGAATCATGTGCTTTTATATAATCTACAAATTCAAAGCATAACTTATATTCACTGGTCCTTTTTATAACTTCTCTCAATACTTAGATATGATCTACTGTACTAATACTACTTTTAAATCTAGCTTGATCTTTTGGTTGGTTGAAATCCAATGTTCTCTGTAGATGAGTTGTAATTATCTTGATAAACGTTTTATAAAAAACTTATAAAAGATTGATAGGTTTGCAATTTCTAATATCTTCTTTACCACCTTTTTAAAATAATATAAAATGTAAAGTTATCTGTAGATGAATTGTAATTATTTTGCTAAAAATTTTATGTAAAACTGATAAAAGACTGATAGGTCTGTAATTTTTAACATCTTCTTTATCACCTTTTTAAAATATTAATATTAATACTGCACTCTTCTAATTATCTGGTACATCTTTATCATTTTAGATATTTAGTATATAAGTTTGCTAAAAAAATTAAGTTTCTTCACTTGCTTATTTTAATATATTAAATATAATTCCATCATTACTTGGAGATTTTCCTTTCTTCATAAATTTAATTGTATCTCTCACTTCTTCATTTAAAATTCTAGGAAATTAAGAAAATATAACAATTGTTGGAGGTACTTATTCTTTATTATTATATAAATCTTGATAGAATTCTTCTATTCATTTCATGATGTCATGTCTCTTTTTATTAATGGTTTTATCTTTTTTTCTTATTGCAGATTTAAGTTTCCTACCCATACCTAAATGTTGTTTTACACTCTTGAGACTTTTATTCTCTTCTGTAACTGTCCTTGCTAGATCAAAATTATAATATCATTATCAACTCTTTTTTACATTATTTTACAAAATTTGATATATTAAATCCTTCTTGTTGTATTTTTATATTGGACTATTTCTATCATCTAATTGAATGTCTTTAGAAAAATTAAACTTTATTTAAATATTGCAGAATACATTTAACTGTTAGTAAGAGCACATCAAACAGGTTAGTATATGCACAATATTTTGAGAGGTATTATTCTCTCTCTTCTTCGAAGGTTGCAGGCCTGACCAGTGACAGTACTAGCATTGTATTTGAACCTGGATCCTTAGATTCTTGAGTATTAAATTTTAAGGTAACCCTCTAACCAACTGAGCCATGCTGCTAAAGGCAACAGTCAGTAGAAATTTTATATACTTATCTATGAGGGTCCTCCTGATTTCTCCATTTTTTCCTAAGAACAAAGTTGATTAGTAGTTTTTATACATTATGCATAGTCACACTAGGTTGGCATATGAACTTTTTTCCATTGTCATATGATGAGCTTTTTTAAATTTTCTTCTTTTTACCTTTTCTTCTCTATCTAATATTTTTGTATTTTTCCAATTGAACATACATAAGCAAACCTAGTGTAAATATACATAATGGATGGAAATGATTAATCAACTTTGCTCTCAGGAAAAGTGGAGAAATCAGAAGGAGCCCATAGATAAGTATAGAAACTTCTACTACTGACTGTTGCCTTTGGAAGGATGGCTCAGTTGGTTAGAGCATTAACTTAACATTCAATACTCAAGAATCTAAGAGTCCAGATTTGAATCCCTTGCTAGTATTGTCACTGGTTGGGCCAGTTACACCTGAAGAAGAGGGGAGAAGAATACCTCTCAAAATATTGTGCATATTCTAACCTGTTTGATGTGCTATTAGTAACAGTTGAATATATTTGAAATATTTAAATAAAGTTACATTTTTCTTAAGACATTCAATACTCATATTAGATGATGGAAATAATCCAATATAAAAATACAACTAGAACATGACCATCACAAACCTTCAGAAAAACATTAAATCCTTCCTAATGCATCATTTTTCTATATCTTCATATTCTTTCTTTTCTTCATAAATTCTCTAGTCTCAGTAGAAATTTTATTGGTCAATTGCTTCTTTTTTCTGCCAGCTATCTTCCTATTAATTTCAATCAAATCTGAATCATATTCAAAATCTGCTAATATTTGAAAATGATTTGCAAGTTTTAATTTAAATTTATTTGAACGTTTCTAAAGATTAGGAATATCAACTGTGAATATTATTTTTCTTAATAATGTTTGTCTCTCTACTTTTGTATTAACACATATCTTACATCTTACTAATTGATGATTACTTTTTGTGTTTAATTTATTAAGGATATTACAAATTTAAAATATGTATTTTTTATTAGTCCAAATATAATCCAATTCTGTTATATCTTCATGTGATTGCTTCCATTTCCTTTAAACATTTTTCTAAAAAAAAAAAAAAAAAAATTCAAACTCCACAATCTATGTCCTCTCTCATTTGTAATACCATAACCAAATTTACCTGCACTACTTTTATCTCTCATTTGTTTACTGATTCTAGCATTAAAGTCTCCCAGGATAGTTTTAAAATGCCGATTGGCCTGACCAAAATCTTTTTGTACATTCATATAAAAGTCTTCTATTACTTTATCATTATGAGAATGTGTTGGGGTATAAACCTGAACTATCTGCACTTGATATCTGCTATTAAGTTAAATAATCTTGTTATTCTGTCTGATAAACTATTAATCTCCACAATGATGTTCTTCCACTTTTTATTTATAAGGAATCCTACTCCACTTGTACTTGCAATACTTGTGTCTTTTTAATGAAGTACATGTCCACTTTTAAAATCAATTATTGCTTCATATTTTCTTCTAACTTCTTCATGTCCAATAATTTCCACTTAATATGAGATAGTTCTTCTAATATTTGCAATTTTTCTTCACTTGAAAATGATCTGCAGTTGTAAGTACTTAAATAAAAAGTCATCATCATATGGCAGCCTGAGTCTGCAATCAGAGTATTCTAGTACCCTCCACCTTCAGCCATGAACCACTGCCTTGGCTGATGACTTTACAGCCTCCTGGAAATAAGGGCCATGATTTATTTTGGTCTGTCATGATTGTAAATATCTATTAGAATTTTTTTTTCATTCATATACATTATATAAATAATACTATAAAAATGTAAACAGTAATATCAACAAAAAGAAAGAAAGAAAGAAAGAAAAACAACATAAAATAAAATATAACAAAACAAAATAAAATTAAAATATATCAAAACCAAAAAAGGTAAAATAATCTAATAAAAAATAAAATATACAATAGGAAATATAAAATAAATATAAATTACACGTGATGTGTATATATATATTGTAACAGGCACATACGTCGTTATATTATTTTTTTTATTAAACACGAAAAAAGAAAAGTTCGCAAATAAAAACTTCTTTTTTTTTAAGAATTAAAAATTGAAATTAAATATCATCTAAACTCATATATATATATAAAATCACACAGATGAGAAATTAAAAAAAAGAACCTTTATTAAAAAAAAAAAAAAAAAAGTTTTAAAACTAAATTTTCAACGAAAACTTAAAAAGATTTAGAGATAAAAATATATCTTTAAATTTGGAAAACAAATTAATTAATGTTATTGAAAAATGGAAATGATTATTTTAATTAGTCCAAGTGAACTAGCCCTTGGGCATTTCAAAATGTATAAGCAATGGTCAGATAGGAGAAAACAATAGAAACTAATAGCAAACAAAAAGAAATCACTGAGGAATCAGACCTCAACGAAGGGGTCATCATCATCATGACATAATGTTGAGTTAATCCACAAAATTAATATAAAAGGAAAGGTTTGGAAATTAAAAAAGATGATTATTAAAAGAGGACAGATATGTGTTAAGTCGGAGAGGGTTGGAGGAGAAGGGATTGAAAGACGCACTTTCAATTCCTTCAGTTGTTCAAAAAAATGAAACATCGTTTTCCGATATTGTGGACCTCAGGACATCAAGGCCTGGAAAAATACCATCAACCATAAAGGACCAATGGTTAACTGCACACCAATATCCTCATGACTTTGTGGGAATTAACACCTTCCATTACAAGAAATTAGAGACTATGAACATTTTTCAAAACAGTAAGAAATATATAATTAATGAACTTTTCTAAACAATAAGAACTTTAATTCTAAAACTTGTTCCCTATTTTATAGAAATAGAATCCTATCTGACCAACTTAATTTATTAATAAGTAATTTTATTTGATGTATTTCTTTTGTAAAATCATTTCCATTTTTTTTTTGTTCTTTAAGTTTTTATTATGATTTCTGTTTTTCATTAAACTAAATTATATAAATGTTAAATTTAAGTCAGGCGTGAATGGCTATATAGATTTGTGAAGTTTTATTAGGGGAGGGTAATCTTAGGTTATTCGTTTCGTAGTTGAATTAGGTCAATGGATTGGATATATTTGGTGTAATTAGTAGATGTGGTATGGGTTCGCTATGGGCAGAATCGCTAGTATATGCCGCACACCCCCTTTTGCCTATGGAATGGGATCATAAGTCAGCAAAAAGAACCGCAGTCCCTTCCTATGGAGTTTTTTTTATTGCTCTTCTCATCAGATAGATGTAGTATTCCTATCTGGACAAGAGTCAGTTTCTTCTCTTAACCTATTTTGTGCTGCCGTATTCATGTTACATTGAATACATCGATATATCAAATGGATTGACGTTGGTTTAACTGCAAACTTTTGGCCTAAGGTTAAATAAGGGATAGAATATTTTCTTTTCAAATGCAATCTATGTAGTCTATTCATACTCGACACTCTAATAAATATTAAATCAATCTGTGCAAACTTATAAAAGTTGAAATGTAAATTAAAATCTAAAATCAAAGTTAAAAATGTAAGTTGAATTTTAAAGTAAAAGTGATACTAATAATAAATATTTATTTATATGTGTATAAATAAATGTTTGTGTGTTATTTCTGGCAGTGGTTTCCTTTATTTTGGAAATATTTTTAGATAGGAATATATTTTAAAAATCTTTATTAAAACTTATAAAAATGTTTTAAATCTCTGCTACTCCATGGGCTAGTGACATTGGGCTAACAGTCTAAATATAAAATAAATTAGAATCTTAACTTATGTATCTGCCTACTATATAAATTTTCTAGGTTCTAAGTAGCCTAGTGGCGCCCTCATAGTGCATATACAATATGTGACACCTTATTTCGGACCAGGTACCAATTATAATGGTCCAAAAGAAGTGGAGTCTGGGAAAATTCCACTCTTACGTATCTGCCTACTATATAAATTTTCTAGGCTCAAATGGCCTAGATGGCGCCTTTGTAGTGCAGATATGGTAAGACTGGAATTTTCCCAGACTCCACTTCTTTCAGACCATTATAATATATATATATTCATGACAACTATTAATTTAAATATATTATTTATTACTATTTTTAATAATTCCCTAATTATTTCTATTCCTTATCCCCACATATTAAATAACAACAACACTTTGTATATTGAAAATTGTAGAATAAATTATGTTATTTTATTTATACATATCCTTTTTCTATCAACTTTTAGTTCTAATTAAATTTTCTAAAGTGGAAAGACATGTCTTCTCATTTTTAAGTTCCAAAATAAAAATGAATTATAAATTCATCTGCTAAAATCTCCTGCTTTGCCAATTTCTAAAAAGTTATTTTTAGTTTTTTTTCATGTAACAATTTAATTTAGAAAATAAAAGATTAATTGACTGATAAAAATTAAAACAAAAATGGCAATGCATTTTGGAAAAAAAAATGCATTAGTTCTCTTGAATCCATGGATTCCCCATCCATGATTTCAGAATCAATAGTTTGAAAAAGCATTAAACAAAAAATGATAAAATTAGAAATTTTTGAATTTGAAATTATGCAGTCTTTATTTTGCACATTCATTCAATCATTCAACATGTTCAATTTCAAATATCCATGGAAAGACTTGGAAAACAAGTGACAGTCTTGTAGAAGCAGAGTATTTTGTAACATGAAGTCTAGATAAAATTCATTATAAAGCATTAAATTTGAATTTATTTTGAAAAAATATTTTGAATTCATTATATAAGTACTTAAATAAAATATATTCGATATTGAACAGGCATATACTCCAATTGATCCCAATTATTTATGACTGGATCAACTATTTATGCAAAATATGAATTTTCAATCTGCAGATTATTAATTAATAACAATTCACAAATGTGTTCATTTTTTCACTGTATATCACTTTAAAAATATGTCTATGATTTTTAAATGTAACATAAACTACCAAATTTTACAACCTTAGTATATTTTATCAGTCTTACAAAATAAAATATGATGAGATTTCATTTGATTAAGAGTTATTTCTATTAATACTTATTTTAAACTAAATCTCTTTTTGATACTACAAATCATATCATAAATATTATATATATATATATATATATATATATATATATATATATATATATA
Organism: Epiperipatus broadwayi; assembly: GCA_028023455.1. Taxonomy (NCBI): domain Eukaryota; kingdom Metazoa; phylum Onychophora; class Udeonychophora; order Euonychophora; family Peripatidae; genus Epiperipatus; species Epiperipatus broadwayi. Next base: position 393,386 of record JAQFVV010012452.1, on the reverse strand, counting down.
TATATATATATATATATATATATGGGGGGTATATACTGAAACCAATAAGAAACAAGTGGATAATATGTGGGAGATGTGCAACTATCTGTAACTTCACTGTAATACATTCAAGTCTTATAAAATAAAAATTCATATAACACTTCAATACTAACCAAAAACAACAAAATTTTGCTAAAATGCTTACACAATAATGGTTTGATCTATTAACAAATAGATTTTCTCAAGTGAAATTCACCTAAACATATAACACATATATACAAAACATAAGCATAAGCTAAAATTATTCTATGCATTAATAATAGATTCACTTTTAATTAAATAATAAATACATTTCTCAGGATTATTCAATAATGGTCTGTGTTTAAAAATAAGGTTAGCAATTTTAAATATAAAGTTGATTATTGATTTATCTCAGAGTTTTATAAACTGAGAAAATAAGTGCAAGGATGTAAATGTGTTTATGCAATTTAGAATATGACAATGTAAAAAGTATTTTGTATACATCATCTTACCAACATTTTTGTATCTCAATTAGAATCAATATAATAATAAGTTTAATCCAAATAGATTTATATATAATTTAGTAACTTAAATATGACCTTTTTCTAGTAAATATGCAATGAGGATGTTTCTTTAATAATGATAAAAGAGAAGTATTAAAAATCAACAATTATTTTATTATATAATATAGAATAAATGTAATTAGAAGAGATTTGAACTCAGATTTTCAAGTTCCCTATAGCCATCCAGTCCATCTTATACAACTGTTACATATGGCAACATACATATGATAAAGATAATGATTTCCAATATATGTATTTCATGCTGAAACAATACTCATCAGATCATCCAGATCACAATCTCCACATTTATATATAATCAATTCTCAGTTTATATTAAAATAGCAATTCTTCAAATTCTATAGATGGCTGAAAAGTTGGAGGGTGGAGAAAATTGAAGTCTTCCCATTAAAGTTTGAATGTTTGTTATCTTAATATAAACTGAACACTGATTATATGTGTGTGTGTGAGATTGTGATCTAGACCAACTGGTGGATGCTAGTTGAGTATGACATATGTATATTGGAGATTATTTTACCTTTTTTACATATATGCAATCATGTGTATCAGTTGTATTGAAGCTATAGGGAGATTGAAAATCTGAGTTCAACTCTCTTCTAATTAAGTTCATTATGGACAATATACTTGTATTTGAATATTACAAATTCATCCTGTATTCTGCCCATATCTCTTCTGTGTATTTGAATGGTCGTATTAAGGTCTTATGCATGAGTAGTCAGAGGGACTTAAAATCAACATGGGTATGATGATAATATTGGCATCAACAAGGACTGTAATCATTTCATTATCAGATTTTCAATAATATGAATGGCTGAAAACTTTGAGTGTTGAGAAGATTGAAACCTGTCCAATAAAGTTTGAAGATTTTCTATCTTAATATAAACTTAGCACTGATTATATATATATATATATATGTGTGTGTGTGTGTGTATGGGGGGGAGTGTTGGTTCAGTTCAAAATACATATATTACAAATTATTTATCTTTTTCACAGATATGTAGTCATGTGTATTCATTGTATAGGATGGAATGAGTGGCTGTAGGAAGCTTGAAAATTTGAATTCAAATCCCTTCTATTTACAATAAGTTTAGTATAGACAATATCTGTATTTAAATATAAAATAAATGATAAAAAACAAATAATAAGAATAAGAAAATTATATAAAAATATCTAATAGATATTTATTTCCTAAATCTAATCTGAACTTGGGATATGAAAAGTGCATTATCAGACAGCGTTGGAGGATATTAACATTAAATAGAATAGGTTGTTTATTATTTCAAAAAATAATTCTCAATTCAAATACTGGAGGCTAATAATCTTCATCATAATAATCAATGATAAATGCTCTATGTGGCCCTAAATTACGTATGTACTAATCAATTATTAATCAATATCATTTAATAATGCTGAAGAAGTTTTCACTCTTTTTAAAAGAAGCAAAAGCAATTATTGCTTAGCATATCTAAATGATATTTATAACATAGGGTTTATTTATTTTGCCTCAGGATTCGTTTTCAGGCTTAAACATTAGAAGAAATATTCTATCAACAAAATATAATTAGATCATTAGGATGCCTTGCTACATATATATTATACAACGGTTGAAAAATTAATACCAATGTATAAGAGTGTTGCATAAAATATTCTTTACAGATCTACTAATCTAAATAAGGATGATTAACTCCATTTAACTTTGAGGTTGCAAATTAAGAACCCATAAAACATAATATAATTTCAAGTACAATTTTATGTAAGTTTAATTGTTACTTATATTTTTACAACCTAAACCTAAGGTAACTGATCTAATTCTATTCAGTATCACCATAATAATATTAAATAAAGTATTACCCGTAATTAACATAGTAATTTCTGAAGTAATGATTATATTCTTTATTACATTAATAAATTTCATATTTATAATATAATTCTTTCTGGACATAGCTAACAGCTTAATATATTACTTTTATCATACTTGTTGATTCAAGTTAAATTACATTCAACACATTAATCCATTTTAAGATTGCTTATAACTTTGACATTTATTATATTTAGTATTTGCTTTGATAATTCATAATACAGGAGTAGCATTTAAATATTTAGCTTTTATAATCCACTTAATGGTATTTAAACATTTAGCATTGATAATCCATAATGCATTTCTTTAAACATTGGAGACAAATTCATAGTTTATTCCATGTAGCAATTTAATACATCTGAAAAAATGTTATTTTATCTAAAGGATTAGCATTCACTATTTCTTTCATTCAAAGTATATCTGATCAAGCAAACAGTTTATTATTCATGAAGAGAGTGATTTCCATTAATTTTTGAATTAAAGTTAAGCATTTTTCTAAGGGACAAAGTTTTTGGAGGCATATTTGATTTGGAAAAACTTTAAAGTTTTTCCTTCCATAATTAAAGGCAAAATAAATTTGCACTATTGAGACAAATATGCATAATTTCTTGAAATGAAGAAAACAATTATTTTACAATAATTTGAAAATAAACATCAGCAACTTATTTGAAGTTAATAAATATAATTTTCCCATTATATTAGACGATTTCCTGTTATTTTCAATTAAAAAGTCTAGCAATTTATTTTTGAAGTTGTGAGACAGCAGTCCTGCAATAAAATAAATTTCTTGAAATGACAATTAATTAGTTAATTAATGAGGGTTTCATGGTTTATTTGTTTTTTTTTTCTAGTATGATGAGAAGAAAACAAAGCAAAACTCTCCATACAGTATTGCCACCTGTGCCATACATTATTGCCACCTGTGCCAAACAGAGTAATCAATGGATGCCAGAAGGCTTGTGCATAAAATCCCTATCTAATGCCCACTCATCCAATATCCTCAGATCCAAAGCTCCTCACTGACGAAGGCCACAAGCCAGAAACTAGTCTGGGGATATTGGATGAGTAGGCATTAGATAGGGATTTTATACACAAGCCTTCTGGCATCCATTAATCACTCTGTTTGGCACAGGTGGCAATACTGTATGGAGAGTTTTGCTCTGTTTATAAACAATTAGTGTGCTAGTATAGGAGATGTGATCATGTGATGCTTAATGATGAGAAGTCATTTTTAATAATCAAAGGCAAAATGCCTAGCTGTTTAGCATAGCAGATCATCATGTAGATGGCAAACAAAATGACTATCTAGAAACTTGAACCTGCTTAGGTTCTGGATGCACTGAAAATTTGTGAAGACTGTCTAGATTTCCTAAATTTTCAGCTTTCTATATTTTATTGATCACCTGATTTCGAATTCAATATATTTTTCATTATTCATTGGGGTTTCTTGTTATTTCTGAAAATTTTCTTGAAGAGATTGATGTGGTTATTACTGGACAAAATGATAGATGTTGAGATTTTTGAATCAACTTGATAAAATTTTCTAAACATCATTCAAAAATGAAGAAAAAGAAAATAACAATTTCCAATCTTTCTCAATTGCTTCACTTTTATTTCTAGGTTTTAAAATAATGTTACAAACATTTATTTAAAATAAATAAATCATAAACTTATAAAGTTCTCAGATATTTATTTCAATTAAATTTAAATTAACCTTTTAAGAAATAATATTATTTAATAAATGTCCTAGCAAATTAAATCAATTCAAACTAAATTTTATTAAATCTAAATTTAAACATGTAAGCTTTCACACACACACACACAAAATATAAAAATGAGAACTGTCTGTTCTACACAAATAAAAATGCAATCTAAAATATAATAGCATTATTTTTAAAATATTTTAGTGTTGTAATGTTATACTTATCATTTTATTCAATATTTCTATATTAAATTATTTGGTTTATTTATACAATTTGGTAGCTTTGTTTTGTAATAAGAATAATGACAAAAAAGTGTATATATTTTTTATATGAGCATTGATCATTAAGTCTGCTTGAGAAGCTACTTTTAAATGCTTTATAAAATAATATTTTCACTTAAGCATTAGTATGAGAGACTTTTAAACTTGATATGGATTATATTCTATGCTATGCAACCAATGACAGTGATGAATACATTTGCTTAGCTATAAAAAATCAAACCAACAAATGTTCTAGTTTTTAAATGCAATAGTCAATTTACAGAAGTATCTATAAGGTTACAAAACATATATATATATATATATAACAAGTCTGTTATATGGCATACAATAATATAGTGTGTGTGCACAAATATATATATATATATATATATTGTAACCTTATATTTTAGTGTAAAATATAAAGATTGATAGAACTGATAGAAAAATTTCTGTCTTTTTTTTGGTGATTTGATTGTCTTGGTTTCCATTTTGAACAGACTATTTACTTGCATTCAAGATAACTTATTGATGAGAATAAGTAATATTTTGCCTTGCTTATTTTTTTCCATCCACTGATTTGGGTCAAATATGTTTAACCTGTAAGAAATCAACAGCACACATCAAGTTTAGTAAAATGTGATTAAAAATAATAATAATTCTTATTTATTTAAAATAATCTTAGAAATTATTTTAATTTAATACAAAAGCCATTTATTTAACTAATTTTTAATCATTAGATAAAAATATAATAAATACACGTCTGCATTTTCATGAAAGAGAGCATTTGTAGTATTATTAGAAAAAAAATGGTGTAAGAATAACAAGTAAGCAAAACATGATACACATATTTTAAAAATTATTGACAAGCAAATAGATTAACCAAGAATTCTCATATGAATTTAAATATAAAATGGTGATATTTAATAACAGTATGATTTGCTGAATTTAAAGGGTCCATTCAAGTCTGCTGGCCACTGAATCAAATCGCTAATAATTTGCTCAATATCTACATTTGAAATATGTTGGAATGTTTAACTTTAAAAGTAGAATTAATAGAAGAAGGTCAGTATGTTTTGGAATAGTTTATTGCATGCAAGCAATATTAAAGAAATATTTTAATTGCAGATGTTTTTTGGACATGAAAATTTTATTTTTTTAAAAAAGGAAGAGGTTTAAAATCAAATTTAAATTTTAAATTTTATTGAAACTCTACTTTAATGTTTCTGCATATCAGCTAAATAATAGAGAATTGACTATCTTATCTGAACGTATACTGCCAGTAATGTATTTACTATTTAATTTGTTTACTACTTGAAAATGATAATAGCCTTTAAACAATTAATTAAAACTTCTTTCTTATTTCTATTGCCAATGTTGATTTATTAAATTATTTTGCTCTGATTATTATTCCTATATTTAAATGTGGATAGATAAATTGCTATAACCTGGATATCATAAACTTGGAACAATGTTAGATAAAAATGTAAAATTTAATAACTTATGAAGAACATTTTCATTTAAACTCTATATGTCATGCTTTTGGAATTATCTCATATTCATAGAGCCCACGTAAAATTCATTAATTTTTAAAAGTACTTATTATAACTAAAACAAACGGATATAATCACATCTATGATATTCAGCTATAATTTATAATTATTACTTTATGTAATGTGTATTTATTGTTCAAGACATTTTATATTGATTTCACAGATAATATTTAACATTCCAAAAATGTTTTACACTTTTATTTATGTATTTGAGTAAAAATGAATTAATTTTAATTTTAGTGTTATATAAACTTATATGTGAGGTTCATGATTTATACTTTTACTATGTTTAAATTCAATTCATGGGATTGAATAAAATATTTATTTTACAAAATAGCACTTGCAAAAAGCTTGAGAATTACTAGTAAATTTATGATGTGTGTCAGCCTTTCATGAAGTGTCTTATGAGTCTTTCCAGGGTTCTGTTCCTATATTTATATCATTTGTATTACATTGTTACTATGTTTATTTTAAGCAAGATAAATTAGTATATTAGTTGTCCTTATTATCAAAACACTTTTTATTATGTATAAATTGCTGGTGTTATATCTGAATTAATGACCGAAGAGGATGATTTTGCTTGCACTTTAAATATGAAGTAAATATTAATATTGCTTTACAATGTTAAATGACATAAGTTTGTGCTGGTGGTTAATCTGCAGATTAATTATTTGCCATTTTCTGCATTTTTACACTTATTCCTGAACTGGTGGGTAATCTTCAGAATTGTGTAATTATATTTGTTACTTTTATGGTGGTGTATAAACCCACAGGGCATTCAGTGTTGTATCATTCCTATGTGTAGATGAATGAATCCACAGGAATATCATTTTACTTCATAAATGTAACTTTGGGCAAAGTATTTTGTATTATTATGCTAAAATCATCTTCTTCCATCTATAAATATAACTTATAAGTTCAGTCATAAAGTGTAGTAGGGCATCTTATCTAAATTATCCTCATGATGATTAACTGTTTGTTAATTAATATTTTATCTGAACTAAAGTTTGAATTTTCACTTTGGTTCAGCATTGCATTATAGCTCATTCCTGCAAATAGAATATTATTTATTATATTATTATAGGCTTATAGTATAGGTTTATTGATTCTGGAACTGACACATTAGGTATTCCATGATTTGATGTTGAATTTCAGTATATTTTACTCAAAGCAGAAATTAGATCAAATTATAATAAAATTTATGGTTAGGCATTTATAAAACTGTGCCTATGATGTATTTATTAAAAGAAACAAGTGGAATGATATTTTATTTACTTTTTTGTTTACTTATATTAAACATCATACATCAGTTATTTGTTAATCATAAAATTGTAAATAAATATTGATTTATAATTAAATTTACCATGCCATTGCTATTTGTCATTCATAAAACCAGAAGTCCTATATCTTGAATAGAGCATACATTAGAGTACATACTGTTGTCAGTATGACATAAGACTCTTAGTAGTATTCTGAGAACATTTGAATGCATTTGTTCTTGGTAGTTTATGATGTGTAGGGTACAATAAAATTCCATTTGCCTTTTCCATCATTTTAGCTTTGCGTTGTTGATTCTAGTACATGATACAAAATTGATTGATTTTAGAAACTCATAAACAGATTTACTAAATAATACTATGATAGAATTTATTTTTTTAATGCTATAATTTGCAATCCATTAAACATAAAAAGATTCTCATTGCTATTATTTAATTATAAATATAAATTAATAAAGAAGGACCCAAGTTTTCTATACTTTATTATTATTGCAAAGCTCATACCTAGACTAGCATTTGTACAAAAATCATATATGTTATCCTAAAATTCATAATATTTAATAGTTCTACAAATTATATCATCTTGTCCATGGTCAGTTATAAGATTACATGCAATGAAAAATCACAGATTAAAGTTTTGAAGGATAATAAAATTATGTACTTATAATTTGTCTAATGTACTTTCACATACTTCTACGATGGGTCTTCGCAGTGTACCCTGGCCATGACCAGATTAGATCACAACAATTTTATGTTATATCATTAATTTTGTTTGTTGTGATGTGATCAGACTTTTTGGTTACAAATATATATATATATATATATATATATATATATATATATATATATATATATATATATATATATATATATATATATATATATATATATATAAAGTTGAAAAGAAAAGTAGAAATAAACACAGACAAAACTTTTTGTAGATATTTTTCCTACATTTCCTGGAATAAAAATAATAAATAAAGAGTTAAATAACTCTGGATCTAAAACAGAATTTTATTATAAATTAAAACTTTTAAAAAGGTCTAATTACATTAATATGGTATTCTAATTTTGAATTTAAAAACAAGCATGTTTCTGTTAATTGTATACATTTCTTTATCTATTTTTAAAATCTTTGTAGATTAAAAATTATAAAAAAAAGCTTTTAATTAAAAGTGATTTTAAGAGAGTAAAAACATGTAGATCACACCTTTGGTAAAGTTTCAATGTTGCTTTTGAAAGGATTAGGTATCTTTTTGGAAAGATAAAAAAGAGCTCTGTTTTCAATTAAGGTGTTTTAATCACCTCAGCTGACTTATAAAAAGCACTGATAAAAAATATCAGTTCAGTCTGGTTTAAATTTGGAGTAGCAATTGACTAGAAGTTTTCTGTAGTTTGCAGCAATTGGTTCTAGCTGTCCAGAGAGATGGCTGGCAGAATTCTACAGAGAATTGCCATAAGGATATAAGAATGCAAGGAAGCAGATACTCTACAGCTCAATGGTTGAGTTTGAATTTCATAGCCTTAAAAATATTCTGGAAAACAGCTTGCTAGCCTGAAGTATATCAAATCCTAAGTGGAACAAATTGAATGCCAATGGTTTACCTTACTATTTCTGTTCCTAATTGTTCCTATCCTGGAGTGGCCATGCTCATCAACAGAAACTCAACTTGCTGGCCTGAAGAGTACCAGTTTGTCCAATTCCATCAGCTTAATAAAGTTGTTATACATGTGCTGATGTATTTATAAGCACAGATAAACACACACGCACACACACACATATATATATAACTGCGAGTGAGTAAAGTTATATCTAATAATAATGAAATTTTAAATAATTTATTTCTTAAGAAAATGACATTTTAAAAAGTAAGATATATCATGTAGAACAATATTATCTTAAATTGTTTAAACTCTATATTAAAAAATAATAATAATGCAATTAAATAACTCTGCTTGGATTAAAAAAAATTTAACATTTAAAAGATATTTTAAAATCTTTTAGAGAAGCAACCTGTGATCATTAGACACATATAGAACAATATGATTTTAAAATAATCATTTGTTGAAAGAATAATATTAAAGATGTTTATTTTAAAAAAAAACTTTTATTATGGACCATAAAATAATTAAATAACATGATTCACTTTTTTTTATACTTTCAATATTGAATTAATTATAGAAAGTATATTTTGAATAACTTTTATTATTGTATCAATTAAAATATGTAAATGTCAGTGTGTGCATAAATGCCTAAACACAAACATATATATATATTAAATCTTGTCCTATAAAAACCAAAATGAGTTTTTGCTATTATCAAACACAATAGAAAATGAAATTTATTTATATAATTAATCAATTATCATACTGCACTTATGTGCACAGATTATATACATGTTTTGGGTAAACCTATTAGGACATATATGTAAAATGTAACCTTTTTTTTTTTTATTAAATGTCAATTTAAATATGTCCATTTCTAAATTGTACTGCACTCTGTATATATATATATATATATATATATATACACTCATTGTTATATATATATATATATATATATATATATATAATATGAGTGTCAAATAGAACATGTGTAAAATTTTAATCATTTTTAATAATTTTATTAAATATCAACTGAAATATAATCATGAAATTATAAAACATGCATCTGTGCACCTATATGAACATATATGTAAGTCATAATGTAATAACTTAAATTATGTCTAGTAATTTTGTAAATCACAAATATGATAATTCTTTATTGTATATTAGTCAAAATCAGAAAGACTTTATATATATAGCCATATTCTAAAGACATTAATTTCATTTATTTTTTATTGTTATTAATAAACTTGAATTCAATTGTTAAAATTGTCTTAAATCCTCATTTCTTGGTCACCATAACAGTTAGACATCTCATGTTCACTGAGCTATATTCATGTATTTTATGAATGGGAATGTACATTAATGCTTTTGGGCATTCAGTATAATATTGATTGGACATAAGATTATATTAAAGCCTATTCAAAATTAAGTTTTGGCTGGTACTTTAATACTACTAAATGGTCAGAGCATTGATGTTGATCAGCATGTTTTAATATCCCAGAATTATTGTTTCTGATGATTATGTATTCTATTGGATTAGCATTTGAGTTTGTGCATCCAAATTAATGTTTAAATAATTGCCCAAGCTGGAAAAGGTTCAATAGTTAGCCTGGTCTACAGAAGACCCATTTCCAATCCAGTCACCAGATGAACTGTTGATTTATATTTTTATTGTTCAAATACAGTCACAAGATTGTCTCTTGATTTATTGTATTGATGTATTGGTTGCTGGACATTCATGATGATGAATGGTTATTTAACTTACTTATACTGATTGATAATGCTGGTGTTTGAAGTTATAATTATGCTTTTAGTTACACTAAGGAGTTAACTGAACTGATCACTCAGAGATTTTTTTGATCTCATGCTTTTATAATATTATTGCTCATTATTTTATAATTTATATTAAAATATTTTATTTAAATATACTTTTTGATCATTTCATTATTTGAAAGTTTGATTTTGTATTTATCTGGGGTGGATGATGATTAATCATTCATTCCATATTCCCCATTTTATCCTCATCTATCTCATCACCCAAATTTTTGCCATCACTCCACCTCAATCACCTTGTTACAATATGTATGTATGTATGTATTTAATTTTATCATAAAAAATTGATATATTTATATATACATGTGTGTAAATATGTATGTAAGTATATATTTATAACATATGTAAAACAATAATGGAAAAAGCCACATTTTATGATAAATTTTGGACATCCTGTAAATTTCCAATCTATAAAAAAGTGCAGTTTTATGAAAGATGTACAATCATCATATTAAAGAAAGTAAAGTAGATTAGTGTTGCATATTCAATATTCTAATTTATTTAGGATTTTAAGTCACAATCTTTACCACTAGTTGGGTGTTTTACGGTAATAATAATCAATCTTTATGTCTCATTGATCAGTATAACAGATGGACTATTTTGCTTTGAGATTAACATCATTTAATTGTATCTAACCATAGTCATTTTGTAGAAACACCAGAAGTCACTATGAGAAGCTTAGGAAGTCATCGATATAGCAGTTTAGACAAATAAGTACATTTGTGCAAGACAAATGTAAAAATAAAACTACTAATTCACTATCCTTGATCATTGTAATGATAATATTATTTGGGTTCTAATATTAGGATTGGAAAAGTTAGTACTGAATCATTAGTAATATTTATAATGACTTTTATTTTCTGAAGTCACTAAATTTAAGACAACATAAAGATATTTGATGTTAAGTATATCATCTCATTGTGTTAAATGATATCTACTTTTGTTTAGATATTGATTGTCATTGTCCCTATATTTAATATACATAATTATATCAATTATCTGTAAACATCACAAAGTTTTGATAGTTATGATCTTTGTATAGAATGCATAGGCTAAGATATTGGTCATCTCTGGTAAAAGTTAACGGCCTACTTAAAATTGAAAAGTAATTGAAAGAAATTTTATAGAATCTAATCTTATAATCATCTGTCTAAATAATGTTAACTTTGCTTAGAAATATTTTATTATCTCTGATTTTATGAATCACCCTCACCAAACAATTTTTTTTCAAAAGGTTTTGACAAATATTTAAAAAATATTATTTAATTACAAATCCAAATAAAATATTAAATGTTTTTTGAATACTTGATGTACATTTTTTAACAATGTTACATATTTTCCTTCTGTTTCATTTGATATATGATTGTAGAAATAGTTCTCTTTAATTTATGTTAGATGCATATACTGTAAATTTGAATAATCGATGGACTTTCTGGCAGATGGTTTTTAGCAGTTAGGAGCTTAAATTTAATTGCACTTACACATTTATAAATCATATTTAACTTTTTATTTTCATGTGAATAACCAGTAATTAAAAAAATATCCCTTAGATTTTAAATCTTAACTCACCTGTTTGTTTAGTCATAATGATCTGCAGTAAACCATTGACTATATAATTTATAATAAAATAAACTTTAATTAATGGTATTCACCTTTCTCTTTTCTGCTAAAGGAGTTTGTACTAACAAACATCATATGGTTTTTCTATTTATACTTATATCCATTTCTTAAAGATTATTTATAATTTAAAGCCTCCATAAATGATCATTTTTCTTACAGGACCTAACTTTATGCAGAGAAATTTATATATTGGTTTTTAAATAAAGGGATTTGAACTTAGGATTTTTCAGCTATATTTGTCCTCCACTCCATCTCAAACTACTGGCACATATGTGAAAAATATAGATAATCGCCAATATACGTATTTTCCACAGAACCAGCATAGACTGAAAAATCATAAATTTAAATCTCATTGTTTACTTATATAAGAAACATTGAGTACATTGAATGAATAGGTTAATTACATATTGATTTTTAATAAATGTCATTTTAGCCTAAGAATCAAATATACATACATTTAACATAAAGCAAGATCACTAAAATTTTCTAATATTTGAAAATGATTTGCAAATTCTAGTTTAAATTCACTGGAATGTTTCTGAAGATTAATAATATAACTATGAATATTGTTATTCATTCATAATTTTTGTCTAATTTGTTTTACATTAAGAACATATCTTACATCTTACTAATTGATGATCACTTCCTGTGTTGAAATTATTAAGAACATTACAATCATAAAATAGATATCCAATTTTGCTGTACCTTTATTTGAATGCTTCCATGTCCATTTCCATTTAGCATTTTTTTCAAATTGCCATAACCAAATTTATTTATAGCACTTTTGTCTTTCAATGGTTCACCAATTCTAGCATTAAAATACCACATGACAATCTTAAAATGTTGTTTAATCTTGCATTTGGTATCTACCATTAAGTTAAATAATTAATCTTGCCACTCTATCTGATACATGATAAATTTCTACAATATTGTTCTTCCATTTTTCATTCACAATGAATTCTATTCCATTTGTACTTCCAATGTTTGTGCCTTTGTAGTACAGTACATGCCCATTTTTCAAATCAATTGTCTCATTTTCTTCCAACTTCATAAAGTCCAGTAATGTCCCATTTAATATTAACAGTTCTTCTTTCAAGTGCAATGTTTTTTACTTGATTTTGATCTGCATTTGTAAGTACCTAAATAAAAAGTCATCATCAAGTGATATCCTGGGTCTGCAATAAGATTTTTAGCACTCTACAATTTCAACTGTCAAACACTGCATCAGCCTCCTGGGAATATGGGCCATGATTTAATTTTGTCTATGCATCCCCACACACATTCTTTCTGCCTATGAGAAAACTCAACTAACATTTCAATTAAAAACTATCAGCAAACTGAGAAAGCCCATAAGGTCAAATATTGATAGTGGAGAGAACATAATAATACTACCATTTAATATCCATTGATTACTTAGTTTTACAATAGGGACCTTGAAGGAGACTGAAATAAGTGATAACAAAACATTATTTGGGATGCCATATTCATGGTTTTGTTGTTTAGCACTCTTGTAGGCTACTATTGAAATTGAGCATATTTTATTTGTAAAATTTATACAGTTTGTCTCATCATACAAATATAATTGAAAAAGCAAAGCAAAGTAATATTCCTTTTCAAATATATACAGGCATGATGCTAGTTTTTGTATTAAAGTATTCTCAAGTAAATGTAGTTTGAATTTAATATAATGTTATAAGCTAGTAAGTGTTTTTTAAATAATGTTATTGTTAATTTGCAATAATACTGTATTCATGCAGATATTTAATCATATTATGCAATGGTCTATATTCTTCCAGTCTATTATGTAAATTTATAATCAAACAGTCTTTATATAAAGGAAATGTAAAATAATAAATTTTATTTTCAAATGTAGAATGGATAATCAAGACAAGAGTAAGCCTCCACATTAATTGTATGACATAAACAAGAATTGTCAGTTGATGGTTAAATACTTTACATCATAAGTCATTTGCTATTCTACTGATTGAGAACCCAAAAATTACACAGTAGAAAATTCAAAATTAAAATATTTAGTCAAAAATTCTTATCATTGATAAGAATAGTTTACTAAAGTTTTACATTTCCAGTATGAAATTCTCCCTAGCTTGACACAAAGGTAGATCCTTTTATTAAGAAAAAAATCTGTTATTCAGTATTCAAGACAATCTGCCATTTTAATAAATTATGCTTACTGCCATAATGAGATCTGAGTGGCCTTGTCTATGTTTTGTATTCATCTAAAAATCAAATGGAACTTTTTGGATGCAAAATTGCAAAGTTGAATTTTTCTACAATATGATAATAAATTTTGTCATTTCCCTATAATTTTTATGATAATTATTTCAAAAAATTCTTCTTCCAAGAAGATTTATTTTTGGACATCTTGACCATAAGAACAATATTGATAAGTGGTAGTAATTTATTGACCTCAATAATTAGCTTGAATAAATATCACATTTAGATTGGAATTTTTTTTTATCTAATTTTATGCAGCTACAAATAGAAGTCATAGAATATCATAACTTTACTTTTCAAAGAAGATAAATCTCAGAAAAATAATTGGGATAACTATATAGTTTCTTCAATTGACATTATGGCTAGATTATACCAAGAATGCTTTTACATGAAAAATTATCTTTCTTCCTTGCATATCAAAATAGAACTTATGAAAATCTTTGTTAAAGCAATTGATAAAATGCAAACAGGATTCACATTTTTGAGAAATAAAGAGAAAAAAGATATTTTTGTAGGTTATAAGAATTGCTAAGAAGTGAGAAATCTGAAAGATAATTGAATGCAGTTGAGAAAGTTGCACAGTAGAGTTTCTAAAGTATCTTCACAATGCAGTGTTTAACTTTCTTAAATATCACCAACCAAATTTGTAAATATTTGGGTTTAAAAAAATAAAATTAATAACATTTAAAAATCATATCTAGTAGAGACATTTTGGAATACTTAAAATTATATAAAATTCAGATAGTTGATCTCTGTAAAAAATATAAATCTTTTTGTTCCCAATGTAATGAATTCATTTACAATTATTACAGTTTATTTTAGATTATTAATATTAAGTTAAAACGTATGCTTCTTAACAAATGTATTCTACGTACTATGCGGGTGATATAGTTGAAGAGTATAAATTGATGAACACACTTCTGATCGATTGTTGTCTAAAAAATATTTTTAAAAATATTAAAAAAAAAAAATTTAAAAATTCCCTATTGTAGCCAATAAAAGTAGATGCTATGTTATAAAACAAGTGTTTTACGACTTAATTGATATTTTAAGAAAATTAAAGATATTTAAAAGAATTAAAATCAAAATATCAATAAAAAAATAAAACCGTCTTTAAATAGTCTACTTCAAAATAAAGATCGCTCTATTCTCTTTTTGTAGGAGAAAATTAAGGAAGAAAGCACTAATTGCCATCTTTTCAATTATCAGGTGATAATAGTTTGCAGTGATTCTCCATCTCACTCACCTTTACTCTCTAGCTAAAAATAATTTGTTACGTCTTTACTGACTATTTTGAATGGTTAGCTTGCCTAAATTTTATTGAAACAAAACTTTTTCCGATTCAAAAGAATTTAGCCTGGATTTGAATACAAGTCATAGACTTAAAAGGCAGGTGGCTCCCAGTTATATAGATTATTACTTTTTAAACAAAGTAATGATATAAATTTGATGTAGATATGAATATTTTTAATGAATCTAATTTTTCTTTAGATTAGTTCCAATTTAGTTTATTATCCTATAATATTACATTTTGTGGTTTTATTCAAATTTTAATTAAAGAAGTCAACCACGGTTAGCTTGATTTCTCTATGGAATAATGAAATGACCAAACAGTTGTTACTGCCAGATATTTTTTCTCATTTTCTACATATTATTTTATTTATAAATGATTAAAAGAATAAAATCAAAAGAAAAAGACAAAGTTAGGGGGCTGGGGGGTCGGTCTACCTAGTCAATTATTTGTGGCAACAAATGACAGCGAAACCTTAGCATGGCACGAAGAGGGATATTTCTAAGTGATGAGAGGAGGATTATTTTGATGGCCAAAGGGTCATGTTTGAGGGTAATTGAGAATGACTATCCAAAAGGTGTTTGTTATGGGATTGTTGACTGGGGCCTTGATTTTAATCAAAAAGTATCAGGAAGCATGGGGAATTTTAACCAATTTAATATCCAAAATGGACCCTAATTAACACTTCAGATAGGAGGTAAAGTCAAAAATATATATATATGAAAATACTGATAAAAAGAAGTCTTCTAACAGTAATTGAAAAGATAAGTCCAAGAAAAAAATATTATTTCATCGTGTTAAGTATATAAAAAAAAATAAAGTAAAAAATTCCTTCCTGAAAAAAAAAAAAAGTAAAAAAAAAGAAAAAACATAAGTAAAGTACCTTGAATTGTAAATATTCTTCTGTTTTAATGTTTTGTTTGTGTTTGTTTGTTGTAATTCAAATTTTCTATTTCTAATTTGATTGTGATTATCGACTGGATGTCTTATATAAACAGAATTATCATAACTTACTTGAGATTAATTAAATGGATAAAATTATTATGCAGTTTTAAATTATTCAATAGCAAAAGAAAACTAACAATATAAAATTTGTAAATCATATAAGTGATTTTAATTAGTATGTCAGGACTGGCGTTTAAAGTAAATTATTTTTCATACTTTTTAATTTATATTTACAAGTTATAGTTTAATGAGTTTGGAATACGCACAAATAAATTCGTATATACGCCTGCCATTTCCACGATCTGATTTAATAAAACTTGAAAAATATTAGAGCGGCATAGAAACTAAAAATATTTTTATGATGGTTTAAGATGTTTCATCAGGTAGAGCAAAGTACCTAATATGGGTCAGTAAATGGGCATCACTTTATTCTTAACTGGAGAATAAACCAAGAATGGAAAATCAAATCCTTAGTTTCTAGTAATTGGAATACTTGCTAACTTTCTCCGTTAATGTTTCTCCATGAGAGGCTATTGCTTAGTCTTATTTTTAATCAGTGAGTTATTTAAAAATTGGTCTAATTATATATATATATTGAATAAATGAATAATGAAATGTTTACATGTATGTGGTGGTATATTTATAAATAACTATGTTAAATAGATTATAGAACAACAAATTATTTTAAAAAATATAGCTTTTTTCATTGACCTCTTATTTGAATGTATTATATCTATTAAAATGTTTCATTTCACAGATTTGAATATACCAATATGTATAAAACAAATAAAATATACTGTATTGGTATATTAAAATGGGTAGAGTTAATTTCAGTGTTTTGTTTCATTATATATATATATATAATTTCAGTGTTTTGTATCATTATATATATATATATTTATTTGATATATATATTGTAACCGTTAGCTTTATTAGTAAAGCTAAATCTTCAGTTATGTAATTATTTAATATTTTAAAAAAAAATTTCAATAAGCTAATTTTTATAGTAAGCCAACTTGTTAGGGCTTGATATTCTAATGTTAATGCCTTCTATACATTATTTTGTAAGGGCTTTCATAAGTTTTAATTACTTTAAAAGTTATTTTTAATGTCATAGTTTAACGTTTTAAATTCATATATAATTGAGATAACTTTCAACTGCCTAGTTTAGGAATATTCTTACCCTAAATATTTGTAACCTAATATTAGAAGAATATTAAGAGTCAAAATATTTAAGTAAAGATATTAGTATGTAAAAAATCAAAGCTAGAGTTAAACTTTAAAGCTAAACTTAAATCTTTAATGTGGATTGTTAATAATTAATGCATTTTATTTAAATTGTTTGCTAATAAAAAAGTATATATTTTAATACCACTGGTAATAAAGATTAAAGGTACTTACATAGTAGATTTTTGATACATTAGAATAGCTACCTTTTCACGATTGTATCTCTCTGCTGATAACGTTTTAATCATGTGATCTGACCAAATAATGTGCATACTGGAACTTATACAAACATAAAATGATAAATTCATCAAAACAGTTTACATGTACATGATATCCTTGCAAAATTTATAAAGTTATTGGCAATCTGAATATGTATGTGAAAAGATAGCAGCTCCAATATGGAACACTAATTGCACCAGACTAAATCTGAAAAAGTACATTTTTAACAATACGAAAAATATAAATTTCACTCAAAAATATTAAATATGACATGGCATTATACAATTCCCAAATATTATTTTAAATACAAATATTTAAGCCTATCATCAACTTACAAAACAATCACTAAAGCAAAATTGGCAAAAATAAAAAAAATAAAAAATAAAACTAGAGAATTACTACATCTATATTTAAAATATTAGTATGTCTAAATATTATATCTAAAATATTATGTGTCTATCTGTCACAAAATTATAAAATGCTCTAATGAAAACATATTTACCATGTAATATATAACAGGAATTGTGATGATGATTAAAACAGTCATTTGTCTGTTCTACTTTGTTTTAAGTAGATAAAATTTTGTTCCAAAATGGAGGCTTAAAGTAAATTTCTTTTTCAAAGAGAACACATGATTCATATTAAAATGTTTGGTAACTGGCAGCTCATAATTCAGCAGGTTCAACAGTCTGAATAAATTGTTGATTTCTCTTCCATATTTTATTTGATGGCTTCCATTAGTGTTGCCACTGTTCTATCATAAATTTTCATGATGAAATACTCATCAATCTCCCCGCAGAAGCTCTCAAACATCCACTGTTTTAGAAAAATTCATCTGGTTTGGTTTTTTTCTTTTTGTGCAAAAGGCTCTCATCAATTTCACTGATTTTGTTAGGGCCTGCAATTTTATGTTTTCCTCTGCTATATCAAGCTCTGTTTTTTTCCATTTGATGAGCCTGGCTGTAAATGAATTGGATCACTATCAAAAATGGAATTCTGGATCCCTCCAACCATGTTTCCTGATGAAAGCTTATTTTATTATTACATTGTCAAATGTTACATCATTGCTTGTCTGAACTGTAGATGTACTCAGCAAAATTGATCTCAGTAGTGGGTAAACTCCAAATGTTCATCATTTTGTATTGCTTAAAACATTGTAGTACTAATCAGAAAATGGAAAAATAAATCAGCACTGTAATAAAAAATACTTTGAGAAGAACTTGTCTGAATGAAATCTGGACAATAAATGAAAGTGTAAATTTATCATGTTATCGGATATGATAAGATGAGATTGCAGGGTTTATTTGATGGGATCACCAAGTTAGAAATTTATCACGAATGTGAAAAGGCATAGCATGTCTCCTATATTGCAGATCTAATATGCAAGTACTAGATTACTTCAGCTAAATAAGTTTTAGTTAATTAATTAAAGAAGATAAAGAGTTAATTTATTAGCAACATCTATTAATTTTAAATAAAAGAGAGCATTAGTAAACATCTGTGAGTGTGCTTGGATTACGAAATTCAATTTTAACTTCCTCATTGCAATATTAAAAGTTATTCTTAAATATTTATTTTAAAAAGTCTTATTTAAAAGAAAATATTCTAGGAAGCTTCACACTTATTAAATCTTGTATAAGTTTGTTTGAAAGAATAATGTAAATTAATATTTTAGTTAAAATAATGTAATTTATTATATAATATTTTTTTTATTTTCATTGTAATTATTTTTAGTTTTATAAATAATTGTTTTAAAATGTAATATTTCAGTTAAAGCCTAGACAATTATGTAAATGAGTTTATTTTTAGATATGCCTCCCAGAATACCGGATAATTTTTAAACATTAATAAATTAAATCAAGGAAGGAGTTGATCTAAGTATCACTTTTATCCAACATAATTGATCACATAATTAGCAATATAAATAGATGGGGAGTTATACACATGTGTTTACTTGTTACATTTTGATACTTTAATGATTTCTACTCAACTTGGGTAATTTCACTGGAGAAATTTATTCAAATAATTTTTATTCAGTTTAATTACTTATAACAAGTTTTTATTTTTCTTAAAATGAAACATGTACTGCTAACTAATTTTCTCCAGGCATTGACATTCTAAGCTGAAATTACTAAAAGAACTTTAAAATCTACATAGCAAAAAAATGTAATGGATATTTTGACTGATTATTTAACAATAATTATCAAGTTATTTCTATATAATTGAATACATTGAGGGAATTGTCAATGACTCATCATTATTACATAAGAACTTTTATTGATTTTTATTTTCTCATTAATAGTAGACAATATTATCCATTTAGTATTTTATATACTGGAATATTAAGACTGCTAAAGACTTTATGCTATTGTTGGTATGTTAAAGCAGTTCTCAATAGTGTAAAAATGTTTTGCTCATAACCTTATGACATGCTGAGAATAAGAAGTTTATTAAAATCCTTTAAAATATTTGAATGTTTTTCAGCAATATATATTTTAAAATGCTTTTATTGTAAAATCCTTCAAAAAATGGTTTTCTTTAGAATTGTTCATCTTTTGCTTGAATAGTCTATTTAATTCCAGATAGAAAAACCTGCTTCAATGATAATGTAAATTTTATAATTTTTTTACCTGAATTTTCAAGTGACATTTATTTGCTTATCATTAGCATAGCAGCAGGATAGAAAATTACTCATTCACAAAAGCATTATTTTATATATATTTCAGACTAGAGTGAGAAAAGATTTTCTAATTCAATTAAATTAAGATTATGGACTTACTCTATTCTGAAAATTTATTATATGACTATGTACAATTAAAATAATCTAAAATATTAATAGAATATTTATTTGAAGTTATTATTATTATTATTATTAAATTATCACATGTACTGAATTATTGGAATGAGTCAAATCCTATGTGAATGAAGTGTAAAGGCTACTAAATTATTAAATTTTTATTTAAATTTATATATGTATCTTGTTTTATTATAAATCTGCTGTGCTATATCTTGTCATCATCATCATCATCATCATCATCATCATCATTATTATTATTATTATTATTATTATTATTATTATTATTATTATTAATAATAATAATAATAATAATAATAATAATAATAATAATAATAATAATATGAAATCTGCTTTACAATGGAATTTATGTTATGTCAAAAGAATAAATCCTCCTCATGTATTGTCTTCAATATGTGTTTTTTAAAAAAATAATAAGAAGTAATGAATTCATATAAAATGTTATAAATGTTTCATTATTATCTGTGCTTTATTTAAAATATCCTTCATAAAATTCAAATACCATTAATGTATTTTTTGCTCACATTCACCAGAAAATCTATTGTTTACAAGAAATATTTGAATGATGTACCAATAATTTAAGTTTACTGTGTTTTAATAAGTAGAAAAAAATTATTAGGATTTGTAGAATAATAATTACATAGATTGTATCCTGTTGAATGCAGTCAATGATTATATTCATTTTTTATTTCATTTTTAATTTAGTTGCATAGGATTTAATTTAAGGACTTTTATTTATTTATTTTTGGTAAACTGGATATAATTTTACATTTTAATATTGTGCTATTGTAATTTACCATATATTTTATTTTATTTGTTTTATGCATTTTGTCTGATATGAATTTATAAATCATTTGTAAGCTATATTAGTCAGAAGGTCACAGAATATTTACTTGTTATAATGGTAGATTTTTAAAATGTTGTTTGTCGTTTGTCATGGGTTATTTATTTGAATATATATGTTTATGCTGAAGAGGTGAAGATCATTATATTCTTATTTTCATTTTATGACCTGCTTTTATTAAGGCAGATTTGACAAATAATTTTTTATTACTGATTTTATATATCAATTAATGTATTATTTATTTAAGAGATAGTATCTTTAGTCATTTTCTTAATTATTAATTGTAAATGCTTATCTTGCCATTGTGTTTTTCAAGAGATTGTAACTTCTCTCTCTCTCTCTCTCTCTCTCTTATTTGCTAGTACATGTTTTATAAAAATATTGTAGTTAGTCCCTCTCTTACTATAATATATTCCATGAATTATATCTTTTGTGTCTCATATTTAAGCATAAAATGCTTTATTTAGAGCATTATTGTTCTTATTTTATATTTTATGGTTTATTCTGATTTTTCTCATGCTTACCGACTAAGTCCTAGCATATTTAATGCCCTCAAATGTAGGTGATTTTATTTGAGTTTATTCCATCTTTTATTTTGTATTGCATTATTTATATTTAAATAATAGATGTATTTTATCATGTATTTTGTATTAATACATGTGCGGTGCACTGCCAGGACTATATTTTATGGCAATTGATATTATATTTAGTTCTGAGAAATGTATTTCTTTTCTGTTGCACTCTTTTATATTCTGAGTATAGGTTGTAAATTGTTTTTGATGTGTAGATCTATTGCTCTGCTTTGCCAGTTTGCCTCAATAAATGATATACATCTCCTTCAGCATTTATTCAATCACTGGATTAATTATGGTATTCAACATAAAATAATAATAGTCAATAATTATTTAATCTGTAACCTTATTTTTATTTTATCTGTAAACTTTAAAAATCATATTTCTCATCTGCCATTGGATTGTGCAGCAGTTTGTTTATAATTCACATTTTTGATGAGATTGTAGATTTACAAAATTGTTATTCTATTCAGTATCTTTATTGTTAAAATAAATGTTTTATTATTAATTTTGGTCATTTTTACATATTGTCCAGAAATGTTGATACTTTAACATTTATTATGAAATTATCTTTTACGTTGAACATTAAGAGTCTATGAACATATGAAATTAAATATGATAATCACCTTATTAAAATTTACATGTAGATGTTAAGAAAGCATCTAAGAAATAAATTTATTCATTTTTAAATTATCAAATGAGTACTTTAACCAGTTATATTCCTTAAAAGAAAACTGCTTTCAAGATAAAGTATTTTATTTTATTCAGAAGATTATTGTTTTGATTATACGTCATAAGTGTAAATAATGAAATTATTTATTTCAAATCCATAAAGAAGAATTTAGTAGGAATTTTTATGTGACATCCTGAGTGACCATAAAATCCATTATCCACTCATTATATCTGAATGCTATCCTGGTATATTTTTTTACTCCAAATTAAGAATTTTCATGTGTTTATTTTAATTAAAATATTTTTTTTTAAATTTAATTTTATTGTGATTTAGTTAGACATTATATTATGGATAATAGTATGTCTTATCATATTATTACCTTGGATTTTATTCATTGTCTAGTAATTCTTAAATGAAAACAAAAGACTACATTTTTAGTGCTATCAAATTTTAATTACACACACCTGAGATTTTAATTTACAGAAATGATTATTAAAGAAATTATTTTGCAAAAAAAAAAAAAATTTAAGAGGTAATGTGACATAAATATAAGAAACATGTTTTGAATGAAATGGTGAAACAAATTTTAATCCTTATAATAGAGTAATTAGTAATGAAGTTTGAACTTTAAAATACAATCCAATAATGGTGAGTTTAAAATATTCCACAACCAGACTAAATTGTTTTATTTCCTATGTATGGGATAAAATAAATAATCCTTTGAATTGACTAATAGAAAGTTAAAATTATTCCAGAAAATCATAGTAAGCTGTCTTATTTCTTAGGTGTGGAATGTAGTTATTAATCTCTTAAAGAATGGCATTTATAAATTATAACTTTTATCTAAATATTTATGAAGATAAATCCATTAGTTAAAATTAATTTTAATAGTAATTATTTAATATAAAAGTATTTTTCCAGATGAAGACTAAATTCTCTTCATAATTGTCCTCTACATAGGTGTTTATCTATAAAACTCTAGGCTACTGTACTAATTATATCATCAAGCAAATATTTGAACAATAGATAGGTTAGTAACATGGGTTAAACAACTATAGTATTTCTGAACTAGTTTTTAACTGTCATATTTAAATCCAAGTTTAAAATTTTATTCCATTTATAATGCATTACAAAATGATGAACATAATTAGATATTTAATCCTCTGCTAATAATAGTTTTGAGGCACATTTACCATTAAGGCAAATATTCATTTGATTCTCTACTCCTGCAAGATGCCAATATGGCTAACCTTAAATTTAATTTCAGTACAGTTTATTTGAAATTAGTTAATAAGAAGATTAAACAATTCTGAACATGTAGGTGTTTTTGTCATATGATTAATGAAACTATCCTGTTCTTTCAAAGTTCTTCACTCTTTTAGCTTTTCACATAAATTTTTTATCATTGTTGCTAGGAATACAATATGAAGCACATGGTCATTAGAAATTTTAAGAATTTGTAGCATCAAATTGTAATGAAATTATTTAAAAAATGACAAAATAATATTTTTAAATAATATTTAAATACTCTATTACATTTGTTAATAAAAATAAAATACATATTATTTTATAAATATTTATATTAAATATTTAAATATATTTATATTTTCTATACTGAACTCAACGCAATAACAATCCACTCCATTGTATACAACTCAATGTATAAGATGGAGTGGATGTGAGGAATATGAAAGTTTTTCAAAAGTCTTCGAAATATTTATATTATAAATATTAAAATAAATAATTTACTTTATTTACTTATTTATATTCTCATTATTTTTTATTACCAATAATGATAAATTTACTTAAGTATTTTTTGATTGTATCCTTTTACATTTAAAAAATACTGAAGGATTATAAACATTAGTGCACTCACCCATATATATTTAAGTATTATGTTAAAATTTTCTATTCTTATTAAATATAATTTTAATCTTATACATACACTAAAAAATTTCTATACTAATATTATTTTTAAATAAGTTATTTTTATTATGGTTAATATTATATCTTTCTATTTTATATATTGTTCTTTTAAAATTAATTTTATGAGTGTGAATGTTTTTTTTTTTTATAATTAATATAAACTGTGATAAAAAAAATTGATACACATATTTGAATATGCTAAATATTTATAAAATATATATGATAAGACATCTTGGATCAGTTTTGTAATGCACCTTATAAAGTAATATTATCAATAATATTAATATAATTTTAATATTGTTAATTTCAGCAATGATAATAATGATATTAATAATAAATAATAGTTGCAATATTGATAAGCAATTAAAAAAATTTAAATTCATATGTTAAATTTTATTACAATTTATGTATAATAGATAAGAATTTACAGTGTTAAATATTTTATATAATGTTTTGAGATTAATTCATTAAAACTGTTTAAATATAATTAAATTGTCTTCTATTGTCAGCATATGACACTGTATTTTAAAAACAAAAGAGTCACTTCTTTATCTTCATATATTTAAAGAGTTGTGATGAATGAATCCCAAAACATTACTTAAGGTATTTAGCACAGTAAATTCTTATATATTACATAATTTATATCATGATTGGCAAGATTAAAATTGAAAGAAATCTTTGCTTGCCTGATATACATGTCAATACCGTTTACAAATATTTAGAAATAAATTTCTGATTGATTAAGCATTGTAGACAATCATTGAAATCTAAGAAAGAGGAAGAAGGTAAAGAAGTATATCTTTTGCCTTTAGATACCAATTTAATTATATTTAAACAATTATATATATATATATATATATGTGTGTGTGTGTGTGTGTGTGAAAAAGAGAATATTGAAATGATTTACTTTTTTTGGGTGCTCTCAATTTGAATAATCACTTCTCTTAGTCAGAAAAGGTTGCGGGTTCGCGCCCCGGCCGATGCTATGACACTTAAAAAAAAAGTCTGGAAGTATAAAATTTATACCTGATATCTTAGCTTTTACAAAAATTGGCTATCTACAAAGTGATATTATTAATTAAGAATCATATTTAAATCAATATTAAATATAAGCAAAACTTTATTTTAATATAACCAATAAGTATGTAACATAAGTTCTTTTTTTTTTCAACATAAAATAATTTCTTTGCTGTGTGCTATCAATATCATTGTTCTGCCCTTTTTTTCCAGAAATTCTGGAAAAAAATCTCTTCCATTTTAGCATTATCATCATCATTTTAACCAATGTACTGTGGAATGAAGATCCTCCAAGTTAAATCAGTTTTTTTTATCTCTACCCTTGCTTTTCCACATCATCCTAGCACTTTTTTTTTACACCCATCCAGCTCACATGTGGTCTTTTACAATCTCTTGGAATCCAATCTAATATTTCAACTGTCCATATATTATAATACCTTTTAAAAATATGTCTGGCCCCACACTTTAGTTTTTTTAATTTTCTTAATGATGTTGGTAGCATAGCTTGTTCTCTCATCCAAAGTCTGCATATTGACAAAAACTGGTTAAAGACATTTATTAATAGCTTTTTTTTTTTTTCAAAAACATAGGCATATATTTTTAATATTGCTATTTCTATTAAAAGCATTCCATTCAAGTTTAATTTTATGATTTATTTCATCCATATGTTTCCATTTGTAGTAATAATTTGATTAAGATATTTATAGTTTTTAACTTCTACCTCATCATTATCAATCTTTATTTTCTTTTTTTTTTTTTTGAGAAAATTCATTGAATATTACTTTAGTCTTTTTAACATTTACTTTCTTACTCTCATCTGATATCTCTTGCAACATTTTCTGAAACTCTAAAGCATTATTTGAAAAAAAAAAACAATTACATCATTTGCAAAATCTAGATCATTTAAATAATCTCCATTTCATTTTTATCCCTTAGGATCCAGATTTAATCCACAAAATACTTTTTGCATAACTGCTATAAAATGTTTTTGAGATACAGAGTCATCCTCTCATATACCCTTCTCATTACTAACCTTCCTAGTATCATTATGTAATCTAATATCATTTCTATTGAATTTTATAATTATTATTCAGAATATGACAATAATTCTGGGTTACCTTGATAATCCAATGTCTTAAACATTGAGGAAATGTTTATAGGAGCAAATACTTTTTTAATAATATACCAATCCAAAGCATAATTTGGTAACTCATATTCATTAGTCCTTTCTATAATTTCTTACAATACTTGTATATAATCCACTGTACTAAAACACTTTAAATGCAACTTGTTCTTTTGGCTAATTAAAATTCAATGTTTGCCATAAACAAGTTGTAATTATCATGATAAAAGTTTTACATAGAACAAATATAAGATTGATGTCTGTAATTTCTAATATCTTCTTTATCAACTTTTTAAAAAATATTAATATGAATATTGGATTGTTCCAGTCATCTACTACATCATTATCATTTAGACATTTGATATATAACTTTGACAAAAATATTTCTTTTTCTTTACTCTTTTTAAGATATTGATTATAATTCCATCATTACTTGAGATTTTTCCTTTTTCATAAATTTAATTGCATGTTTCACTTCTTCATTTCAAATTCTGGGCAAATCAGAAGATATAGTAATTGTAGGAAATACTTTTTTTCTTTATTGCCATATAATTCTTGACAAAACTCTTTAAAACATTTGATGATGTCATCTCTCTTTTTAGTAATAGTTTTATCTTTTTATTTTATTGCAGAAATAAATTTCCTTTCAATACCAACATAATGTTTTACACATTTGAGACTTTTATTTCCTTCTATAGTTTTTCTTACTAACTCACAATTATATTTTTTAATATCATTATTAATTGTTTTTCATATATTTTCATTTTCCATCTTCTATTTATAAATTGTTTCAATTCCTGCTTTTTTGTAATAGCTATCTTTGATGCAGTTTTTAAAAGTGCATCAGTTATTTTTCTATTGATTTCATTCAAATCTGAACCATGTTCAAAATCTGTTAATATTTTAAAATGATTTATAAATTCTAATTTAAATTCATTGGAATATTACTAATGGTTAGGAATATTAACTGTGAATTCTGTTTTTATTAATAATTTTTGTCTCTCTAGTTTTGCATTAACATATATCTCTTACATCTCACCAATTGATGATGACTTCCTGCATTGAATTTATTAAGAATATTATAATTTTGAAATGCATATTTTCTGTTAGACAAAATATAATCTAAACTTTATGTATCTTCATTTGGATGCTTTCATGTTCATTTCCATTTAGAATTTTTCTCAAAGAAAGAATTCATAATAAAAAATTTCTGTGTCCTCTTTCATTTCTATCACTGTAAACCAAATTTAGTCCCAAAAGATTTACTTTTTTAAATTAATTACTAGTCCTAGCATTAAAGTTTCCTATGACAATATTAAAATGTGTTTTGGTCTATCAAAAGCCTTTTATACATCCATATAAAAATCCTCTACTTTTTCATCACAATGACAGCTTGATGGAGCATAAACCTGAAATGTCTGCATTTGGTATCTATCATTGAGTTCTATAACTAAATTTGCCACTTTGTCAGATACATTATTAATCTTCACAATATTTTCACTTCACTTTTTGTTAGCAATAAATCATACTTTACTTGTGCTTTCATTATTGGTGCCTTTCTAATGCAGTAAAAGCTCACTTTTTAAATCATCTCTTTATCTTTTTTTCTAAATTTACAAAGTTCAATAATTTTCCATTTTATATTAGACAATTTTTCCAATTCTTGCAATATTCTTTCACAGCTAGATAAAAGATCATTATTAAATGGCAGTCTAGGTTCACAATCAGAAGATTTTTAGCAGCCTTTATCTTCTACCACCAATCATGCCTTGGGTGACAACTTTATAGACCTATGGGATAAAAAACAATAATTTAGTTTTGCCTGTTATGATTATGAATATCTATTTAAAAAGATTCATTAACACAAACATTCATTCTGTTCAAAAAAAACTCAGTTGGTATTTATATCAAGCAATTGAGAATGAAGACAATGATATTTCTTGATCTTAAATATAGAGGTAAGAAGCCAATAAACTCACCATGCTAGCTGATGTGGGTTGATGAGCAGCCCATACATGTTTAAGTACTATATGACTATTCATCTTACAGATACAATGACAAGAATTATGGAGCAGACAATAGCTCTACTTAGTTCTTTTATTTTTTAAAGCCTCAAAGAAAAACCAAAGGGTCTCATTTTAGTTAACAGCAAACTTCTTTCTGTAGCCTATTCCTATTCATTAATTTTAGATATTATAAAGATTGCTTATTTATTAAAAATCAAATTTAAATTAACATCATATAAAATTGAAATTTTGTTTCATTTTTATTTCTATGATCTGAGGCAATAAGTTTAAATAAATGTTTTACGTTTGCAGGATTTCTGACAAAAGGTATTGCAGCATATAAAAAAAAAAGTCATTTACATTATTTACTCATAATTTGAAAGATATTAATCAATACTTTATATTTGACTTATTGTAATTTTTTTTCATAAGGGTATTAAAAAGTAAAAAAAAATGTCTATACCCCAGTCTTGTTGGTTGAATTAAAATGAAATTTTGTTTAAACATGATATTGATATAAATTCACTCTTTTCATTACATAGCTAATATCTATACCTGTGCTACCAAATATAAGCAATCATTTTATACTTGCAAGAGTATTTGATAAAAAGAAGTGGTACAATGATATTGTCAGTACACACACAAAAGTTTTTTCTGTTATCTTACATATAGTTTGGAATTGTTATATTTATTAATTCTCTATACATGTGTAATATACATATGTATGTGTTTGTAATTAAAGCCTACAATACTAAAGATATGTGGTATATCAGGGTTACACTAGAAAATTAATTTTTGTAGTAACCTATAATTATTAAAAAAAATTAAGAGTTATGATATATGTATAATAGTTGAACATCATTTTAATGTTAATTGTTATAAATAAACGCTACCAGATTTAAAAAGAGCAGAAATTCTACAAACAATATTTGAATTTTCATCTGAGTAGTTTTATCTGCTAGATATTAGATCCTGTTATCTTTAATCTGATAAACTTTTAAATATTAATTTACAGCAGATAACATCATATTTCTGTTTGTTTAATGACATTTCATCATTGTAATGTTTTTTTTTTTAAATACGGCAATAATTGCACTATTTCATTTTTAATATTTTAATACAATAATTAATATACCTGAAGTTTAGATGTTATATAGGGGTTTTAAACACAGACCCTCAATCTTCCTTCAGTTATCCACTATATCTCATACAACAAACTTCTAATCTATAAGTAATATGATGATCCATATAATTTGATGAAGCTATGCTGATACTTTGTATGAGCTCTCAGCAATAATTTTTTCATTATTTAATAAAATGATCATTTCATATGATCATCATTTCTTATGCTTGCTTAAGCTGTTAAAACAGGCTAAACTCTTCATACAGTAGTGCCACTCAGGGCAAGCTAGAGTAATCAATGGATGCTAGAAGATTTGTACATAAAATACCTCTCTAGTGTCTACTCATCCAATATCCCCAGACTAGTTTCTAGCTTGTGACTTTCATCAGTAAGGAGACTTAGATCTGAGAGCCCTGTACCTAGATCTTAGGATCTAATAGAAGCTCTCCAGCCTATATGACTATATAAGCTGATGAGTTTGGGATTGAAAATATTATTATGTTTTCAATTTTAGACTCATAGTTTTATAGTTGAGATAAAAGGTAACTGCTGGAGGGTTGTCTAAGATCTAGGTGCAGTGTTCTCAGATCCAAGGCTTTTCACTGATGAAATCCACAAGCTAGAAACTAGTCTGTGGATATTGGATGATTAGGCACTAGATAGGGATTTTATGCATAAACCTTCTGGCATCCATTGATTACTCTGTCTTACACTGATTGGCACTACTATCTGGAGAGTTTTGTTTGTTTTAAATTGATCATTTATAGCTTAAAAGTTATGGGATTTTGGTCTTACAGCTTGGATTATGATTATGTAAATATCATGAAACACAAGATATTTTAAAATGTTATTTTTATATTCTATATCAAATAGTAAAAATTTACTGATTATAATATCAGACTGAGGCTGAGGCTTACTTTATGAACTGTTATTTTAAAATCTGGTAGACTTTTAAATAATTTTTACTTATTCCACATTAACATTATTGTTCAAAAATATTTGTTTACAGACCAATATTTACTTCTTTCATTTCTATACAAGATATTTAGCAAGATGTTTACAACTTACCTACAATGAAACTAAGACATAAGTTAAACAAAAGAATAAATTGAATTATAAAAGTAATCTTAGTATAATGGATAACATCCAGATATTGAAAGAAGTTATGTAAAGGGTATGCTTTAGATTGTTAGATTAAGAAAAGTCATTTGATTCTAAAAGTATTTCTATAGTGATTTAAGAATTTGACCATCAATATATAGATTCAGGATATTGTCATATTCAAAAGAATATTTATCAAAATGCAACAGCAATGATTAGATTACTTGATGACACTTTGAAGATAACATTGATAAGAGTGACAATAGCATGATCCCATATTTTGGTTCAGCATGAAATGCATCTTGGGGGTTATTTGTCTTTTATTGTATCTTTATTTATATGAAATTATTTATAAAATAAAAAAGAATTGGAGAAATATGGAAGTTGTCTATCTATAAAAAAGTTTACAAATAGTATTTTGTGGATTAAAATAGGAAGCTAAGGGAGTAAAATACATGGAGGTCATTTAAATTGTCTAGACTTTGCAAATGATATGATTGTTTTTGAAAATAACGCTTCAGAGTATCCAAAAGTATTGCAAAAGTCATCAGATGATAAACGTAAAAGTCTAAAGTAATGTTCAATAAAATTATTAATAAATAAATAAAGATTGATAATCATGAATTAAAAGACTAAAAATATAAAATTATTAATATAGATGGAATCATAAGGAATGAAATTAATTATACAATTAAACTTGAATGGAGTGCTTTGGTATAAATAACCTTAATATTAAAAAGAAATATGCCTATGTGTTTAAAAAGATAGGTTTTTAATTTATGTTTTATTATTGTTCTTATAGATGGATATGAGATTTAAGCATTTAACAGAAGAACAATATAGAGATTTCAGGTCATTCAATGAAGTGTTGAGAGATGTATATTGGGAGTAATAAGATATTATTGAAAGTGAAACACTTTGAGAATAAACAAATATCACTGATATCATTGATAGAAATTAATACTGGGCTGAACATATTGTTAGAAAAAATATTAATATATGAATGATAGAAGTTTAATTGCAAAAGACTTTAGAAAATATTACATGTGAGGTGGATGGATGAAATAATGAAATTTTTGTTGTGATATAGAGAATATAATTTAGGAATAAGAGGAACTGGATTAAATTTAGAAATATCTTATTGTGCACTGATTTGATAATGGTTGAAAATGATGATGATAATAACAAAGTATCACAGTATGTGGATTTTTATTTTAACCAAACAAAAGTTTATCTTTGTTTAACAAATCTCTGTGGTTGTTTTTTTTTTCCAAAAATGTTTTAAAAGTTCAATCTATTTCTTTACCAGAAACTTCGTTAAAGAATATTAAAACTCTAAAATTAAAATTCCAATTAAATTATTTTAATGTTTAGTTTTTTCACAAAATACTTCGTTTGAAAGCAGAATTTCTTACTTGAAAAATATGACTTTCAATAATTAGTGAGTATAAAACCTTGTACAAAAAAAAAAGCAATAAAATAAATAAATTAGTAAATAAATTTAAATGTATTTTTTAAAAATAACACAGCTTCGTATGACAACTTCATAGATTTATTTACCAACTACAAAGAATAATGTATAAGTAAAAATAATGTTGATTATTTATGCAAAATTATCTCAGCAACACATACAGTCATGCTATGAAAACAAATCATGGCCTTAGCATTCAAAAGTGGAATACCTTAACAGTATTTTTGTTTTAGAGTTATCATTCTACTCAACTCACTAACTCATAAATTTTATAGTCAGAACATCATCATTTGTCTTTCTCAAGCATTAAGAGTAGAAAACAATTAATAAAAATGTCAACCAAATTCACAGATTAGTTTCTAGATATGATTTGCTCACACACACATCTAGCATTGATTATACAAGATTAGAATAAATAAATATTTAGTAAAATAAATAGAATAAAATAATGCTTTAAGTCAAATGCTGAAAATAAATTAAAAAAATCATGACTTTGTTTGGTATTCCACAACTCATTATCTTGAGAATTTTATTATTCCATTAAGAACTAATTAGATATGTATTGATTAACAAAGAATAGTTTGCTTGATAGACTACTATATGCAGTTTTCTGAGGTAATCCTAAATTTTTATATGAAATCCCTGGCTATATAAAAACAATTTCTAAGATTCCACAGGATTTAATTTTTTTACTATAAACTGGGTATGTGAATGTAATAACTAAACTATGAGACATGAATTAACAGTTTGCAAATTATTTTCCATTGATAAGTTTATGGAGCCTGACAAATATTCTTCTTACTCTTCTAGTAAATAGATATCAGGGACTACAAACTAAATACAAATGTTTTTTTTTTAAATATAAATAATTAATATTTTAGCAGTTTTTGAAAATGCAATGAAATAATGAGTACTTATTGTTAGTCATGGTAATTGATGCAGCAATCAAGAAATGAAATTCACTTTGGTGTGAGATTTATTAGGCATACATGTGTGTATGTGCATAGAACGCAAGATAAAGCTATCTATAAGTAGACCACAATGGAGTAAAGTCTTTACAATAGACCATCATGAGTAAAAAATAGAAAAGGCATTATATCATGATTTTTGATAACTTCTAAATGGTGATTATGTCTGAGTAGTTTTCCATTCTAGTTAAGAATTTGAGAGTCTTATTAGTTGTTTAATTAAGTTATCTATGAGTCAGATATATACAAAATGTTTGGTTTAATTTAAAAGAATCCAAGCTTTATCCAACCCAAATCCAATTTCTCAGCATGTCAGATAAACTTTTTATACTGTACACTTATCGTGAACATTATTTTCAATCATTATCAATCCACTGCAGAATGAATGTTTTTTTAAATTTTAATTCAGTTTTTTTGATTCACAGTTTCTCTGTCCTACATCATGTTGATAAACTTCTTTATTTTATCCTTTCATATTATATGTAATCTGTTTTTATGTCTATTATTTTCTTTTGGAATCCAGTTTAGACTTAAACTGTCCAGCCATTGTCATCTCTTTCAGAAATATATCCAATCCATCTTTATTTCAGTTTTCTAATTTATTAGATAACATCAATGGCATTTATTTATTCTCTTACTCATGTAGTTTGTTTTTAATTTCCTATTGTTATTTCCAACATACATTTTTCTATCCTTCATCAAAGAATCTGAAGTCTCTGTATTTTTTTTTCTGTTGCATCCAAGTTTCATATCCATAAATAAAAACTGAGAAAATACATATATTGAAAATATTTTTAATATTGTCATTTCTAATAAAATATCTTTACTCAAGTTTAATTCTAGGATTAATTTCATCTATTACATCCCTATTTGTATTAATAATCTGAACAAAATATTTGTAGTTGTTAACTTTTAATTCATGAAAAACAATCTTATTTTATTCTTCTGAGAAAAATTCAATGAACATTACTTAGCCTTTTTAGCATTTATCTTTAGTCTTATTTCCCTATTTTCATTTGACAATTCTTGCAACATTTCCTGAAGCTCTGGAGTGTTATTTGAAAATACAACCATATTATCTAAAAAAAATCTGGATGATTTAAGTAATCTACATGCTTTTTTAGTTTATTAGCTTCCTATTTTTATTAATCTATCAAATACAATTTGTAAAACTGCTGTAAAAATGGTATGTGGAATTATCCTGTTGTATATCTTTATGAATATTAACTTTCTTAATGGCACCATGTGATCTAATTATGTTTATTACATTTTGATAAATATTCTTCAGAATATGGTAATATCCCAGATCTATAATTTAATTGTCAGAATTTTAATCATTCTCAAATACATGTAGAATCAAATGCATTTTTATAATATACAAACATAAAGCACAATAATATTTGTTTTGCCCTACATATTTGTAATTCAAATTTGCTTACATTTATTCATTTACATAATGAAGTGGTTTCTTTCTTCTTCATTACCTAAAGTTGAGTGTATTTTTGGTGAACTTCATTGAAATTACATTCACTTTAGGTTATAAAAAAAGAAAGAAACCACTTCATTACACAGACAAACAAACATATGCAAATTTGAATAAAACACAATAGCAACTCATATAACATGCTTGATGTGCTATTAAGAGTTGAATGTATTTGTAATATTTAAATAAATTTTTCTAAAGACATTCAATATCCATATTAGATGATGGGAACCTAAACAATAAATATAAGGTGTAATTATCTAGTAAAAGACCTTCTTTGGAAATGATAGATTCCTGATAGGTCCATAATAGCTAATATTCTTTTTATCACATTTTAAAATGTTAATATTATCATTGCACTTTTGCAATCATATGAAACATTTTTATTATTTAGACATTTGATATATAACTTTACCATCATTTGTTTTATTTCATTCACAGATTTCCCTTTAAGTATCAGTAATGATTCCATCATTTTTTGGAACTTTTCCTTGCATCGTAGATTTAATTATATGTCTCATCTCTTCATTTAAAATACTTAACAATTCAAACGATCTAATAATTGATGTTATGTTGGTTTTTTTGTTCTTCATTATTATGTAATTCATTGTACAACTCTTCCATATATTTCAAGATACACTTATCTATTTTTAGTTTTTATTGTAGAAACAACTTTATTTCCAGTATCAACATATTGTTGTGTGCTTTTATTACAAGATAATTAATGATAAATATAGATATAGTCTGGCATGTGAATGCAGTGAACCAGTGCTAGATTTGGGGTTCAAAATCAATGGATCATAATGTAGCTTAGTCAATTTTATTGCACAAACTTCTTATGAATTTTTAAGAAATAAACATTCAATTTTTTAAAATATAATAATATCTTGAATATTTTTACTTTTATAATTTATTTTCATATGGATTTCGTTTTTAATTTTTTTTTTTTTTTTAATTTAGTCTAATTATGAAAACAATACATTTTTCCCACATGTATATATATATACACAAAAATTTCATAAATAAAGTATGTCAAATAATTTTGGGCGATTTTTCATTTTTTCTGCGATGGCAGAAGAAATTATTTATACAGAGAAAGATCAGTAAATGGTTGCGTTTGAGGAGTTCTCGTTCATTGCTGTGACAACGCAAAATTCCTGCCTTTGCTTAAATAAAAAAGATAATTATGATGATATTGAACTTTCAGTAAGAACTCTTGAACACTGTACATGACTTATGTTAATCAGAATCTTTTTCAGGATTGCGCAACCGCTGACTTTTCACTGCATGAATTGTTTCTTGCCTGTTTTACAAGCAACGCTGAAATATTTGACATATATATATATATGTATAGCTTGGCGAATGTTGTATAGTTTCTATTGTAATTATAAAAGTATAAGTAAGTAATTTAAAAATTTCTGTAGGGTGTTAAAAAAAGATTTGTCTGAATCCTTATACAAGCAGTGAAGAATCAATTAGGAAAATTAATTTTTTTCATTTCACCGTCATTAAAATCGACTGAAAGATTTTTTTTTCTTCTGATTTTTAGATCTTATTGCGCTATTTTACTAAAGATTTGATCTGAATTTATGTCATACAATTATAATCATCTTAGAGATTTGAAGGTGTTTTTGAAGGCTAAGGGCAAAGTTGAAGAAGTGAAAACAGTTAACCTTAAAATAAATGCGCTAAAACTGTAATGAAAATATTAAAAAATGTTTAAGCGAAAATTGCTTATTTATTGATGAAAATGTTTTAATTAATATTCTATATAATTATTTATAGCTGTTACTTTGTGTAATCCAGTAGCAAAGTCACTTACTTAGAGTGACAGTCCTATATCACTGATTCTGCTTTTGGACAGAAAATGTAGAGTTTGAATAGATATTATTAGTCTATTTTTTAGCAATGACTTCTGTAATCAGAGTTATATAAATAATTTTTTACATTCTACTAAAAAAATATTTTTGCATATTTATTTATAAAGAATCTACTTGGTTTATGTATCTGTAAGACAATATCTAAAATATTGCAATATCTATTAAAATGGTAAATTTATATACAAATAATTTGAATCATGTTCTAGATTAAATATTAAAATTATTGATCTACATAATGCAATTTAATCAAGGGGCTGACTAAAGGAAACAATTTGCTATGAATTGAAAAATATATCTTTGATTCCTATCTGTAAAATCTTTATCTAAGTAAGACAAATTTCTAAGTTACTTTCATATATTCTTGTCACAATAGTTCTTATTATGTTATTGCTTACATAATAGAAAAATATTGATGAGTTGTTTACAATCAATCAAAAATCAGTATGGTAAGTTTATTGTTTAACCTCTAAGACCAAGAAATCACCATGGTCTTTTTTGATGTCTGATAATTTCTGAATCACTGCTTGTCTTTACTTGAGCCTTGGATAATTTTGCCAATGAATAATCTTTATATATATAAAATAAATAAAATATCCGTTAATTAAAAACTATATTGTAATTATAATTGAAATAATATTCTTAACGGTTTACAAACAATTACAAACAATCTTTAAATCCGCAGAAGTACTTTCGGTTACTTTCTAACCTGCCTCAACTATATTGTTTGTAAACCGTTAAAAATATTATTTCAATTATATATATATATAAGAAAAGAATTATTGACCTCATATCTTAGAATCTATTTAAACCTTAATTATGGAAGTAGTTGGTAATTGATTATAGAAATTGCTAAGACCTATTCTTAGATGATTTTTAATTTCTGAATAGTAACTCCAGATTACCTTATTGAAAAATAAAGCTGCATAAAATAAAATTGTTTAATAATAAAAAATGACTTTACCAGACTTCATGAAGTTAAAAATAAAGATAAAGAACAATATATATGTTGATTGATGATAAGTACGTCAAATAAAGTATGTAAGTTAGAGTTATGTTTCAAATGTTCTTATGAATTAGATAATTTTATAAGATTGTAGAAATGGGTTTGATCAGACCAATATTCCTGGAAATTTTTAATTTTAAAATTGAAAAATTCTTAAAATATGAAAGTATTTTTGATAAATCTACATCCAGAAATGAAAATTAAAGAGAATATAAATTGTTTACTATGAGTTTTTAAATGAAAGCTCAATACATTGGATTATATTTGATTAAATATTACTTTTAGTCAAACGTAATTCAATCTCCATATTTTTTCTCATTTCTGCATATAAATTCAAAACTTTCCAATTCTATTATTAAATCTTTCATAACAATTCATTTGATAAAAACTATTTTTAGATTATTATAAAAATTTCTTAATATGTTTACTAAATTCAATATATCTTAAACATTACTTGACTAGAGATGTGAAATAAAGTGTTAATGTACAACTGTAGAGACAAAAGAAATTAAGAATGGCATTATCACCAGTAAATATTTTTAAATTTTAGCAATAAAATAATTCAGTCAATTTAAGATAGGTCTTCCATATTGTTTCAAGTTAATAATGAATTTTGATAAAGATTACTTAAATTGTATATTCTTTTACTAAAACAGCAACAATGATAATAAGGAAAAAGCAATAATTCATCAATATTTTTTCCTGAAATAATAAAATAAATACAAACAAAAATATATAATTAATTTAAAATAAAATATTTAAATGAACTGAATAATTAAAATTTTGGAAAATGTTATGGGAAATAATTAATAAAAACACAAAAAATGTAATTGGAAAATGGCAAAGATAATTAAAGAAAAATAGAAATATGAAAGATATAAAATAGTATCAAATTATTGGAATACTTATTTAAGATGCCACTTTTATTAAAAATAGAGATGATACCATGAAATTCTGGAATAGTTATAAAAATAATTACATATAATAAGGAACTAGAAATTAAAGTGATCTATACAATTATGATAACATCATTTGAAATGCTAAACATTTTGAATGAAAAGTGAGACATGCAATTACATTTGTGAAGTATAGAAAAGCTTCATATAATGAAAGAATAATTGCAGATATAAGAATCAGATGAAGAAACTGTGAAATTATTGATAAAACTATGCATCAAAGATTTAAACAGTAAGATTACATCAAATAATTGAAAGAATTCAATCTTGATATTAATATTTTAAAAAAAAGGGGGGGGTATTAGATATTATAAATATATTTTATCAGTATGCATGAATTTACTATGATCATTACAAATCATTTACAAAAAGAACAAGTTATTAAAGTAGATCAGATTCTTCTAATAATAAAGGCAATAAAAAAACCCAATTAGTCTGAGTTGCCATTTTTGCATTCAATTTGTAATTTAAATCATTATTTGATTAAATAATCATTGCCTTATGATTAAAGTTTTAGTAACATATGACATAGAACTAGAATATTGTCAAACTTCTAAATAATATAATGTAGGACCAGAAATTAGAATCTGAATAGATTAATATTGGTAAAGGTATATATCAAAGTTTTTCTATTTCTATAAAACTTTTTATAATAATTTTATAGGAAATATTTTATATACTAAAATGTTAAT
Organism: Epiperipatus broadwayi; assembly: GCA_028023455.1. Lineage (NCBI taxonomy): Eukaryota > Metazoa > Onychophora > Udeonychophora > Euonychophora > Peripatidae > Epiperipatus > Epiperipatus broadwayi. The sequence goes on along the minus strand of JAQFVV010012452.1, from coordinate 353,526 downwards.
CTAAATGAGATTATTGAAGTTCATATAAATTTTTCAAAGGATATAGGTTTTTTTTCTTATGTGTCATAGCATAAATTAGGAAGCGAACCCACTAACCTGGCGCAACTGCTTGTAAAGCAACTATCGAGAGATCTCAACCACCAAGGATATAGTTAACTAATAACATCTTCATAATTGCAGAAAAAGCTAAGTAAAACTGACCTGGTTGCTGAAAGTTCATTTAGGATTCATTAGCTTTTTTTAAAAAAAATATAAAATGAGCTTTCTCGTAATATTTAGAAATATAAATCCATGGTACATGAACAAAATGTGGAAGAGAGAGAGAGATTAAAAAATTGAATGATTCAAACATCCATATAAAATATTATTATATTGAAATTTATTAAATTTAATCTCATATCTAAAATTATGTTAAATGTAATAATTTCTTATCTAATAAAAATAATTAATAGTCATTGTGTACTTACATAAAATGTTTGGTTTGAATAGAATGCTTTCAGCGCTTTAGAGCAGTGGCAGGCCCAGGAGCTGAAGATTCATGGATCTCAGTTCCAGCTGTCATTTATATTGATGGAACTTTAACTCAAGATCGATATACCATTTGATTATTTTTTAATTCGTGCTCAAATATGCATTTATAAAGCAAATTTATTTATATATTTTTAAAATTTTACAATTAACTTTATGCTTTGCAATGACATAAAATTTGGTAAAACCATGAGGCTTTATTACTGATACTGAACTCTCCTAAAATTGGCCTAATGTAACAATCCATTGCTTTGTATTTATTATTACTCATTCTATATTCTAATAAAAATTGTTCTATACTATCTTTAAAATTATCAATTATAATATTTAACACATAAACGTTTAGCTTATTTAAATAACATTTCGTTTTATTAATAATATAACAATATGCATTACATTTATTATTTTTTTGCACTTCATCTTTTTTTCTATTGCAAATTGAACAACTAATATTTGATAGAACCCTGAATGCAACATTAAAATGTGTGGAAACAATAAATGTAATAATGCTGAACAATTTATTTTTCATAAATGGCAATAATATTTATTTATACGTTTGTAATATATATGTATTGAGTTAGATACTTTTACATTTAGATTGATATTTGCAGTCTAACTGCCAATAAAATTCTTTTCATTGCAAGATTGAATTATTTTGAAAAAAAGATGAATTTCTATTGGGAATTTTAAACTATCTTGTAATAAGACCAGGATATTATTAAGTTTATTTATTTCTAAAATAGTCTTGATTTATTTTTGGAGTAAAAAAATAATATTGGTTTTATTTCTCACACGTTATTAGTGAGTATCAATATTGTTATTGTAACATTAAATTTATATATATATATAATGCATTTTATTACAATATTTTTATTAGCGGACATTTATTGTATTATTGTGTTACGTATATATATATATATGGTTCAATACACAAAATGAATATGTAATAAATCAAATATTAAATAGCATTCAAATCAACAAAAAATTAATGTTCTCAGTATACTAATCATGAATATGACGCGGAAGCGTTGAAAGTATACTTATGTTATTAAATTTTATATTTAAACTATCTTTTAGTATTTTTTTACATTATAATAATTAGAATGGCAGAGTATCAAAACGTAATTTTATATATATATAAATACACCCTTGTAAGCCAATTAAAATTCTATTCACATACACACAAAGTTAATAAAGAACTTTGTAATATAAAGGTCATGCATTTAACCATCATCCCCATAAATAAATAAAAAATCATCAAGTAGCTAATGGCTCGGGAGTTCGCAAAAATTTTGCCACCAGAAGTGATATAGTTGAAACGCAATTAAGGGCTTTGAACTCCAAAGTCTAGCCATCCCTTCATTGTAGGAGATGTCATGCTTATAAACTATTGATTAAATCTGAATGAAAGCAGGACATTTCTTTTAGTTAGCTGAGAATTTTCTTAAATACTTATTTTTTTTTTACAAGTTCACCTATTTAATTATTAATCAATAAACAGTTGGCAAGCATTTTTTCACCAGATTGTAAAACAAGAAAGGAAAATCCTAAATCCGTTTTTAACCTGATGTGTAATAGGCACTGATGAAGAAATTCAGCAATGGCTATTATCTTTTGATACCTATATAAGTTTTTTTTAAATATTTTTATCAGCTAAATAAATTTTAATCTAAGCTCAAAGACTAGGCAAAAAGACCAGAAAAACACTTTCATTCTTTAAAATGTAACCCATTATATTAATTTTACTGACAGTAAGGAAGAACACATTCTGTTATTTGTTTACTGTTAAATAATTGATAACTCCAAAATTGGAATACCTATGTATAATTGTAAAAGTTAAGTAGAGAAAGTCACCAATGGTTCTTGAATGGAGAAACAATTTACAATTCTAAGAGGAGAATAGGTAGACAAATTATAACCAGATATGACTAGCTATAATAAATCCTACCAGTAATCTCTATTTTCCAGATAAATGGTTGTAAGAATCAGCTTTTTTAGGTCAGAAATTGCCTGATTTTGATTCTTTAGGAAAATGAGCACTGATATATTGACAATAAGGAAAATATAAAAAATATGATGCAAACTTCTCATAAAATGTCTCACTGACTTAAATATTGCTGGGAAATACCAGTAAATCTCATTTTGTAGAATTAGAAAATTCCATATATCTGAAATTAAGCATTCTCTTCCACATAAAAAGACAACGGCACAATTGAAACAATTTTGAAATTTACTGATGTATGTATGTTAAATAGACTTTGAAAGTAATAATTATGAATTATTCTAAATATAAAATTAGTGTAGTATTTGCACTATAAAAAATTCAAGAGATGAATAAATGATTGCAATTTGATGAAATATTTTTATTATCTCACACCTGTTATCAGTGATTAAAACAAAAGTTTTACAATGGATTTGTAATGAACACTTGATTTATGTGTTATTAAAGTGTAATTATCATTTAAAATTGAATTACTGAGATGGAAAAGATAAAGGAGAGTGAATTTCTATGGGAAATGTAATATTTGAAAAAAGAAATAAATATGTTAAGAAGAATTTTAAAATTTACTTTAGAATATAATTTGATGATATAAAACACACAAAAATTGTAATGAATGGTTTATAAAAATTGAATGATGGTAATACAAAAATATGATAGAGCTGATCATTATAAAAAGGTATATATCAATGTATCTGTAGGTTCATATAATAATTTAATAATTATAAATATCAAGTTAAAGTTTAAAAACTTAAAGATTATTTTGTAAAAATTAGAAATCTAATTAAGATATCAAAAGCAGAATTAATTAGGAAATATTAATTAGTACTTAAGTATAAAAACTTTTTTGAGCTAGATTAAAGAATTGAAGATCTTAATGTCATCATTAAAATGAATTCAGAAGAAAAAAGAGTTGCTTAGACAATAGAAATTCAAACTTGTATAAAAGAAGAAGCATAAAGAACATTTTAAGTTGTATAATTGAACTACAGAACAAAATATACTGAACTTTAAAAAAATGTCAAAATAAATTACATTGACTAAATATTAGACTAGAAACTCATAAACTTATTATGATAAAAACAATTAGAGAGAAATATATATAATAATGATAACAGAAAATGGGAGCTAAAAAAGAAGTAAAAAAAAATTAAATAGGAATAATCATATTTTAAGCAATGGATAAAATGTTTTGAATATTATAAACCATCATTAAAAAAATTAATAAAAGAGTTTACTGAGATTGCAGTAACATTTTATAACAATTAATGAAATTCAAGAATAATGAATAAATTATATATATATAAAAAATAGAAATTCTATAACCATGAAGTTGATCATACATTGTAAACACTTTTTACTCAAACAATTTTTGACTTTATAGATTACATAAAAAGAATATGCAAGTATATTAATTAAAAATTGAACGAAATCATTATTACTATAAATCTACACAAAGAAAATGAAGTAGAAATGTGTTTGTTAAAAAACAAAAATGTTAGTAAACTGTTTTAGTCAATGTCTAATAATTATCTTTAATGAAAGTTAAATTTTAATGAATAAGTTAGTGTTTAGGAAGTATAGAGACACTGACTTTTTAAAAGAAAGTAGGAACAAATAACTTAGATGTATTCTTTGTTCATTTGCAAAAAGTTTTGATAGCACTGACTAAAAGAAGCTAAAGCAATAATTAAATTATATGGAATAGATAATACACTAGTTTATCTTCTAAATAATATTTATGATAGTTTAAATAAAGAGGAAAATATATAAAACAAAATAAGGTTAGTGTAAAACTGGTACTAAATAAAGAATACTATAATTTTGAATATATTCACTGATCATTTTAAAGAGAATATTAATAATTAAGTTGCAATAAAAAACAAAATGAACATCATTGTATTAAACAATTATCAATAAGTTGATGTGCTGCTAATACAAAAATTTTTCTAGAAGATGGGGAAAATCTTAAAATCAATACTTGAAATATTAAAAAAGAAAATGAAAACAATGTGATTTATATGTAGATATTGTCAAAACAAAAGTAATGGTGTTTACAAAAATATAAACTTGATGATGTAAACAATGAAGTAAAATCACTAAAAAAAATAAAATGGCAATGTCCAATACAAGAAAATGTTTGCTCATCTTTGTAAAGACTTGGAAACACTCAGAAGTAAGGGTATGAATTAAATTATGTCCACTAGATACAAATTAACTAGAGTGCAGTATTAATATAAAAATAGGTGATAAATAATTTAGTATGAGGTCTTTCATATGAAAAGCATAATACAAAAAGTTCTTAGTAATTTTCAGGTGATTAATTATTCAGAAAAATGAATTGGAAGTTAAAATGGAAACTACAACAGTTTAATCACATCCATAGAAAATCTGTGATCAAAAGATAAAATCTCTATTTTTGATATTACATAAATCACACATAAATGAGGAAAATGTCATATAAATTGATATAGCTTGCCAATAGTCTTTTTGTAAGAAACATTCAAAATTGAAAATGATGAAAATTAAACAATGATAAGGTTTGAGTCCATAAATTTATATAACTAATAATTTGATGAGATAAACATTAACCTTCAGGTATTATTTAGATACCTTTTAGATCTTAGCATGTGTAAATGCATATTCCAATCATATTAATTTTTTTATGAAAGTGGATTTATTTGATGTAATATGTTAATATGATTGATTGTGAGTGATTGTAATTGATGGGGAGGTTGCTTTTGATTATTATTCCATAACAATTTCTTATAAATTTTATATTAGAAGATTATTATAAAATTTAATAATAGTAAAGTATAAAACTCAAATGTTCTATTTTTTTACATGAACTAGTAATTAAAGCAATACTCATTTATAGATAATAATTCTACTATGATTACTAAAACATGACATGCACTGTGTCAATGTTCACAAATGCTTGAGTACTAATCAATTACCTCTAAAACCATCATTCACAAATTAATCAACAAATCAAGTAAAAAGTGGCTTTTCTAAATAGAATGAAGACAATAAGAACAACATATAAAGATAATTCTGATTTTTGGAATGCCACCATCAATCTATCTATCTCTATGTATTGCATGCTGGTCCTTTATTCTTTTATTTGTTATATTGTAATGTTATTTTCAAGTTCTTAAATGAATAAATTTGTTGGGCGGTTTCAATACTTATTAAATTGTAATCTTGAAATTGCTGAATATTTTCCACAGAAATACATGTTAATGTAATCATAAACTACAATATCTAAAAGGAAAATCTTAAAAGTTTTCTGTAGAAAATCTAGTAATGGGAAAAACATGGGTTTGTTCCCCCAAATTTAAAATTTACTGAATAAAGATAAACCATTTGGAAAATACTTTATCTTGTATTAATAAATTGTTATATATATAAACTTTAAATTAAACACACACTCCTTCTCTCTCTGTGTGTGTATATATATAGATATATACGCAACTCTATAAATAAATATTTGAAAATACAGTAATTAAAAGTCAATAAAAATTATATGTATAACTATAACTTAGAACGCTTTCACTACATTGTAGCTTTGTCAACTATCACATTTAAAATGTCAACTTTCCCATAATTCAATGTCAACTTTCCCATAATTATGTTATCTTAACGTTTGCTGCTTGCCGATTAATTAAATTTTGCTTGTATTTATATATTAACATCACCTCTTTAATTTTTCTTTTATTGTTATTTCTTTCAGTTTCCAATATTTTTACATTGTTATAATCAAAATCAAAACCATATATACATGATTTATTATGGTCATAAAAAACAGAAGCTGATAAATTCTCACTATTTTTAAAATTTTGTTTTGCATTTTAAACTCTTTTAAATAATATGTGCTCTTTTGTTATTTTTTCCAATGTGCACCTCGATTCACCTATATATCCACTACCACACCTACATGTCCATTTGTAAATGATACAAATATATATATACATATATATATATATATATACTGTCTACTGCTATAATAGTAGTAATAATAAATAAAGTAAAATAAAAATTTATGTAACATTACAATACTAGTCAAAACACTAAACTTGACTAAAATTCTTCCATCACCATGGTTTCAACAATTAACACGAAAGGATATATTTGTTAATAAATAAAACCATGGTTGTGGAAGAATTTTAGTAAAGTTTAATTTTTTGGTTAGTATTATAATGTTATATGAATTTTTATTTTATATATATATATCATGCCAACCAAAAATTGGCGTATTATGTTGTGGAATATCAAGTATAAATTTTATTATTATTATTTTTAGTTAGTTTTAATAGCTAATGTATTAGCCTAGAAGCACTGAAATAGGTTGCTATGACAATGAAATATTAAAGCAAGAAATGAGTTACTATTATTGCAACATAAAATTATAGATTAATTTTATTTATTTCAAATGCATATGTAAATAATAAATTTTATGGCTTTGATAAAATTATTGTTTCTTTATTATATGTATTTTATTCATTGCATTCATAAGTAGTTTATTATAAACAATACATGCAAATATTTGAGTTCTTATGTGTGTTTGTTATTATGTTTATTTGTTATATGTAATGATTATAATTTTTTTATCTTATTATTATTGTAAAACAGATTTTAAGCAGGGAACACAGGGTGATTTTGGTACAAGAGTGAAAAAAGAGGGTAACCATTAGTTTGATAATATCAATTGTCATCATCATCATCATCATCATCATCAACCATTATCAATCCACTACAGAATGAAGATCTCTCCAAGTTTAATCCATCTTTTCCTATCTTTAGCTTCTCTTCTCCACATTACCCCTGCACACTTTCTTATTTCATCCATCCATCTCACATGTGGTCTCTTTCTTGGTCTTTTACAATCTCTTGGAATCCAGTTTAATATTCCAATTATCCATCTATTATCATCTCTTCTAGCAATATGTCCATCCCAACTCCACTTCAGTCTTTTAATTTTTTTAATGAGGTCAGTAACACCTGTTTGTTCTCTTATTCATACATTGTGTTTTCGATCTCTTCTTGTTACTCCCAACATGCATCTTTCCATACTTTTTTGAGTGGTCTGAAGTCTCTGTATTTCTCTTCTATTAAGTGTCCAAGTCTCAGATTCATAAGTAAGAACTGGTAAAACACATTTATTAAAAACTTTCCTTTTCAAACACATAGGCATATTTCCTTTTAGTATCAAGTTATTTCTACCAAAAGCACTCCAACCAAGTTTAATTCTATGATTAATTTAATTCATTATATTTTGATATGTATTAATAATCTGACCAAGGAATTTGTATTTGTTAACTTCTTTTAACTCATCATAATAAATCTTTATTTTCAATTTTGAGAAAATCCATTGAACATTAGTCTTTTTAACATTTATCTTCAGTCCTACTTTCCTACTTTCTTATGATAACTCCTGCAACACTTCCTGCAGCTTTAAAGTCTTATTTGCAAAAACAATTACATCATCTGAATAATCTAAATGACTTTAATAATCTCCATTTACTTTCACTCCTTTAGCTTTCCATTTTAATCCACAAAATACTTCTTGCAGCACTACTGTAAAAAATTTTGAAGAAATGGAGTCACCCTGTCTTAGACCCTTTTCAATGTTGATTTTCCTACTATCATTATGTAATCTAATTGTTGAACCAACCAAGAGAACAAGCTGGATTTTAAAAGTGGTTTTAGTACAGTAGATCATATCCAGGTACTGAGAGAGGTTATAGAAAGGACAAATGAATATGAGTTGCCATTATGCTTAGGATTTGTAGATTATGAAAAGGCATTTGATTCTATAAACATTTTTTCAGTGATTAAAGCATTGGATCATCAAGGTATAGATCCAGGATACTGTCATATTTTAAAGAATATTTATAGCAATTGTAAGTCGTTATAAATAAGACTGAATTATTCCAATTCAAGTTCTGACAAGCAAACCTAATTTCTTTCATATAATTTTTATTTATTTTAAAAGTATTTTCTTGATAACCACAAAAATGATGGAGTAGAAAAAAATATTTTTGTCCAGGAAACTGAATAGGATTATTGAAAACTTTTTAAAAAAAGGAAAAAATAATTTATAGCATTAAAATGCAGCTTGATATTTCTCTACTAAAAATGATTATTGAATATGAATAAAACATTTTAATAATGAAATAGTTCCCATCTGCAGATATAATTTTATAGCACCAATGTGGGACTTTGACATAGAATTTTAACCAATTTTTTTACACCACTGTATTATCACAAATAAAATTTGGCATCTGGTTACTCATGATTCCATTATGACATTAAATATTTACTAAATGAAGGATAAAATTCATACTTCAAAAATAGTGGAAATTATAAATACACATTGTCTTAGATAACTGTTTATGATACTTTTACATTGTCTGGATTAGTAAATGTCATTAAAATACAGCTTATGTGATAAACCTTGGAATTATTGTATTTCTTTGAAGTGCCATATAGAAGAACCATAATCAGGTCCTGTTTTAAGATGAACTTTATTATGTACTTATTAGTATAATATTTATAAATATTATAAATTATTACATCTTAGGTCAGTTAATTGTTTGTTTTATACATGTGAAAATAAAAAGAAGTTAAATTTAATTTAAATCCATATTTATATCCTAAATTTTAATAGTTAAAACTTCAATTTCAAATATACATTTACTTGTCAACTACATATTACTTTTGTATATATCTGTTATAAGTAATGAAAATCTGCAAGAATTATATTATAGCAATTACTTGTTCCAGGTAAATAAATAAACAAATTTATAATTATTATATTTTTTATTAATTACTTACTTTATTATGAAGATTATAAAAATATCTAACTTTCTTGTATTTAAATAGTGTACTGTGCTGCAACATTATCATTTCACATAAATTTTATATATCATATATTAAATATTATGTAGGTAAATTTTTTATATATTAATATCTATTTTATTAATAATAATTTATGTGGAAGATATTTTTAATGATATTTAATTAAAATATATGTCACAAACATTTATTGACTGATATTATTTTTTATATGCTTATTGTTAATAAATTGTAAATTAATTTAAACAAATAAACTTATTTTGGTTGTGATTCAATCAATAATGTAAATCTATTGACTAATAAAATTTTGATGACCTATGACCTATACCATATAGTTTATAATAAAGAATCAAAATAATCCAGGAGTTAAACGATTGGAATGGTAAGTGTATATATTATTAAATATTATTTTTCTTAATAGTAAATTCAATATATTCTCAGTTAAACTGGATATACATTTTATATAATAATAGATTAATTAATTTGGTATAGCTAGGTGTTTAATAATTAATTAGAAGATCATCATAATTTTTTAATAATTATATTCAATTGTTATTTTTGTATAAAATATATATTTGAGCTAGTTCAATAGTTTATAAAGTATAAGTATATTAATTATTTAGGGTAAACAAAGGTGATTATAATTGGATGCTTACTTAGTTGTTTAAACTATTATTTATTGGCATATGTTATAATAACTTAATATTTAGTTAGAAAAATGGAAATCTTATGATATTATAAAATTGGTAATTGCATATCTTGGAATTAATATTTGAATTTCATTAAATAGAATGATTTACTTTACTGAAATTTAAAGGCCATTGAAGTAGATATAAAATATATTTAATTTAAATACGAACCTTTTAATATTACCATTTTCTTATAATAGAGTATTAATAATACTATGCATATTAGGGTAATTATAATTCAGAGTTTAATAACTTGGTTTTATTAGTTTGAAGGATAATTCATTATGATTTGCTAATTGTATGTATATAAGTATCAAATAAGAATCTTTCATTTATTTTATATCATTATAAGTGAATATTGTAAAGTATAAGTTTGTGTAAATGACTGACTTTTATTTTATATTATAATAAGTAGGTGTAAGTGTTCAGATATGTTAGATGAATCAATCTTATTTATCGTATTTTATTATAGTTTTGTATTGTACTCATTTTACTCCATTTTAATTTGATGTAAATTTATAAAGTTTTAAAAGATAATTTTTTTTTATTCTATTAAGGATATATTAATGTACATAAATCTGTAAAATAACAAAGCCTTTTACTACTATTTAGTATTTTATCTCATTACAATTGGTTTATTTAAACAAGGGCATATTATTATTTCTGAGACAGTATTGTTTTGTTAGTATTGTCTCTGTTTTCATTTTTATTAGCATTATTTTTATTTTATTCAGTTATAATTGGTAATCAATTATTAAGTTATACTTTGTTTTGTTAAAATTAGTGTCTTAAGTTTGCAGGTTATACAAAAGTCTTCATTTCCTATCAATAGCATTTTCATTCTGTTACAAATAGCTTTGAAATTCATAGAGCATACTAAGGGCATTCTTCTTGCTCAGTCATGACTCAGTTTATGCTATTACAAATGCCACCCAAATCTGTGGGGCTATTAAATAAGAGCTTATCACATTTTTATTCTGATATATATATATATTTATAATTATATAACTATCATTAAATTATGCTTATCACATTTTTATTCTGATATATATATATATTTATAATTATATAACTATCATTAAATTATGTTTTCTAATACTTTTTGATTATTGCTTGCTATTGGTAATTATATATTGGCTTATTTACATCATTGAATATTAATTGTTAAATATTTTTAGAAAAATTAAAACTTTATTTAAATTTTTTAAGTATATTCAACTATAAGAAATAGCATGTAAATTTGCCTATAACACATTGTTTTGAGTGAGATTATTCTATTTTCTTCATAAAGTATTGTTGCATGAGAAATATCAGTATCAGTAAGAGAATCAAATCTGAGATCTTTAGATTCATCAGTATTTAATTTAAGGTAATTCTGTCAAATGTCTGTCAGTAGAAATTTTATACACTTATCTAAACTCGTTCTGCTGATGCCTCCATTTCTTTTGTAGGCAATGTGATGTTGGAATCATCTTAGAGAGAAATTGAGCAGATAAGTTTCATTTTTAGTTCAGAAATGATTCTAAAAATTTAGTACTGAGTTTATCTCTTTATTACTGTCTCACAGAAAAAAAATATTGATGTAATTTACAATTAAGTTTGTATGTGATTCTGGCTGCAGAAATGTATTTTTGAACATGAATGGTCTGCTGACCATCATATATTAGGCAACATGGTGATTTTATTGGCTTTTTACCTCTGACTTTAAAACCAAGAGAAATAAAATGAACTTTCTTCTCAACTGACTAATAATTACATGAAACAACTGGTGAGTTTTTTGGAAGGCAGGATGAATGTGCATGTAAATGATTTTTTTAGTTATTTACAATCATGCATACGCATATAATTTTGGTACTTATTCTCAAAAATATGTAAAATTATTAGACAAGGCAACAGTTGTTAGCTGAAAGCAGAAAGTACTAAAAATCTTCTGATAGGATATCTAACTTGCTATTTGATATTTATTTAGCTATCTAAAAGTTCAAATCATTTTTGAGGAAAAAATATATGAATTAGTTTATTGTCTAATATTTAATGTTACACCATTGGATTTTACTAAATTAGAAGAATAGGGGAAGAGACAATTGATTTGAAACATGGCTTGTACTTTACTACAAATGCAGAAATATTTAAAGCACAAGTAAAATGAGTTGCATTATAAACAAAATATGAAAAAACAACATTGCAGAGATTGGTGATATATCAGACAAAATGGTAAGATCAGCATAATAGATAATACAAATGCAAGTAATTCTAATTTATGTCCCAACAAATTCTCATTGTGATGAAAAAATAGAGAATTTTATATAGGTATACAAAATGCTTTTGATCAGATAAGACAATATTTTAGAATTAGCATAGGAAATTTTAATGCTAGAATCAGTAAGTGAATGAAATAAGCAAACGTTGAGAGTAATTCTGATTATAGTAACAAAAATAAAAGAGAACACAGATTTATGAAATTTGCAAAAAAAAAGAAAAATTGCATATAATTTTTTTTTTCTTTGAGAAAAATGTTAAATAGAAATAGACATGAAAGCTTCTAAATAAAGTACAGGTTTTTTTGTATTATATTTTGGCTAATAAAAAATATGTGGTTCAAGACAAGAAGTGATCATCCTTTAATCAGATTTAAAATACTATCCAAAATAAAAATTATTAAAGTCCATTATTTTGCTTTTTCATATTAATTATATGCAATAATTGATTACCATTAAAATATATGCTTAACATTTGAAAAGAGGACAAAACCATATGCCAAGAAATGTCTTTTATGCATAATTATTAATAAGGCATATATATATATATATATATATATACGTTTCGTATGATATTTTTATTATTTATTATAAATGATATAAGATACTTATTAATATAAAATTAAAAGCAAAAACTATTTTATAATCAGTATTAATAGATGATAAACCTTATCGTCAGAAACTGTCCAATAAATTTAAATTGAAATATGAAAATTACTTAAAAATATTAACAAACTGAACATTTAATGAAATTAATTAGAAAATAACTAGTTCTCCATTAAAAATTGCAAGAAAGATAATTGATATAATGATCTATTAAGAAGTGTTAAATGTCCAAAAATTTGTAAAATATCACAAAAAACATTATTTATGATATAAAAATTGTAATCGCGATTTGGCAAGGAAAACTAGAAAAGAATAAAAGTTTCAAAATTATAAAAGTATAAAAATTGTTGCAGTAATAAGAATGAAAGATGGAATTACTACTAAAGAGAAATGATGTCAATAAATGTATTGAGAAGTTTTATAAAGGATTATATAATAATAAAGAACAAGAAAACAAAGTATACCTTACAATTATTACATTTTCTGAATTTCCTAGCATTTTAAATGAAAGATTGAAACATGTAATTAAATCTAAAACGCGGGGAAAAACTCCAGAAAATGATAGATTTATTATTAATATTTTAAAAGAAACAGGTCGAAAAATATAAAATTTGTTGGGTAAACTATATACCAAATATTTTTTTTGCTTTTTTTTCATGGGTCATAGCATCGGCCGGGAAGCGAACCCGCTAACCCGGGACAACTTCTTGTAAGGCAGCTGTGCTGGCAACTTGACCACCAATGCTTGACTATATACGAAATATTTAAATGATAAAGATATAAAATGCAGAAGTATTAGATATTTAGAAAAAGTAAAAAAAAAAAGGTATTAGAAATTATAAACCCATTAGTTTTCTATCTGTTTTATATAAAAATTTTATCAAAATAATTACAATTATCTGCATCAAATTTTAAATTCAAATCAATAAAAAGATAGGTCTGGATTTTAAAATGGTTTAAAGTGAAGTGGATTATATCCCTCTGTTGAGAGAAGTAATAGAAAGAATGAATAAAAGGCATTTAATCCTACAAGTATTTCCACACTTATTAAAGCTTTTTATCATCAATATATCGACCTAAGTAAGATATTGTTCACATTCTGAAAAATATGTATCAAAATGTGTCTGCAGTAATTTAATTAAATGGCAACATTAAAAAATTACCATATAAGGTGATTAAATTTTTCAAAATTGTTTTACTACAGTTAAGAAATAGTTTGTAGATTGAAATAGGAATATAAAGCTATGAAATATATGGAGATCATTTAAATCATCTGGATTTTGCATGTGTTTCAGAAATTCAAAAAATATTGGAAAAGTTATCAGATGAAAGTAAAAAAGCAAAACTAAAGTAATGACTTAAACAAGGCTTTAATGGATCCCCCCCCCCCCGAAGAAATCAAAAATTGATAATCATAAATTAGAATGCTTTTAGTTGAAATAAAACTATTAAAAGGAAATATGCATATAGGTTTTAAAAACTATTTTTGTTACTGAAACTTTGATACGTAACAGAAAAGCAATAGAAAGACTTTAGATTACTAAATAAAGTATAGAAAGTTGTATATTGAAAATAATAAAAAGGGATAAAATTAAATACTTAGGTGAGAAAATAATAGGTATTAGTGACAACATTTAAAGAATTAAAAGATTGAAATGAAATTGGGTTGATCATATTGTCAAAAATGATGATAATAGATAGATCATTGAAGTCTAAACTGAATGCCAAAAGTTTGTAAAAGACATAGAAAAGCACCACCTTTAGGTGGATGTGAAATAAGAAAGTTTATTGGTGTGTTCTGAAGGAGAGGGGTATGTAACAGAGAAACTAGTTTAAATTTGAAAAGAATTTCAAGCTGTAGTGAACCAGAAATGGTCAAAAATGATAATGATGGTGATGTGTTTCTGTTTGGTTTTTATTGAATAATTAATTGTTAAGCACATTTACATTATATATATAATATATATATATATATATATATATAATATATATATAAAATGAATAGAAATGAGGTGATAATATTCATTAAATAGAGATAAACTTTAACTTATGATGTACTGAGAAATTATCAATTACGACTAATTAACAATTTTTGAGGCTAAGCAAGTTTTTTTCATAAATCTATAATGGCTCTTTTGTTGGATGTCTTTGAAGCAAAAGGGATCATATATGTATATATTCTATTTTTATATTTAAATCAAACTGAATTTAACTAATGTAATTAATAAACTCAGATTGATATATGATAAAAACCAAAAATTTGAATATATATATATAAAAAACAAACCCAAACTAAACACCCAATATAAAAAAATAAAAAAAACACATTATATATATAAAAATACCACAAATATTCACTTCCACCACCCTAATATAAAAACTCTTAAATAATAATTCTCAAACATAAATTTTAATAATAAAATTTAATCTTCTTTTATTTCATTTCTCCAAAAACAAATCACAAAAATATCTATTTAACATAAACAAACTAATATCTATTTTAACTCTATTAATTTTTTCATTTAACCAAACTACTCACCTATAAATACAAATAAACAAAATAAAAATACCACACCAAATCTTTACAAAACTTCCTTTATTATTCAATAAATTATTCAATTAACACCCCTTTGAAAATAGTAAATTTTTAAATAAAAAATTCTTAAAAGTTAATTGAATAATTTATTAATAATACAAAGAATTTTATAGAAAATATTCTTGTATATTTTATTTTTTTATTTTGTAGAAGGTTTACAAGGCAGAGAGTTGAGTTTAAAGAAGAAAAGGCAAAGGATAAAAAGAACTGTTCCTTTTGTCCAGAAAAGACCCTTTGGAGCTAGGTTGTCTTGAGAAAAGAAACAAAGAAAGGTATAGCGACGGTTTGGGGGGGAGGTGTGGGGTTGGGTTTTTTTTTTTTCTTCCGGGCGCGGGTTTTTTGGTTGGGGGTTTTGCGTTGTGGTCAACAAAATGTTATCTTTGGAATAAAATATAAAATATTACAAATTAACAGCTTTCTATTTGTATTGATATAGGTGGATTTTGTATGTTTTTTCCCAACTTATTTTTATATACAGATAAAGATAAAATAATCTTCAAATACCTACATTTAAAGTCTTTTCTAGTATTTGTCTACAGAAAAATAGTGAAAAATAAAGATAGTATATATGAAGCTAATATAGTATTTAATAATGAGAGTTTGTTTGTTTGCTTTGACCTATAATTTTGGGCTGACTATAAGTCATTTGCATCATTCTTGCAATCAAAAATATGTCATCAAGTTTCAAACCTTATAAGCATATCAGGAAGATGCATTAACTATTTTCTTCATTCATTATCATTAGTAGGGTTCTCACAAACAAGTAATGCCATTTTCACTTTAGAAAACAAAGTAAAAAAAGAGATAAAGACAAAATATAAAAGTTGCAAAATAAAAATATAAACTAAATAGAGGGGAAATAATTGTTATGCATATAGTTACAGATTTAAAATGTCATTATACAAACACACAATACT
This sequence comes from Epiperipatus broadwayi, assembly GCA_028023455.1. NCBI lineage: Eukaryota > Metazoa > Onychophora > Udeonychophora > Euonychophora > Peripatidae > Epiperipatus > Epiperipatus broadwayi. The sequence goes on along the minus strand of JAQFVV010012452.1, from coordinate 337,075 downwards.
ATTGTTGAGCACAAACATTACTGCTGGATTATAGTTTCATAATGACCAGATCTGGTATTAATCTGATGCAAAATAATAAGTCAAAAGATAATAAGAAAGGGATAAAAAACAGTGATGACTAATTTAGTTAGAAATATTAATGATAATTAGAAGTGAAAGTTTTGAGTAAAAATTTTTTAAGTTATTAAATAATTAATTGTTGGAGGATCTGTAATGAAACATTTATTAGGAATTTAGTTCAAACATTATACCATAAGTTGATTAGAAACTAACAGATTATTAATTATATTTCTTTATAGCTCATAATCGCTTGACCATTTATAAATCTCAATAAAACTTTTTCTTATAACCTTGAAGAATGAATGGTTTAATAACTTCAAATTTCATGTAAAAGAAGGTTTAAAACTATTTTTTATTATAAATTCTTGTTATTTGTCTCTCTGAAGCTTTGTGATGATAGTATTTTATTTGTAATTATATGTTGAACTATTTCCATTATTTAATTGAATGCTAAATTATTATAATTTGATTTACAAGTATCAAACTTTTTGCAATGATATTTTAAAGTCATCTGCATCATATAAATATATTAATGATTATTATTGATCATTTACTAGTCTAGAAATTGTTATAACATTCCTAGTCCAGATATAAACATTAAATTGTTAAATGTTTTTAATAAAATTTAAACTTTAATTATATTTTTCTAAATACATTGGACTATTAATAATACCTAGGTTAGTATAGAACATAACATTTTGAATATTTTTTCTTCTCATCTTTAGATTATTACTTTTCTGACAGTTGACTGACTGGTATAAGTATTAAATTTTTAACTTTTAGATTTATGAATACTGAATTTCAGATGATGCACTAGATAACAAGGCCTTTGGAAGAATAATCTGATTGATTAAAATATCACCTTAATTCAATATTCACAAAAACTGGGAGATCACCAGTTCATTTCCCATGCTATACTAACACTGATCAGGCCAGAAGAGAGAAAAATGTCATCCAAAACATTTCATTCATACTAACTTGTGTTATAAAAGCATTTAAAGTTATTTAGAAAAGTATAAATTAAATTTGACTTTTTCAAAACTTCGATGTTTGAAGTTTTTTTGTCTTACAAAAACTGTATATTCTGTACAATATCATATTAATAATAGGATTATAATCATATAAACCAATTAAAATGTCTTTATGCAAAATTATGACTATGATAACTTAGATAATTATACAAATATTGAAAGTCATATCAGTTTTAAATAGAAAATTGTTTTAGTAGACAGAATAAAAATTTGGATGTTTGTAAGCAAGATGTATCTAAGAAAGAAGAGCTTTTCTTAAAAAATTGAAATTAGTTGTTTACATTTTCATTATTTTTTATTTCATCAAAATATAAAAGAGGGAAATTTATTAATTTGATATATATATATCAAATAATTCTGTTTTTTTTTTTTTTTTTATAATTTAGCATGTCCAACAGCTACTCATAGAATAACACTGAGGAAGAGGCATTATTTGACAAACAGGCAATTGCTGGTGATAGTGAGTGTTTGAGTAGGCTTTTATGATTATTTGATATTTAGTTAAGAAAAACTAAATATCCATTTATAACCCAATATTAGATGATGATAGGTTATTTACGATAATTATCTGCAAAAAAAAAATATTATAAGTCTGATTACAAAACAATTTTATTTAACCTGAATTTATACCATAAGTTGTGGATCTAACACATCGATTGCTAATCATTTGATCAGAAGGATTTATAAATTTGTTTATATATAGAGTCATATTAAACATACCTGCACAGATAAAAAAAAACAAAAAAACAAACATCTTTTTATGAGTCAAGATTTTTTTTCTTTAAATTTTTCTTAAGTTTGTAATAAATCATTGTTGTAAATATGATTCATATTTGAATCAGTGATAGACATTTAGAATTTAATTGGAAACTCTTATTTTCAATTAATTACACCCAATTACGATGAAAGAATCTTCCCCCTCATTTCACACTACTTGCTGAAATAATTCTTCAATGTCTTTTTGTTATTGCTTTTTATTTTGCCTAAACCAAATGGCTCTGCAATGTAAAAGTATTTGATTGATTTTAATAACAAAAATACTAAACTTTAAAATGAATGATATTTTGTTATCTCTGGGGGGGGGGGGATAAAGAATACCCATCAGACAAAAATATTGATTCCAAATAGGCTTTATTATAAAATCAAATTATAGGAACAACAAATACACATTTGTTCATGAAATTCAAGAAACTCTAAGCTTCTAACTAAACTAGTCATCCTGAAAACTATTAAGGTGTCTCATCTTTAGAATTTATAATTATAGATAGTGATTCAAAATTTGTGATATAATAAAAAGAAAAAGTGTAATAAATAAGTCTTTTTCTACTAGCCTATTGCCAAACCTCTTCATCAGTTTAGGAAGTGTACACATTTTTTAAATAACATATATAAAAAATCATTTCGTAGAAAATTGTAGGGAATGTCAACTTATTAATAAAAACATCCTTTCCTCCTTTCAATTTCATTTTAACAGTAAACTGACTGTGAGAGTGAATCATTTTTTTTCCAAGACAGGCAGCTATAATACTAAAACCTCAAACTGTAGGCTAAATGGAAAATTTATTTTTAAAACTTCTTTCGTCTATTTTAAAATGATTGAATATATCTTATGCATATATGTTATTAAAAAATAATAATTCACTATTTTTAATGGCCATTGAAATTCAACTTTTAAAAAAAACATATACAGATATTCAGCTATTACTTCCTTTACTAATGGGCAAGTGGAAAACTTGCTCTACTATTTGACCTAATTTTCATATCATAACTTCTATATGTTGTAAAAAATAAGAGAATTAGTTGAAGTAATAAATAATATTTTTGTAGTAGTATAGTGAAAATTACATTATTGGATAATCTCTTATCTAATGAATGACTAATAAATATTGGTTGAAGTTTCAAATTTTTTAACATATTTTTAAAAATAAAGTAAAAGCCTACACATTTCACATTTATTCATCATAAATTTATATGTTTTAAAACAATTTCACATTTGCTAAATTTATCACATTTTACATGTCATGTATTTACATATTTAGCAGCACAATTTTCATTTGTTATGTATAAAATGTGTTATACTATCAATATATTTTGTTTAAAAATAGTAATTCAAGAAAGAAAATGTTAATATTTAAATTTTGTCACATCTTTCAAAAAAAAAAAAAATGAAATAAATATGGAATTAGCATTTGCTTTTTTCAAAAAATAATATGTGGCAAAACAATTTAAATTTGACAGTGTGATAAAGGGGTATCTTTATACTCCATATGATCTTAACCATTTTTTAAAAATTAATTTATAGTCACTATTTTATTGATAAGAATATAAATATGAAGTGTTTTAAATAACATTTGTTATTAAAATAAAATTTATGTGAAGTTAATTTTTTTCATATCTAAACATTTTAAATTAAAATCTATTTTCTAAGTTTGAAATATATTATTTAAATTGTTTATATACTATGTTTAGAAAAACCAGCTATCTTAATAAAATATATTTTGACTAAACCAAGTAATTGTTTTCAAAATATTTGAAAATAGAATTAGTAATGGTAATTTTTTTTAAATTTAATGATAAACAAAATTAAAGGAAAAAGAGATAACATCATTGTTATAAGCAAGATTATATAAATATAAGTTAATATATAAGATATTAAAAAATTACATATTTTGATTGCAAATTTTATATTTATAATAATAGAAAAAAAGAAAGTATACTAAATATTACTGGATACATAAATCAAAAACAAATAAATATATTGGGCAATAATGGATGATTAAAACTGAGGAAAAAGATTAGAATTGGTACATGGAATGTTACAGGTATCAGAAGTATTGGTAAATTGTGATTGATGAATTATGAATTAAAAAATATCAAAATATATTTTTGCAGTTTTATAGAAACACAATGTATGTAGATTGAATATGTCAACATAGTTGATGAATATGTTGTTATGCTGTCTAGAAAATATGGAAAGCATTACCATAGTTATAGGCATATGAGTTTATAAAATCTACAAGGGAGAATTGATAGAATATGGGTTCATAAAATACATAATGGAGATTGGCATGACCAATAAATGAAAGAATTCTGGTAATTTATATGAGACTTCATTCATGTATATTGTATATATAATATGATACACACCTACATTGGTAGTAGCAGGTAAAAATAATCAATTCTATACTGCATTGTGATCAGTATATTATAAATGGAAATGTAAAGGAATGATTATTATTCAAGGTAACATGAATGCCAAAAAGTTATATTGGGATATCTAGAAAATATGATCTAGGTAAATGTAAAATAGTTGGTAAAAATTTGATTGATTTCTGTTGTACAAATAACTTAATTATTACATATGCATAAGTTCAGCCCAAAAAAGAAGATATACCTGAACATCATCTGATGGTTTTACTAGAAATCAAATTAACTATATCATAGTATATAGAATTGAAGAAAGATTATTAAAAATGTAAAATATATTTGGGATCTGAATTAGTCATAGGTCATAGCTTTTGATTGCAGATATAAAAATGGAGTTGTGTTATAGCACAAACATAAATGTTAAAAGATGTAGATGACTTAATTGATAATATATTATCAGCAAATGTTTGTAGATTAACAAAATTGATTTGAATGTCTGGTTAAAGGTGTGATGTATAAAAACAATGGAAACAGCTAAAATTCAACATATTGGATGTTGTACAAAAATTTATTCAAGAGAAAAAAAATAAAGAAGGTTGATTGGTTAACAGCATTTTAAAGAATGAAAACAATTGATGAAAAAAGAATTGTGATCCTGTAAAGTTTATGATGGAATTTGAAGACATGTAGATGTGATAGTACTTTGTAAATATTTTATATTGTGAAAAAACTTACAGGAAATTTTTGTCCATATGATAGTGTTGCCTATCTAGCTCTATCAAGTATACCCAAACTAGCATATAACTTATGAATTTCATTAGTTAGAAGCCTCAAAATCTGAGAGCAACACACTTTTTCAGAAGGTTTCTTTTAGGCTTTTAATAAATTATAATGCTATGAGCCTAAATTGAAATCAATAATGATTTCAATACAAGTTAACTTGCTTGTATAGTTATAAATATCTAAAATCCGTTTTTAAATATTTTGATAACTTGGTATTTTAATAATCATGATCACTAACATCCTTGAACTAAGATTGGTATTAAACCATTACAGCATCACATGATCACAATTTATCATTTTTACACAATCTATTAATTTCATAGTCATTTTTTCCATAAATTAGTGTAACTTAATGCAAGCTATAGTAATCAATGGATACTAGAAGGTTTATGCTTAAAATACACTATCTATTACATACTCATCCAATATCACCAGACTACTTTCTATCTTATGGCTACCTTAAATGTTGCATCTTGGATCTGAGAGCAATGCATTTAGATATTTGAATTTAATGTGCCCCTCCATGACCCACCTTTAATCTTTTTAGTTAACATAGATTGATAAGCCTGAACTAAAAATACAGTAATGGCTTCAATCAAAGCTAATTTACTTGTATAGTCATAAATATCTAAGTGAATTGCTCTCAGATCCAAGATTTCTTCACTGATGAAAGCTATATTCTAGAAACTAGTGTGGGAATATTAGATGAGTAAACACTAGATAGGAATTTTGATGCACAAACCTAAGATCATCCATTGACTATTATGGCTTGTACTGTATGGCACTATTGTACAAGAAAGTTGCTACTGTTTTTACAGATTATGTAATAATGAAAATTGGTGGCCATATTAAGTTGGGTAAATCTGTTTTATTGCAGACAGATCCAGGAAAGATAGTTAGTTAGTTGAGGGAGAGAGATTTCAGAACATATATAAAGATGACTTGATAATATTTAATATATTAGTTACAGAATGTGAATCACTGCCAATAAAAAAGTGAAGTAGTAAAAAGCCATATCAAGAATTGCCAATGGAACACTATCAGGACCAGATGAAGTAGTGACAGAATTATTTAAAAAGAGAGGTGTATAATTGTAGCTACATTAAATAGATTGATATTTGTTGCATGAAAGAGTGGAATTTATTTTTAGGATTGGATTACAGCAACACTCAAGAAAAGATCTCAATCATCATGGTAACTACAGGCAAACAGCTTTACTTTCACATATTAGTAAAATAATGTTGAGTATAGTTTTGCATAGACTGCAGGAAAAACAAAATATGTGTTAGCACAAGAACAGGCAGATTTTAAACAACAATGAGAAACAAGTGTTCAGACAATAAATATGAATATTTTAAATAAAGCTATAAAATTTCAACAGTCTCTATTTCTCTGTTTATATATTATAAGAAAGCTTTTAATTATGTGTGTCATGATAAACTCTGGAAAATAATTCTCATTTAAGTGCATCTGTTATCTTTCTTATACAGGAGACAAAAATCTGGAGTAAGATTAACACAAATTAATTTGGAGCTGCATATCACTTTGCTTAATCAATTACATCAGAGACATCAGTGAGAGAAGCTTTATTTAGTTTTTAGGATGGATTTTGTAGTGGAAGAAGTTGAATAGGTAATTTGTGATCTACAGATACTGTAATTTTAATGTCAGAGGATAAAGTACAGGAAATGATGGGGTATTTTGTAAGGGTAGGGACATGTTTTAGAGTCTATTTAGGTTTTAAAATAAATCATGACAGTGAATGTCATACAGAAATAAATATATGATTACTATTAGCTTTGAAAGCATTAACAAAATTAATGTCATATATCAGAGGCATAATTTTGTGGTCAAAGTGTAGATTATTGCAAGCTTTCATATGGTTATGTAAATGTGAGGCATGAAAAAAAAGGAAAATAAAAATTGATGCATTGAAATGGAGTGTTAAAAATAATGCTTATCATATCCTGAGCAGTTAAACTAATGGATGGTTTTGGGAAAAAGTAGCTACAAAAACATCTGTTGGAAATGTAAAACAGTGAAAATTGAAATATTTTGGACCTGTGGTAAAATAGATTAGCACAAATGAAAAGATTATTGTGCTTGGAATGGTGAATGAATCAAAAGAAATATGATGGCTATGATTGTCATGGATGGATAATATTATTGAATGAACTGCATTCAGGAAAGCAGAGAAGAGAAAAATCTGAAGCAGTTCATTCACACTGTTGTCCATTGTCAAACTTAAAGAGCGGGTTAATGGTCATGATGATAATTTTTAATAAAAGTAGATGAATATAGGTGTTTGTTTATATTATATATTTTTATTGTTAGTGTTATTATCTTTGATAAAGGCTATAAAAATAATCAAAATGATAGGTTTTTAATAAACAAGTTTTTTTTTATATATAAAACAAATTAAAGGAATATTATATATCATTTTGTACAAATTAAATTAAAGGAATATTATTGAATGTGTTTAAATGCTTTCTGCAATTTAATTTGAATATTTAATATCCACAAAAGAAATTATAAACAGCTATAAACAATAAATTAAATAAATTTACAAATAAATCCATATACTTAAATATTATTTTTTCTAAAAATATAAATTATAAAAATTATTTGAAAATAAAAATACAATTGATCATGGGCTTGAATGAAACAAATAAAGATTAAAACTATTATCAACATAAATTCTCTTCTTATTACTCTTGCATGTTTTTAGAGTTAAAAAATTTACCTAGTGATACTTAGAAACTGATCCATTTATTTATTTATTGCACCTATTGATAAAAGCGGTAGATTTTTAATCTTTTTTATCATACCTGACCGAATACTAGAATTCTGAGAGAAGTGAATGGTTGAATTAAGATTGACGTGTTCAAAAAGTTAGTGGAAAGCATTGGTAATACTGAAGCCAAAAAAAAAAAAAAAAAAAATTTCTATTAAAATAAAAAATTAAAAAATACAAGTTTAATTTTACTAGTTTATGGAACTTATTCTTTCAAATGAATTTTGTGATTAAGGAATTTTGGAATCTTATCACAGATGTTGCAGCAGAGTTTTTTTCATAATAAAAGCTTTACAAACAGGGTGTGTATATATAAGTAAAATTTTGATTTGAATAAATTTATAAAAGATTTAAATATTTAACCCTACATTCAATTTTAGAGTGTGTTTATAAAAAAAAAAGAAAAAAATATTTGATCATTAATCTGCAGGTGAACCATTGTCAAATGCAAAACAGCCTTTAAAAATGTAAAGGTTTGATCAAGTGATGGATAAAAATCACTATCATTTAAACCTAATTTGAGAAATTGAAAAAGCATCAAAATTTGTTTGGATTTCTGTGACATTTTCAGGGCTTGTCCAAAGATACATAATCACATAATGTGCAATGGATCCAGGATTAGCATTATCAGGTGTCATGTCCGTCCTGAAAATAAAAATAAAAATTAGAAACATAAAACTGATTGTTATAATTGATTGGATACTTCATGAGACTTTGAACTGACTTATAGAAATATGATAAAATGATAAGTGAATTCTGCTAAAACAATCAGAATGCATTAAAAGAATTAAATAAAATGGTAAAAGATTCTCACACTTTTTTTGAAAATGACATGAATTTTGAATTTGTTTTATACACAGTTATTTTGTATAAATTGTTATTTGTAACTTCAGCAAAAAATTGTAGAAAATGGAAGGTATTTGAGATTTTTTCCTTAAAAAATTTTGAGATGACAATTTTATAATATAAAAAAACTTGCACTTGAATATGTTTAAATAATTGCTTTTTATTAAATTTTACAGAAATTGGAAGAAAATAAAAATGTTTTTATGAATGTGAAGGACGTTCATATTAAAATAATCTTGAAATTATTTTCTTCTTTCAAAAATTATTTTTTAACTATTATTAATCATGAAATAATTTTAATTGAAGAGAGACTGAGAAATATTCTGCTGCATTCTGAATTTTTATTATATATTAACACTAAAGAATATATATATATATATATATATGAATAATTGATAAAATGCTGTATAAATTTAGATTTATTTAAAAAAATTAAGAACATCAAGATATAAATGGAGATAATTTGTTTTATGAAAATGAAATATTTTGTAACATAATGCAGAAAAAGTTTATCACGTTCAACCGCATTGCAATATTTAAATATAACATATAAAATTAAGGATTAATTTTCAAATTTTATATAAAATTAAGAACCCATTTCTAAATTTATAGATAGCTTTAAAAGTCTTATTAATTTTACCAACTGTTATTTTTTATACAGAATATAGTTATTCTAAATTTAAATTAATAAATAGTTACCTAAAAATTTTTATGATAATAAAAATTATCCAATTTGACATTATTATATATGTATTCAACATTAAATTATGTGAACTTTAATTATAATGATTATAATCAATGATTTTACAGAACAAAATGCAAAAAAAAAAGTAAAACTATAACATAACTATTCTTTACTGTAAATTTTGATATAATTTGCATGCAAATGTTTATTCTGCTAATACTTAATATCATTTCATTATTGTAAAATGGAATCTCAACAAATTTATACTTTATTAGAATACATTAAGTGATGCATAAGAGGATGTCTGGGTCCCATTAGATATTTCACTGACATCACTTTTGCTCTGAACCTTGCAAACTTTAGAAGCAGTCCTGTATCCAGCCTATAACATTCATTTTCTGATTCCAAAATATGTATTACTACAAATGTATAGTAGTCCTTTTATTTCTGTTATCATTTAATGCCTAAAACTATAGTAAAATTTATATAATATACATGTTTAACACATATTTCTCCACAAAATAATTAGGTAAAAAAAATAGAATAATAGTAATGAAAAGAAAATATAATAATAAACCTAAAAAAAGAGCACAAGTTTGTGATTAACATATTAAGATGAGAAAAAGGCAGACAGATGATTTATGATGGGTTTCATAAAGTGCACACTATGTGAAATTTATTAATTCAACTGTACAGATCTCTATTATTTAATACTTTTTTGAGTTATGAAAAACTGAAATATGGCTAATGAGTTAATCATTACAGGTTGGATTACTGAATATGATTTCATGTAAGTATTGGAAAAAATGTTATTTATACAAGATCTTTCATAAATTAAGAATTATAAGAAAATAAAGAAAAAGGATAAAACAAAACTTATTTATAGAGCTATAATTAATACATCTTCCCACTGTTCATGGTATGCAAATATATTACTAGTGAATAGACTTGGTTAATAAAGGACTTATTCATAATTAGTGGTGATTGGGTTATATAAATTAGAATAGCATTTGATTCATGTATTTATATATATATATATATATAATATATATATTAATATATATGAATATAATATATATATATATATATATATATTATACTTGTATATATTAATGTGTATATTAAATTGTTTAAATTGAAATCTGAGTTGCAATGTTCTGAGTCCTCAAAAATTATATTCCATACTAAATTTGTTATTTTTACTCCAGAGATTAATAAGCTAAGACATAGCATTTACTTTGTTTAAGTAAAATTAAGAGCGTGCTAATAGCTCTAAACAAGCTTTATTTATTTATTTATTTTATTTATGATAAATGCTACTACAAGAGAAGGCATTCAAATCATTTTTATCTTGGATTGTCCCCATCCCCAGACCGGTTTCGACCTATGGGTCTCTTCAGTGAGGAGTTGGGACATTAGATCAAAAAAACCAACTCAAGCAAAGCATTTATCTAAAAAGTAATTGTTAGAAGAAGATCTGAAACTTTTAGACATCTACATGTCTTTAAAGTCAGCTCTCCGATTGAAAAAAATCATATGGGCCTGAACTTAATTCAGATACTCCATATATTAGTAGGCTTAGCTCTTTAATTTAGCTAAAGCCACAACAGCAAAATAATAATAGTAATAATAACAAGTCAGATGTCACATGACTTATATATAGCTTGCACTTACAAATATGTAAAATTAAGAGCGTGCTAATAGCTCTAAACAAGCTTTATTTTTTTATTTTATTTATGATAAATGCTACTACAAGAGAAGGCATTCAAATCATTTTTATCTTGGATTGTCCCCATCCCCAGACTGGTTTCAACCTATGGGTCTCTTCAGTGAGAAGTTGGGACATTAGAACTAAAAAACCAACTCAAGCAAAGCATTTATCTAAAAGATAATTGTTATAAGAAGATCTGAAACTTTTAGACATCTACATGTCTTTAAAGTCAGCTCTCCAACTGAAAAAAAATCATATGGGCCTGAATTTAATTCAGATACTCCATATATTAGTAGGCTTAGCTCTTTAATTTAGCTAAAGCCACAACAGCAAAATAATAATAGTAATAATAACAAGTCAGATGTCACATGACTTATATATAGCTTGCACTTACAAATATGTAAAATTAAGAGCGTGCTAATAGCTCTAAACAAGCTTTATTTTTTATTTATTTATGATAAATGCTACTACAAGAGAAGGCATTCAAATCATTTTTATCTTGGATTGTCCCCATCCCCAGACCGGTTTTGACCTATCGGTCTCTTCAGTGAGGAGTTGGGACATTAGATCTAAAAAACCAACTCAAGCAAAGCATTTATCTAAAAGATAATTGTTAGAAGATCTGAAACTTTTAGACATCTACATGTCTTTAAAGTCAGCTCTCCAACTGAAAAAAATCATATGAGCCTGAACTTAATTCAGATACTCCATATATTAGTAGGCTTAGCTCTTTAATTTAGCTAAAGCCACAACAGCAAAAACTTAGTTTGTGCTGGTGTTTTATATTGCAATGATGTTCAGTATTTTTTTTAAATAAACAAAATCAAATAGGCTTGGTTTAAACCAGACATTATTTTATTTAATGTCTCTCATCATGTTTGTATGTATTATATTAAAGGGCCAATATGTAAAAGTGAATTATGAAATTCTAATTTTTTTTTGACTTTGATTTTTTACTTTGTCTCTATTATGTCAACTGAGATTGTAAGTTACTTAAAAAGTCATTGAATGTCTAAAAACCCAAGAGACAAATTGAATAGGTATTTTTTTCTAATGATCAAACCAAGATTTAGTTAACACATTTTTTTAGCAGAGAAATGATCGGAAACCTTTAACTCATATGTTTACTGCTTTTCTATTACATTGCACTAAATGATAATGGACCCATCAGTAAATTGATTTACAAACAATATGATGAATCATCCAATTAATTAACTCTTCTATTATTTCCTTGTCTTTAGTCATCTTTCATCTTCATTTACATGGTAATATGTCTATAAAAATAAATTATATTAGAACAAAAGCATTTCTCTTCTCTGTACTCTAGCACTAATTACTTATAACTTTGCAATACAAATATTTATTAGCCAGTAGTGCAATTTAATCTTCACTCCAGATTGTTTTTAGATTTTCTTATCAAAAATGATTTGAGATTTAAAGGTTTAAAATAAATGGAGCTAGGATACTGATAGGAAAAATGCTCTTATTAAGATTTGAGAGTGAAGTGATGTTGGGTGGTATTATATTAGAAGACCAATAATAAAACCATTTCATTTTAAGTTTAAAATGTTCATGTGAATAGTTACTATTATTTGGCAAACCAAACTATTTCATAAGGTTGTGTGGCAAATGAAATTAATTATTCATATCATTATTTTGTATTGTTTTAATCTTCTAATTTTTGTATCATCTTAACTATAATAAAAGAAAAAGAATTTACTAGTTGTTTACATAAGTTATAATCAAAATTACCCCAAATCCAAAACTAACCAAGACAACAAAATAGTATAATCGTTTTTTTTTATACAGTCAAAACTGTAAAGAATAATAACAATATATAAAAAGCATTGTAAAAATTTGCAAAAATGGATTTAATTACAAATCTTTTTCTTAACCATTTTTACTCAAAGACTTTAGAAACACAAGTTAAATTTTATCAGTTGTTAATTTTAGCTGGAGATTTTATCAACTTTTTTATTTATCTATGTCAATATATTTTTACTTCCCACAATTGTATGCCAAATTTCTGCATGAAAACAGATTAAATAATAAAAGTAATAAAAGATTATCACGAAGTAATAACACTTTTTCAACATTAGTTGTAGTTATTTTTCCTTCAACTCTCTATCCTCTTTCCCAAATATTTCTTTATCTCTTATAGAAATCATTTATTTTTTTATCTATTTATTGTGGCTCAAATCATTTACTCGGTAAAGGTACTAAGATTTCCTTTGTAATTTTTTTCATTTTAATATTAGAAAATACTACACAAGTGTTTAAAAATTTTAAAATAAATAATGTCTCTGCTAATCCAGACAATTTTTGCTATTTAAGAGAAAAATGTCATATTTTGATGTTATTTTTAATGTTCATATTTTTTGAAAAACACTCAGCATTTACATAATTTTAAAGAATTTATGATGCTTTTTTAAACATTTATTTTTTAATATCAAATTAGAGAATATTTCACTAAATTAATAAGGCTTCATAAGAAATAAATCAGACACATTGGTTTTTATAAAATATGATTAAACAGATTTTTATATTTTATCTTTTTCTACATCTATTTATTTTTACTGAAGTATATTCTGCCTCATATACAAATTATTCTTTAATTTTATTTTTATGTTATATCTCATGTTTTCAAATTATCTATCAGAATAATTAATTTTACTCTATCAAAAGCATTTTCTATATCAACAAAACAAAATGTTATTATCTCTTATAGTTTTGAACAATAGTTTATTCTTCCTTTTTAAATATCTATAATAATAGGTTTTTACAATTGCTGAATTTTTATTTATTTTTTCTAAACTTAGTTTTCATAAACAAGCAAAAAAATATGACCAAGAATATTTGACTGAAGAAAGATATAAATATAGTAGGTAATAATATGCCTATGTATTTTTAACCCAAATAATTTTGATGAGATTCCAAATGAATCCTATTTGAAAATAAACTTAATTCTCTAATATAAAATCTACTATTTATATAACTTTTTATATGTCAGAATTAACATAATAAAATGTAATAGTAAGTTCAAAAATTAAATAATTGCTAGTATAAATAATATTATGAAATTAGATGCAGAGAAGATGATAATTAAGAAAAAACTCACAGTGCACTTAAAAAAACTTATAAAACTTTAACTAAAATTCGATGTCATTAAAATTACTATTTGGAATTATATGAGATAAAAAATGAAATGAAAATATTGAAAACTTTTGCTAATTAAAGTTTAGAAGAAATAGAAAAAGTTAAAAGTAAATAAAGGATTATTTCTTGAAAAACCTAAAAAAATAATGAATAATTAGACTGAGTGTGTTGCTAGAGTAAAGAAATTATGAAAAGTGTAATAGAGGAAATATTATGTTTTCCTGAAAATAAGACCAGATTTTATATTAATTTTTGCCTCCAGAAATAGTTGAGGGATTATTTTCAGGGATGTCTTATTTTTTTCACATACAAAAATCTATATTTATTCAAGTACAAAAATCGATATTTATTCAATATTACTACGATAATTTCAACAGCATGTAAATAACTTTTAGAATTATTTGAATATGTAATGTTTAGGATTATAAACATATCACAGAACATTATCATATTTAAAGTTATTTCTATGCTGTTGAAATTAGTAATATTTAATTTTAAAAAGCTGACTTAATTTGCGAACTAAGATCACTGCTAATTATAAGTTTTAGCCTTTTTACATATCAATGTTGATTTATTTACAATATATACAGTTGGGTCAGATTAAAGACAAATTCTTGCATCAGACTGATTGAAAGTGCAATGATAAATGAAAAGTAAAATTGTATTTGCAAGTTTATTAAAATGTTAATTACGAATCTGCCTTCCAAATAATTCTGAGTAACATTTATTCAAGTACAAAAATCTACATTTATATTTATTTATACATTCATTACTTTATAATTCCTGTGTTTCAATGGATGAATGTAATTATTCATCAGACTGAAAATCTTGACTAGGGCTTATTTTTGGGTACGGCTTATATTATCAGCATTGATACTAAAGCTTATTTTCTGGTTAGATCTTATTTTCAGGGAAACATCATAAAATAACTTGACAACTATTGAAGAAAATAATTATTGAATACTTGAAGAACATATCAAATGATATAGAAGTTTAGAGATAATAAAATAACTATATGATTAGAGGAAAGCATTTGCTTTTGGATCCACCAACATAAGGGTTTCAATGATGTTCATATGCCATTTCATTTTCAGTATTATTTTTTTATGACATATATTGTAAAAAAACCTAAAAAATTAATAGGGGCAGCCTGATTCTGAAGCTATTTATTTTACTGAAGTATTGCTATTTATTCATTGGTATATTTATAATTTATATATAAATATATATGGAAAAGTTTAATGCAGAAGTAGAGTCATTAGAGTAAAAGAAAAAGTTTTAGAATCAATTCTCAGCAAAATAATATAAATAAATAATAAAAAAGTCCCAATTCAGTTAATTCAGTGGAATTGTTCAGCTCAACTTACCATTAAAATGCTTAAATGTACTTGAGCTTCTGGACATTTTAAACCTATGACTATTTATTTACTACCAAATTTATAGTAATATATTTAAAAACAAGAAGGGTTTATTATCAGAAATTCATAAAAAGCTAAACTTTGGAAGTGACAATGCGGGGCCACATTATCTGGATCTTGAGTTCCAGAGGCATTATTTCAAGCACCATATCTCACAGGGTATAATATAAAATTATCACTAATGTATCGTTAGTTAGTATTCTATATAACTTATACATGCATCAAATAAAAGGCTTTGAATTCACACATACACACATATATATATTAGACTATGTAGAATTTCGGCATGTAGGCCTAAAATTTAGAATTATATTACTGCCTGCAGAAGGAAAATTGATCTGATCTATGAGACCCATAAATTGAGTAGGTAACTATGAAATGTAGTTATTATTTATTCTTTTAAAAGCAACTGCTCTTATCTCAAAGCAGCAGCAGTTAAAGCATCGCAAGCCGTTTCTAGTGGATTTTGTTTATTTTTGAATATATATACATAAAAATTTTAAATTTCATTAAAAAAAATTCTGCCTCGTTTTTATTCAACATAATGCAATTTTTATTCACAGAATACTTCATTGTGTCTGACAGTTATTTATGATATTTATTACTTTTGACATCTATGAAATTTAATTGTTTATTCAGTCATTGGTGAAGGTGAATTGTAATTTTCAATCCTCTCTCTTTTATGCTTTTGTAACCAATTTAAAAATTTCAGTTATAATGCTAATGCAGTTTGAAAAGAACTATTGTTGGCTTTTTAAAAAATATTGTTTCAGTTGTGACAATTCTTTAGGGACAGCTTTAATCGAATTCTGGAGATGAAAACTAGAATATTTACAAATTTAAAAGAACCTAAAATATACTATAGGAAAAAGTTTTTACTATTCGTAATTGACACTTAAAATGAATTTTAATTGATGTTAGAGATTTTAAGCAAATTAATTATCAAGAACTAGTCCAACTTTTTAAAAATATATATTTGATGGTTTAAACATTTTGTCTTAGAAGTTAAATGATGCACACATACAGCATATAGTTAAGCAGAACATTCCTAAGTTACAAAATGGTTTAACTTGCGATATTTAATTCTATACCAGTGTGTTAAAAGTGCAAATTTTTATTGTTCTAAATATATACACTTTCTGATTCAGAACAAGCAAATTCGTTTTGAAATTTGTTATATGACATCTTTCATTATTCTTATTATTGTTCTTATTATTATTACTACTACTGTTAGTGTTTTTTTCTGCCATTAAACGTGATTATTTATAACATGATTTTTTTAGTAATCAACTGTCCGATAATTTATTTATTACATTGGCATCAATTTAAAGATATTTCTCATGCATGTTGATGTAACTCGCTTTAATATATCATTACTTGGGAACCACGTGGTATTTTCAAGAATGATCATTAGATCTATATATCTTTCTGCTGTTTAAAATCTCATTCATTATTATGATGATGGAGTTTATACGTTTTAATGTTGTTATTCTCTCCGTTTTAACCATTGGCCTTTTTTAAGTATTATATAATTTTCTAATAAATTAGAATATTCCATAAAATGAACAAAATAAAATGATTTCTATCTAGACATTTGAGTTAAAATGAGAGTTCCTGTCTACTCTAATCAAATATCTATTTGTTTTTTTTTTCTGCTCTTGTTTTCTTAAAATTGTATATGCTTTTAAAAACTCCCAGGAAACACTATAGCAGGAACAATTCTAATAATTGTTTTTAAAGATATATCCCTATTTCTAAAAATCTCTTTAAAATTTTTTATTGTAACTATGACAAACATTAGACTGATAAATCTGTAGGTATTAGATTTTTTTATTATTGATGAATAATCCAAGAAGACAATAATATGCAACTATTTTATGTTTTCATTATTAATTTTAAAGATAGATGATAACCAGGTCATAATAATTATTCTCTCTTTTTGAATTTATCCTTAATTTTATTTTGACTTTAATATTAACTATTGTAATAGAAGTCTTGAGATCTTTTTATTATCAACTTCATCTATAATGTCACCAACCTTATTGAAATTGGTGACATTTTATCCATTAATCTTGAACTCACATTTGTATTTATTTATATAAGTAAAGCAATATTCAATAATTCACAATTATAACTTTCTATTCCAGATATCATTGATTATAAACATGTGTTAAACAATTTTCTTGAAGGTACATTCTAATTAGCAATGAAATTCTACAACAAAGAGAAGCACTTGCTTAGTGATGGTTTGCCATTCAATATAATTTATTCTGGCATTGTTGAATGGTATTATTCTTACTATATGGTAATTCACTTCTAAATTCTTTGCCTTTTCTTGGCTTGATATTGTCCAACTTTTATTTTAAACATTTGCATGGATTTCAGTTAAAAATAGTAATAATATAAGCTGATAGATATGTTGTTTATTATTAATGGTCTCCACAATTTTGTTTAAAGTAGTCAAATATTATTTTTTATGTATTTTATAAAAAATATGACCATATTTTCATCAGTGTTTTTTTCATTATTTAACATTTTTAATGCAACTGTATAATTTGAAATGGTATTCATCTATTAAATGTCAAATTTTATGTACTATCTAGGAAAAATACATCTAAAATATTATTTTTTCTTTTGATTACATTTTTTTATTGCTAACATTATTCATAGAAGTGTATTAATTTTTCACAATATAACTTTATAATAAAATCTTATTTCATTTGTAACCCTAATATGTCTTTATTATTTATAATGCTAAATTATATCACTTTTTAATTCTTAGGTTTGGTTTAATATTTTGACCAATGTTTCTTCATACTAATACATAATTTAAAAAAAAATATTGATCTACATGTAGATTAATTTACATATTCTATTTTTAAATTTAAGACTTGTCACCATTATAATATGAACCTGAATCAGCCCAACTACTCAATAATGTTCAGTAATGGATATCCAGTTATATTATACAATCACTTCATGTTGAAATTCAGAGGCAGCCAATTTATATAATCATCTATTCATTGTTTATGCATAAGTTTATTTCCCCCATATAACTTTTGCAATAGTATTTAATTTTTTTCTAAAATACAGTATGTTATAGATAAATAATATTTAGCTTTTTTTCATATTATAATATGTACTGTAGAAAAAATGTAAAATTTTAATATTATTTATTTTAGTGATACATGTGAGTAAAATTTACACTTACAAAACTCTTAGCCCCTTTTTTGACTTGATTTGTGATATATTTTTTTAGCTTGGCTATAAGTTTTCAAATTTTATATTAATATTAACTATTATTCTATATCAAAATATAATAAATATGACTTGCCTCTGTAGGTATTCACATTTAGAAATGAAATAAATTCTAAAAAAATCATACTTAAACTTTGAAAATATTGAAAAATTAAATTTTAATCAAAACAAAGAACTATTTCATTATTGAATAGTCAGAATAGAGAGATTTATATTAGAAAACAAATTAAATCTTTATTTTATTGACATTTGTATTTAAAATGTCAATGAATAAATATCTATATCTGATAAATCTATCAAATTATACTATAAAATTTTTTTTTTAATTTTTTTTTGCAATATTGCAATAAATTATAGCAAATAGTTTATAATACTTGATCCCATAATTTGCTTCTATTTTGAAAAATAATATATATATATATATATATATATATATTTTTTATATATTATACACTTTTTTATACATATATATATATATATATATATGTATAATAAAAAAGTGTATAATAATGTAGGCCTTTGATTTTTAATAATTATTACACAATAACCGTGCAAGAATAATTGTAAATTTTAATAACTTTGCAAAATATTTAATGATTTAGTCATTCAAAATATTTTCTCAAAGTAAACTTGCAAAGCTGAATATAATGGTAGGCTATCATGATAGTGTTTTAAAATGTTTTAAATAAATGCACTTTTAAATATTTTGATATCTTTAGATAATTTTTTTGGTATTAAATTATCAAGATAAAATATATATGAATTAACAGATCTAGAAAAAATTGTTAGCAAAATATCTCAATAGAGGACTTGTATAAGCAAATCATCTTTCTCACATTCTTCCACAAATTCTCTCATTTTGTAAAATATTTTGTTTAATACTTGAACTTTTAAAAAATCCAAAACAATATTAGTTGTGATAATTTTTTTATTTTATTTTTATCAATTTCATTGTTGAAAATAATTTCTATAAAGAACAAAAATTACAGACATAAATAGAGTGAACAACTATCAAATAAAAGTTAAACCATTATGATTTCACTTCATATTAATTACTTCAATATAAGATAAGTGCAAAACGTATACTTACAAAATGAATGAAGGACACTTTTTAAAATTTTTCATTCCTAGAATTTTTGTTAGAATTTTTTTTTAGTATTAACAATTATTTTTTGATTGTAGTATTACTTTATAAAATTTAGATCAAAGTTTAATTTTTGTAATTAAGAGTCCAATATACTAAATTCAACCCCATAATATGTCACATTTGATGTATGAGCTATAGGTTGACTTGAACACTCTTAAATTAAAATTTGAGCTAGATGAGTATTGAAAATTGTATTAGGTTACAAGGAAATTTAGACTTTTTCCATCAGATACTGTTGATTAACAGATAATCTGGTTATTCTTAGTCAAAAATAAAAATCCACATGTTAATCCATGTTCAAGCATTGAATGTAAAATAAAAATACATTTGTCCAAGATCTTCTCTAGTAATGGAGAGATATCATTGATCTGTAGACACTAAACCCAATGTTATCTGTTTGTATTTATTGGAAAGTAATAATTCATTTGAGCTTAATGCATGGATAATAAAAATATATATTCCATCTTTACCAGTTGTGGAAAAGTGTTATACTTTTATTGGCACTGAGCCCATAAAATATTATTTTCTTTTGCTTATTCTTCAATAGTTATTTTTTGTTGTTGTTGTTCAAAAAAATTTACAAACTTAAAAAAATTCTTTCCAGCTTTTGACTATAAGTGAATTGATAATTTTAAATCACTAGCCTCCTATTTTCCAATATTTGTTGTTTATCTTACAAGCCTATAGTCATAAAATATCAATGTTGTTGAATACTCTCACTTTATGATTGAATAAGTAACTGCTAATATTTGCAAATTTATTCAGTTTGATTATTTTATTATTTTTAATTTAAATTTAGAACATTATTTATAGAAGCTTAACTCTGAAGATGATTATTGTATAAACATTGTTCTGAAATTGTAATATAATCAGTTATACATTAAAATTGAAATATAATGTACAGTTGTAGAACCATTGCTTGCAATATTGTTAATATAAGTTTGAAGTCAATTTAGAAAACTTTCCAATATTGATTTATAAATAAGTATGTAACTGCACAGAGCTAAAAAATAAAAACAAGACTGGAAAATGCTCAAACTCTCATACTGAAAAATGGCATGCCTAATGAGTATTAGATTTTTTATGGTTTTTCTGAGGTGCTGTTGGAGAGGTTATGTTCTGCAGTGAGATTTTAAAGGCTGTTCTACCTTACATCTTACCTTTATATTAAGACAATGTATATACATTTTTACCAATTGCATAAATATTTCAAAAGCACATGACAAAATTCTATAAATAACAATAATCAATGAAATATTGAACTATTTACTTATTAATTGATTAGTAAATAAATGTGTTTATAAGTCTGCAGAGGACATAAACAGTAATAAATAAAAGTGCTATATCTTTAGACTTAACCCTTTGTTTATTTTAAAATTTTCATTGGAGGAACACATTATATTTTTTTTCTTATTAGAAAATGCAATTAAATTTTTTTACATCTATTGCATATTATAGTTCTAATCCTATCTTGGGGAGTTCTAATTATGATATTTGAATTCTTCTAATGTGAGACTTAAATTTCTAATGAATAACTTATTATGTTTATTATGCAATAGTTTATCAAAATTTACATATCTATGCTTTTAATTATTAGTTTTTAACATGATGATTCTTTTAATAATTTTACTTTTGATAGCATAAATTTCAAAGTTTATCTAACAGCCAATAGAGAGAATTAAATGTATTGATGAATTTCTATTACTCATAACTAAAATTTCGAAAAATGTTTTAAAATTAAAATATAAAGAATTTTTAAGTTTTCATGGTTTACTATCTTAGCATGAATTATGATTTATATAATATTTTTATTTGATATTAAATGTGCACACACATTTTAAATATAGTAATAAATTTATTCTGGAAATTAAAATCTTACACATACATTTTAAATTTTAAAAAAGTTCAGTAAATATCCATAAATTAAAATGCCTAATTAACATGAAGTCATATTTTAATTGTATTGCCTTTCAAGTGATAATCAATTAAGAATTTTTATTTTCTTGTTAAAAATAGCAATTGAAAATTTCAATCATTATTTTTTTGTAACAAAAATTTATTGTTGTTTTTATCATTAAAAAAGTAGAAGCTTTGTTAATCTTGTTGACAAGAAGCCCAGAAAATAGCTACAACATTTGTTACTATGGCTGGAATATGCTTTTAAATCATGAGTTTTTTGTGAATTTTAGTTTTAACTATAATAACTAGATATCAGTAGCTACTGTGATTAAACATTTCAAAGGAGGGAAAAATATTTTCATCCAATAAAAATTATCATGGCATCATTTAATCACATTGAGCATAATTGAAAGGATACTACATGCTTATGCTACATTGTATTTTGTCTATAATGCAAAACAAAATAATAAGTTTATCTTTTTATTTTTTGTAACTATAACATTTTTATTTCTACATATACAAGGTGTCATATTTCGATTTTTTTGGATTTTTGTAACTTTTTACAGCAAATTATTCAAATAAAACTTTACTAGAGATCAGAGACTAACAATATATTTTATTTATTTATTTTAATAATTGTTTGTAAGATCGTTTTTTAATTTTAATGAGAGTTTTGATTATTTGAAGTCATACTTTAGGAAGATACATATAAAAAATATTAAATTTTGCAATAATCACTATTTTTTCTCCTAAACTTTTTTATAACTTAGAGGTTAAAATGAAAATATTTGTTAATGGCAATTTGTATTTCTATTTGTTTTTGTTAATGAGTCATTTTTGTTTATTTTCAAAATTAATGTTTTATTTTTTAGTCTAATTTCATATATGGAATTCATGTCTAGAATGTAAAATGTAAAAATTAGAGACTGAAATTAGAAAATAACACTTATTTTATTTTAACAATTCATCCAAAAAAAAAAAAAATCTGGAAATAAAGTACAATATATATATATATGAAAATATATAAATAAGGTATTTATTTTATATAGCGCTATGTTGTATAAACTGTAATATTAATAATTAGCCATTAAGCTAATGCACATGCACTTTGTGGATTTTAACTATAAATGAATACTCTCACTGTCCAAACACAAGATAAAATCTGTGAAAAGAAAAGGAAATATAAAAAATACTAATAAAAGAAAAAAAACACACAATTACTTCTCTACAAAGCTGCTTTAATATTTCAACCAGCAGATTGGTTTTCATCAGAAAGCACAGTCTGCTAGTTGAAGTATTAAAGCAGCTATATAGAGAAGTAATAGTGTGTTTTTCTTTTATTAATATTATATATATATATCAATTTGTTATCTTAATATAATTCATGGAAAAAAGTTAATAATAAATTAAAATTGATTTTATGGAGACCTTTGGAGATAGAGATACAATAATTATTTATATTTCTGCATAATTTTTTTTTAACTTTCTATAAGCAATAATGAAAAATCATTAATAAATTTTAATTAAATGTATGTTAAAATGTATTTACAATAAAATTAAAAATATAATCTTTTAAAGAGTAACGTGTGAGCACAATCTCCTCTCCACACTTACACATGTAATGTAAATATGTAATAGAAAAAAATATTAATATTATTAATATAAATAAATAATAATTTAATCTAATTATTCTGAAAATAACATTAAGAATATTTAAACGTTTATCTTTGTGCTTTTAATTTGTTTTAGACTGGTTTACGATTTCATCTAAACAAATGACATTATTTAATTAACACTTTTATATCTGTATGAAAAAAATGAATTTATATATTTTAATTTAGGATTCTTAAAACTTTTTTTTAATTATACTTTTTAAACATAAAGTAATTGAATATATAGCCATGTCAAATTAGCCTATATCATCTCAATATTGCTCTCTTTGTATGCTTTCAAATCTAAATTTATATTATCATTTGTCATAGAGAAAAGTAATAAAAAATATTGGCTGTGAAAGTAATAGGGTTAAATCTTTATTTGTAATTTAAGCTGGAAATGAAACTGCTAACACTATTGCTTTTATTAGTTTTGGTCACAATTTTGCTTTATTACTTCCTCCTGTAGCTATTTCTGTTTTTATTAAATTGAATTAATCAGAAGAACAAAAATACTAGAATATTATTTACAAATTGCAATAGTAAAAAAAAAAAACATTTTTTTTTTAAATTTCTTTTTTGCATTTTTTTTTTTACAGTTGTAAATAAATATTAAAATGTAATAAATTTAGATACTAAATACTTTATAGATATTAAATAAGCGTCATTTGTAGACTCAAAATAATCATAAGCTCAGTTAATCAAAACTTTGTAAAAAAGAAACTATTGAACAGATATTTTCCAAATTTGGTAAGTATACAAGAGAGATCAGGGAGAATAAATGATAGAAAAGGACATTAAAAAGTATCACCAGATGGTGCATTAATAAGTATAATTCATAATGTATGTATAAGTGTTTCTCACATGTTCTTGCAAATAAGGTATTGATGAATAACGCAAAATATTAGTAGAAATACAGGAATGATTTATAAATTATAGGAAAATTGATAATCTTCTTATATCGACTCATGTTATAGAAAAGATTTTACAAATTGGATTAAATAGCATGATTAGCTTTTTCAGTATTGAAAAAGCATATGACAGACTAAGTGGAGAATTGTCATAGTTTAAGCTAAGAAAAATGAGATTGAAAAAGGTTAATTGTAAGTATTGGAGAAACTACATAAAAGAAATTATTATAAAAGCAATTGAGGCATTAAAAATTTACTTTTAAAGGGCGTAACAATTATTAAAATATCAAAAAGGAAAGATTCCAATTTGAAGATAGATTTACTACTGAATTTATTAAGTCATTCAATTCTTCCACTGATTTTACACTTATTAACTATGTGGATAATGTTTTGTGTTTGTTCACATTATATAACTCAATGACTGTTACATTTTCTTCATAAAGCAAATGAATGCAATGACCATGGATTAATGTCAAATTTTCCTGTTTTATTATTGGATCTTGAAAAATACATTTATTTGAAACCTTATAAAATGGAATTTTTATATTGTAATTATTTAATTATAGAGTTTTGATTGAATATCCAGAAAGAGGACCTTGATTTGAAGTGAATCTTATGGCCTAGTCTAATCTTCTTTACAGACCTTAACACACTTTTATGAGGAATTTTCTCTTCTCATATGCAATATTTGAAATATCAGAAAGTCATAGAAAAGTAAATTAGAGTGTCTCAATAAAACTGCTCATGGTTATACTTAATTCAGCATCCAGAAATTTAAGGTAGAGATTTCCACTTCAGATAGGAGCATAATATTAATAGAATATGATATTATTAAGAAAGCTGTTCCTGAATCACTTGCATCATAAACCCAAATAGTATGAATCAGTTTTTCAAATAGTTTATTCCTAAAAATTAATTTATATCTAATATTAGACTTATGAAAATAAATTAGGCTACAATTCAAAGGAAATATTAAGTAGTAAGAGTAGGATTATTGCTAAAACTTATATTCACATTATAATTTGTTTCTCTGCTCTTTAGATAAAAAATAAATATGTTATTTTCATTAAATTTCAGGAAAGATTTTTTGGTAAATTCATACCAATCTCATTAGCATAGATGGATTTCTTGTATTCTGTTCCTGGAAGATGCAATTATAGTAAATAAACTTGATAAAAGAAATTAATCTTGTAGTAGGCAATTCTATACATTTTTGTATCTACTATGATTATTATTTAATGCCATTTGAATTTTTCTATTGAAGATAATTTTATCATATAAATTAATTATTTTCTGTATTTAAGATTTTATAATTTTTGAGATCATTTTTCATAAAGAATTATAAGCTTAGACTTCATCAGTAAAAATTTTTGCCTTTATGCTGAAGTTTTGGAATTGTTTGTATATGAATAATGTTACTGAATAATTTGCCAATTTATGTTTTGAATTTATGTCCTAATTTTTTTAAAAAAAACTTTGGAAGTATTCTATTTGCTCTTGAAGTCTTTGCAATTTTAACACAATCACAATCTCATTCAAATTAAAATCATTCATTGATTTTATCAGATTGATATTAAAGAAATATTGTGAAAGAGAATCTTGTCCTTCTGCTCTAATGGTGCTTTTTCTCATTCTATCAATCTTTAGTTTAGAATCCTGATATATAAGATTGTCTATCTCATTTGTTCTGGAAGTAATAGATTTTTGAAGTGCTTTTACACCAACTAAGCTTACATAAAAAAGACCAGGCCTTTTAACCAGATCTTATAAAATTTTGTTTTTAATGGCCTTTTTTTATTTAGACTCATTTATTCTACAAGTGTGTCAGCATTTTCTGAATCTTTGTTAGACAAAAATTGATTATAAAGTGCACTTCTAGTTTTATTCCAACCTAAAATGAATTGCTTTGTTAGCTATTTTTATGAGTTTATTAAATTTATTATGTGTGTAAGAATTATTGATAGTTTTGAATAAGATTCAGAAAAAATTTGGATCATTTAAATATATGAATGTTAAATAAAAGTATATAATAAAAATAGAATGATAATCATCTAATATTATATATATATATATATATATCAAAAGCAAATTAAACTTGTTCAAAATAAAATTCATGAATGGGTATAGGATTGTTAAAACAATTGTAATTTAGATTAATTGGAAGAAAGATTAGATAAATTGATTAAGACAGATATGAAAATGTGATTATATAAAAATTGAAATAAACATAAAAATTATTGATTAGGCATGTAATTTGATTAGAATACAGATTTATTTTATAAAGAAAAGAAAAAAAAGTATGTGTTAAAAGCACTAATGTGATATAAAAGAAAATCAATATTGAAATTGATGCTACTTATAATAATAATTATGAGAATAATTATTATTAAAGGTGGAAACAAAATATCTCAATGCAAAGTAATATATTGAAAAATATTGGAAAAATTAAAATTTGTCATGTAATTAACATGGAAAGAGCAGAATATGTTGAATTTAGAATGAAGCAATTTAAGTAAAGGCAGGAATCAAATAAAAAAAATTGTGAAGATACAATGAACAAAAAGTTCATGGTAAAAATCAATTTGATAATCTTTTTAATGATGAATGAGATTCCAGAGAAATTATAAATAAAACAGTAGAAGAAATGAAGAAGATTATTGAAAAATGGAATATGAAGAATAGAATATAAATAAATGGTTAGGCTTTTATGAAAGGAAGCAGTAGTGGATCTTTCTGCTATGCCTGTAACCTGGGTTGGACTTCATTCTGAAAACCTAAAATTTTTTTCATCAGGCTTTGAATTCATAACTACCTTAGATAATCAATCTATTTTAATTGTTATTTTAGTATCTAGTTATAGATGTATTTAATAATTCAAAATACAGCAAAACTCTTCATATAGTAGTGCCATCTTGTGCTAACAAGAGCAATAAATGGATGCCAGAAGGCTTGTGCATAAAATCCCTATCTAGTGCCTACTCATCCAATATCCCCAGACTAGTTTCTGGCTTGTGGCCTTCATCAGTGAGGAGCCTTGGATCTGAGGGCACTGCACCTACATCTTAGGATCTAATGCAACCCTCCAGCACCCACCTTTTAACTCTATTTAACTACAAAACTATGAGAATGAAATTGAAAACACTATTAATATTTTTAATCCAAGCTCAATAGCTTATATAGTCATATGGGTCTGAACTCAATTCAGTACCCATACATTTTGTGGTGTCTTTGGCTTTTTAACAACCATAGCCACCACTATACTATTAGACAGGATTGGTGTTAAACCACTAAACATCACATGATTACTATCTCATACTAGCACAATAATTGTTATTAAACAATTCAAAATACAGCAAAACTCTCCATATAGTAGTGCCATCTTGTGCTAACAAGAGCAATCAATGGATGCCAGAAGGCTTGTGCATAAAATCCCTACCTAGTGCCTACTCATACAATATCCCCAGACTAGTTTCTGGCTTGTGGCCTTTATCAGTGAGTGAGCATTAGATCCTAAGATCTAGGTGCTGTGCTCTCAGATCCAAGGCTCCTCACTGATGAAGGCCACAAGCCAGAAACTAGTCTGGGGATATTGGATGAGTAGGCACTAGATAGGAATTTTATGCACAAGCCTTCTGACATCCATTGATTGCTCTTGTTAGCACAAGATGGCACTACTATATGGAGAGTTTTGCTGTATTTTGAATTGTTTAATAACAATTATTGTGCTAGTATGAGATAGTGATCATGTGATGTTTAGTGGTTTAACACCAATCCTGCCTAATAGGATAGTGGTGGCTATGGTTGTTAAAGAGCCAAAGACACCAAAATGTATGGGTACTGAATTGAGTTCAGACCCATATGACTATATAAGCTATTGAGCTTGGATTGAAAATATTAATAGTGTTTTCAATTTCATTCTCATAGTTTTGTAGTTAAATAGAGTTAAAAGGTGGGTGCTGGAGGGTTGCATTAGATCTTAAGATCTAGGTGCAGTGCTCTCAGATCCAAGGCTCCTCACTGATGAAGGCCACAAGCCAGAAGCTAATCTGGGATATTGGATGAGTAGGCAATAAATAGGGATTTTAAGCACAAGCCTTCTGGCATCCATTGATTGCTCTTGTTAGCACAAGATGGCACTACTATATGGAGAGTTTTGCTGTATTTTGAATTGTTTAATAACAATTATAGTGCTAGTATGAGATAGTGATCATGTGATATTTAATAATTACCAACATATGAATAAAGAAATCTTAAAAGGCAAATGATCTCCAAAATGCATTGCATGCTAAACCAATGATCATTAGTTAGTATAGATCACTTTTTCTCACATACATCCTAGCCATAAACAAGACAAAATTCTGCTCAAATTCTTACCACCCAAAATTAGCAAGTCGTGCAAGTAACTTTTCCCCTCCTCTATGAGGGTCTGTTTAAGAAGCCTTTTTTCTTTTAACAGGCTATTAAAAGAATGTTTTTTTCTAAAGTATATTTAAATTGATGTTAACTAATAACTTGAATAAGAAGTGCTGCTTTGTCTTGTTTTGTATCAAATTTTTTTTCTACTTAATTTTTTTAATATAAAATATGGAAGTGCCTCCAAATTTAAAAGACTTCAATTTGTTGAAAAAAACTTATAATGAGTACTGCTGTAGTACAATATTGAAAATAATAATTATGCTGTAATGCAATAATGAAAATAATAATTAAAACAAAGGTTTGTAAATGTTCAAATCTGAATAAATAACTTTAACCTATATATTAATTAAATGCTCTTTAAAGGTCTTTATCCAAACATGCAGAGAGCTTTATTAAATATACTGTTTTATTTCATTGCAGTTAACAAAGTCTTTCAACATTTTTTACAATATAAGTATTACAATCCATTTTATTGGAAACTTCTCATTGATGTTTTGTATTACAGAGAATCATTTGCCATAAAGTAGTTGTTTTTTCCCCAAATTAAACTGATAGCAAATAATCATAAATATCGTGCAGTCAGATGAAACCAGTTTTCATCTTCTTGAATATGTTAACTCAAAATTACAATATTTGAGTAAAAAATATAATTATAATTAATAAAGACTGATTAAAACTCATGTCGTAGACAAGTTTAGACAAGTACAATAGTGAAAATGAAATTTTATTTATTGTAGTAGATATAAGTGAAGTTTTATTCTCAAATCAGAGTCATTAACTATTCATTTTAATATTATAACTACTCAAAATTTTTGCAAATATGTCATATTAGAAAATTATGAGTGGAGGTAAAGATCTATTCAACTGCCACATAAACAACATTAAAACTTCAAAGAAACTCATATGTCTAGCTGTCATTCAAACAAAATGAGTCTCACATTGTTTGAGATAATCATTGTACATTTACATTTGTTTCATATACAGTATATTTCTTGATGATTTCTGATTAAAATGAGTCATTTTGTTTGATTAATAGTTAAATAGAATAATTTCTATGAAATTTCATTGTTATTTGAATGACAATTTGAGAAATCTTTGCCTTTAACACATTTATAAAATATTTCATACTTTATGTTTTTAATATTATATATAAGGGATTTGAACTCAGACTTTCATATGACCCTCAACTCTCATGCCATCTCATATAGTTTATTGAGCACTGTGAACATAGAATATTATAGATATCTTAGTATTCTAAAAGTACTCAGTCTTAAGTTTATGGAAAAATTCACCAATTATTTTGTTAGTGGAAAAGGTAATCTTAATATTGAAATTAGATAGACTTCTATTGATTTTGTCAGTGATTAGTTTAATGTACGGTAAAACGATTCAATAGCTATTTGAGTCATCAAGTGTCAATATTTTATAAAACTTTGTATATGTTTTTATTGTAACCATTAGAGGGTGGAATATTTTTAGTTAATGATATTTGTTTATCAAGATGATATTTATCAGACAAACTATATGCTCTCATCAAAATATTTTTTTGCCACAAAAAATATATGAACAGGCTGATGATGAGAATTTAAATTCAAATATCTGTTCTTGTGGATGGATATATTGTTAAAGAATCATCAGGTTTACTAGCAATTAAAATATCTAGACAAAAGTATTTTGTTATTTTCAACTTCCATGGGAAACTTAATATTCGGATGCCTTTCATTAAGAAAAACAAAAAAACAATTCAAGGCATCATTACTATGAACCATATAACAATTAATTACATTTAATACTTGACTCTCAAAATTATTCACAAAGAGATAGGCAATTATAGGTGACAAGGGAGGGCCTAAAGAAAGCCCTATAATTTGCTTATACTTTTGAAAATCATAAATAAGAAATGTATTTTCAAAGCAATGTTTTTTTTTGCCAATAAAAAACAATAAAATCAGGTAAATTATTTTATTGAGCTATTATAGACAAAGCTTCTTCTGCAGGAATGCTAGTAAATGTCAAAGAGACATCAAAACAGACCAATAAATCATTTTATCTAGATTTAAGTTTTAATAGTATATTATCTGTCAACAGTTGTAAGCATTCAACTAAAAATCGAGCCACAGAATGTGTGGTAGAATCTATAGCATACTCAATAGGTTTCAATGGTACCTCAGGTTTATGAATTTTAGATAAACCTAAAATTTTTGGAGTTAATAAAGAGTCTTTTCTTGGTGAAATTTTAATTTTTATATTTTCATTTCTGCTGGAATGTTTGATAATAAGGGTTATTTATCACTTAGTAAATTTAAAACAAAGCTATGATTATGATACTTTGGTAAGATTGATATAATGTTAAATCATCTAGGCTCTTTATTACTGTTTTACAATGCTTTTATTACAATGCACTTGAAACTATCATAGTGGGTTGTAACAAAAGCATTGTAAAACAGTAATAAAGAGCATAGATTATTATGATACTATTAATATCAAAAGTGCTAAGTTAGAATAAAGATATTTTAAACCAACAACAAACATTTTTGTTTTTAAATAGTCAAATAATTATTAATTTATTACATTTTTATTGCTATTAACTGAATTATTAAGTACAGAAATCACATTAATCTTATCTGCTAGAAAAAGTTTCATGGTTATACATGTGGCATTTGTAAATCTTCTTATGTAGATATAAGAAATTGTCACATTATTACTAGAAGAAATGAACATACTAATACAGTTAAGTAAAACTTATCAGCAGCACACTAACTCCATGCTATAGATTCAGGTCACAATATTGATTTCTCTAACACCATGATTCCATCCAGATGTAATACTCTTCACCAATATAAGGTCAGATAAGCAGTTGACATACTTTAAAGACCAAATTGTATTAGCAATTATGATGTCACATGCAAACTTCTTCCTATTTTGGTTATAAATGCAGACTTCTTTCTATTTGGATTTTTTTTTTTTAAAAACACATACTTTCATATTCTTCCCTTGTCATCTTGTGTAGCTCCACTACACATCAGGCCAATCACGTTGAGGGCCATAATCTAACCGCCCGTTCCCACATCTTCACTTCCCCCAAAATAAATATAATATAGTGAAAATCACCTAACCGGGTTTTAGCTCTAATAATTAATGAAATATTCAATTAAATGCTTTACTAGCTCAAGTTTCTTAAAATTAACTTAGGTTCTGTTTTAAACTAACTCAAATAAATATTCAGGAATTCATGAGACTAGAAGTGGAAATACGGGTGACAAGGTAGATTACATTGAGACAATATCCCACAGGATACCACCTCAATGGCATAAGAACACTATCCCCCCTTATACTACTATTACACATAATAACTACATAGTATTCTTATGACTTCCACAACTTCTAATCACTAAGACTCATTTAACAATTAAAGTATTAATCTTTTATCTCTAATAATAATAATAGTAATCATCTAGCTCAAATGAAATAATCTCAGGTTCT
This sequence comes from Epiperipatus broadwayi, assembly GCA_028023455.1. Classification (NCBI taxonomy): domain Eukaryota; kingdom Metazoa; phylum Onychophora; class Udeonychophora; order Euonychophora; family Peripatidae; genus Epiperipatus; species Epiperipatus broadwayi. The sequence goes on along the minus strand of JAQFVV010012452.1, from coordinate 304,678 downwards.
TAAATTTATTCATATGTTAATAAACATATGGTAGCAAAATATGATAAGGGATTTTATGTCATAATCTACTACTCTGAAATTAGATTAATAATAAAACAATAATAATCACAATCTTCATTGCTTAATCCAACTAGTACAGCTTTTCTTTCATCGCAAATTTATAACCGTAATAAATTAGTTAATAATCTAATATCCCCTTTTTTATCTTTAAGTAATAAAATAAATTAATAAGTGGCAGTGTTTAGATAATCTGATAAATAAAGCAAGTGGCAACTAATAGCATATAATTTAGCAAAATATTATGATAATGGATTGATGACCAGTAACGCAATGCAATTTTATAATTATTTAATTACAAGAACATCAATAAATATTTAAGATTAAACATACTTCTCTATTTATCTTTTGTGCAAACAATCATATACTTAGTTTAATGGTTGTGAACATACCCTGTGAATTCATGCAATGATGTAGAGAAAACAAAACTCAGACACAAGTTTTAATAAACAAATTTTAAAATTTTATTAACATCAATAAAAATAAATAAAACAAACAAATCCATCTACATCTATTTACAAGGGATATCCTCATTTTTCTTTACACTACAATAGCTGAATTATACACATTTATATTTCTTTTATCGTTAATTAAACTTATTATGCCTTTTAAAAGTTATTTATTTATTTCTCATTAGGTTTATCATATCACTTATTTTAACTATTTTATGGGTAACACCATTCTTTACCTTTTAATATTAAAGTTACTGTATTATAAATTATCTATGTGGATAAACATCATTTATAACATCATAATTTTACAATCAATATGGTTTTTAAAAGAAAATTACATTTTCTTGTAACTTTATATAAGTCACTCCGCATATTATTCAAATATTATTATTACTTTTAACGTTTGTTCTCCAATGCTCGTAAACTATAATACGTTTATTCCATAAGCCATACTCATGTATAATACTATAACACGGGTTTAATTATCACCTGTTACAGTTTCACATATACTATAATTATCGAATGTTATTGTATTTTTTAAATATGCAATACTTATATTTTTTAAAATATAATTAACAATAAGAAAACGTGAAATTATATTTAATATTTTTGTATATTTCTATTTGGATATACTTTTATAAAATTATAGTTCATTTCTTAAAAGGAATTAAAATAATTCTCTAACTCCTTCCCTTCTTAGGATATCTGCATCTTTCTTTCAATAATCATAATCTACTCTTCGTTAATACTTAACTATTCTTATTCCAAATAATAGCATGACATACATTCTAAAATATCTATTGTTTCCCTTTTAATAGACTTATCATATAACGATGTAGTTGCAAGAAATACAGATAAAGATAGCGAAAGATGTATAGGATATCGGGAAGATAGATAGATAACTTATCCGCAATATACTTCAAAAATGTATGGAACAGTGTGAATAGGTCCGACATTCATTGTCTAATAACCTTGGCGATAAGCATGATGTGGCAGCTATTTACTCAGCTTTACCAAACATCTAGTACGACTCACAAGAAATATATAAAATACCACTGTCCAAGACAACATGTGTACCAGTCGTAGGGCTTTGTTAACTATGCTGATTAACATCTAAAACTACCTATTATTTCACTCCCTGTAGCATCCTAGTTTTTAATACATCCTCTTGGTTTCCGAATCACCACGTACTACCAAGTCACTACCCAAACTATCTCTCGAGATTTTTACTGTATCCAACATCGATAAAATACTAACTACTTTTTAAAAACAATAAACAAAATTCGCTAATATAAAAACATTTCCCTATTCCATAAGAACAATTTGTCTTGCTTTATTACACTGTAGGTTCAACATCTACGTTTTGTTAAAATAACATTTAAATATCCCAATCGGAAAATTAACAGAAAATATCACATAACCATCGGTTATATTGAACTATATTAATAACACATAAAATGATTATCGTATGCATATTTTTTAAAAATCTAATCACATCTCAAAGTGTTTTAGAGTGTTGTTTTCAAAAATGCGTTTTACAACAATAATAACAATAAAACTTTTGCGCTACATTCATTCGATTCTCAGCTGATCTAAATAAATAAAACATACATTATATATCATTAATAATTATAAATGTTACCAAAAACAATCTTTATCTTCCTATCAGAGTTCGTAGTAGGTTTCTTTCTCTTCGAGCATCGCAAATATACAAATTTCCACATACATACAATTTTATTTTAAAATTCAAAATCAAAACATATTATTTCATATAATGTTATATCACGAATTAATGTATTTTGTTTTCCCTATCGCTATCTAAAACTTAATGTTTAACTTAGATTAGTAAAGAAAATAATTCAAACCATAATCACATATTTTTCTGACGGTAAATCTTGGTTAGTCCCATAATATTTATTATTTCTTCTTTTGTCCGAATGTTCTCCTTTCTGCTTATTAAAGTTTTAAATAAATTAGTTCATTTAATAAACTGTTTAGACGATCTTTAGTTTTAGTGTTTAATCCAAAATTATTAGAAAACATTTTATTTAGTTATCCCACGAAGCTTTTTAATGTTCTGGCGAATATTACCTCGGCGCATTGATGCATCTTTATTTCTAGTTAAACTACAATTATTTAATAATTACGGTACCAATTGCATTTTCCATGGATCCAATATTTTATATTTCTCTTCTGTAAAATTTTTTTTTTCTTTAGGCAAGTGTTTTCCTTGGTAAACTTCACTTTCATTCATTATTATTTTATATACACTACTTTCGATCTTTAACTATTTTCTAGAGTATTTTCTCAAGTCATCTTAAAGAAAGCAATTCAAACTATTTCAATATTAAAATTCCTTTTGTCCATTTATTCTTATACGAATAATACTTATTTTTATTTTCCATTATCTTCATTAACTTTGCGCACAATGTCCTTTCATTGATTTTATACGCACGAAAACAGCTTTCATAGTGATACGCTATATAAACTATATCAACGAATAATATTAACATATTTGGAACATTATAAAATTTACAACTTGGTTTTAAGAATCTATCCATTTTCTATTGAAAACTCCGATTATATTTCGATAGAATCCACTGGCAGGTTACTGTAAAGTTAGTGAAACATTACTATGAAAAACTTTTTTTTAAAACATTTTATTCTAAGATTCTCTTCGGATGATTTTTAAATTGTCAGTTGGTTTCTTTCAAAGATATTATTAAAATTATAATAAAATTGACTAATAAATTGAAGAAAAAAAAATTTAGAGAGCTTAAAATTTTACCTCTGCTCTGGAGTCAACACATTTTTGTTCTCCCCGTTTATACAATTAGTTGGCGCGATTTTGGTTGTCTGCCAAGATCTATTTTTTTATTGGTCAATCCCTACTTGGATTTATAAACAATTTCTAAAGTTTTAAAATCATGACGTAATAGACTTAAATGTTAACTCATTATTATTTTTAAATCAATTATTATCTATTACAATTTAACTACCTTTAAAACAATTTTGAAACAATAATTAATAAAGGTGTATACTACTTATTTTTATTATGATGTGTGACAATTCCATCCACTTCTATAATATACTATTTAAATATTTTAATTATTAGTATTAATTTAAACCGGTGCTTATACATAGAATATTCCAGACAGTCACGTAGTCATTTCCGGTGTTTAGTCTAATTTTATCTGTCTTAATAAATTTGCTACTTATATTATATAAAATAATTATATAAAATTTTGAAAAACAATTTAGAAAAATATAGAATTAGATACAATTCTCACCATCACAATATTTATTATTAAATATATCATATTAATCTTTTACTGCTTAATATAATCTATAATTTTAAATACTATATAATATTAATTTTAAAATTTTTTAGTAATTGACCATTTATAACCATCATTGACCTATAGAAAAGGGCACAATAACCTCCTCCTTCGAATAAAAAATTTTAAATTAATGTCTACTTCATTCATTGACATTTAATCTCTTTATCACGTACCATGATTGAATTCAACCTTATATCACTAAAATACAAACTATACTGCTTTTAATACAAATTCACATATTATTCAACTATTATACGCAAAGTTTTATCTAATATTAAAATTCTATACTTCTGATGGGTATGGGATCAAGCTTCTAGCATTGTATGTCCCTTTCTCCCCCTCTGGTGTAATCAATATAAAAGCATTCTCTCCTACCTTGCTACAAATTTTATAGGGACCCTCATATAATTCAAGGAATTTCCTAAACTGATTTCTTTGCAGGTTGCTAACATGGGGTGTTCTAACAAGAACTAGATCATCTACTCGGAACGGATGTGGTTTATTATGGGCCTTTTTAACTCTCTTAGTACCCATAATATGCAGCTTTACTTTAGCTTGACTTATATCATGATTTATATTTATTGGTTCTCTGGTTATGGGTATCGGTGTTTGAATCAGTAAATTTTCATGTTTGCCATAGTGTAGACGGAAAGGTGTGAAACCTGTGGATTCATTACAAGTGCTGTTTATATAATTAACAACCTCAGGAAGTTTGTGCACCCACTGTTTATGATCATCAGCTACATAAACCCTAAATAATCTACCGAGCTCCCGCATAACACGTTCGCAGGGATTAGACTGAGGATTTCTAATGGAGCTCATGACATGTCTGAGGTGTTGAGTTCGAATCCACTCATTCCATCTACCAGATATAAAGGCGGTTGCATGATCAGTAAGAATTATTTTTGGCTTTCCAACTAAAGGAAATTGATAATTAAGCATATTTTTAATAACATAATGAGCGCTGGTTTTAGGTACCGGATAGGCTGAAACTAACTTACTAAAAACATCATATGTAACAAGTATAAATTTTTGACGGTTGAATGGTGGTAAGGGCCCATAAAAATCAATCGCTAATAATTCATTAGGATGATCCGGAATGATGGGTTGCATGATTCCCACGTAAGATTTACTGCAATGTTTAGATTTTAGACATATTTTACACGTTTTAACCTTTTTAATTACGCGTTTATACATTTTATTAAAGAAAAATATTGACTTTAAAACATACATAATTTTTGGTGCGCCATAGTGCCCATAGCTACTATGAACGTACATAATCAGTTTATCAATCATGGAGTTAGGGACAACTATCCTCCATGATTCCCCCTGTTTAGGATTTATGTTATACATAAGTAAATTTTGATAAATTTTGTATCTTTCAAAAATCATTTTAACGTGTTTATTTTTGCTATTTATATTATCATGATTATTTAAGATAGTCATGATCCTATTTAATTTAATATCCTGACTCTGAATCATAGTGAGATTTTCATAATCATCAGCTATAGATTCATCCCTAACCAAATCCACGTTACTTATAATTATGTTTTGGCTATTGGGATTTTGTGTCATTAAACAGATAGGGTGGCGACTAAGAATATCAGCAGGGATATTCTGTCTCCCTTCAATATAGATTACTCTATAATTGAATTGTTGGAGATATAAGCTCCACCTAATAAGTCTCTCATTACTGAGGTAGCTTTTATTCAAAAACTCTAGGCTTCTATGGTCGGTCAGTACAATTACACTAGAACCTAACAAAAATTGCCTTAATTTCTGAAAAGCCCAGACAACAGCTAGGGTTTCCTTTTCAGTTATAGTGTAGTTCAACTCAGCACCTCTCAGATGTCTGCTCAAGAAGTACAATACATGAGGTACCTGATCCTCATCGAGTTGAAATAACACTACACCCAGACCATAGTAACTACTATCTGTTTGCACATAAAATGTTTTATTGAAATCAGGATATATTAAAATTACGTGTTTTAAAAATTTATTCTTAATTAAGTTAAATTCATTATCATGATCTTGGGTCCACTTCCATATCTCAGCCTTTTTCAACAATTTGGACAAATGTATCGTGTCCTCAGCAAAATTTTGATAGAAACGGTTGTAGTAGTTGCACAACCCAAAAAAAGATTTCAGTTGTTTTACAGTTTTTGGTGTGGGGAAGCGTTGAATAGCTGCAATCTTTTCTGGATGGGGTTGGATACCATGCTCATTTATTAAATGTCCCAGAAAAGTAATCTCTTTAGCGGCTATTAAACACTTCTCCAGATTAATTTTGACATTTTTCAGAGCGCACTCATTAAAAAACATTTCTAAATGTTGGAGATGCTCTTCTAAATTGTCAGAAGCAATGACAATATCGTCCACATACATGATGATCTTTTCTTTTAATTGTTTTGAAAAAATCATGTCCAAACATCTGATTAAGCCAGCACCGCTATTAATGAGACCAAAAGGCATCCGTCTGAAAACATACGACTGGCCCTGAAAACGAAATGCTGTGTATTGCTGATCATTCTCATGTAACGGTATTTGCCAATAACTAGCTGTTAAATCAAATGTAGAGAAAATTGACCTCTTATGAAACTTAGTTAGGAGCTCATGTACAGGTGGAGGAATGTCACGCTCTGGCACAGTTATAGTGTTTAACATGCGAGCATCCAGACATACTCTAATATGGCCATCCTTCTTCTTTACAATAACCAATGGGTTTACGTAAGGAGAAGGGCACTTTTTTATTATCTCCCACTCTAGCATCATGTCTATTTGACTCTGTACCTCGTCCTTGTATTGGTAAGGAATTGGGTACATTTTCTGATGGAAAGGTTCATTACACTTCAATTTAATACGATGGGTATATCCCTCTATTATACCAGGGATTTTAGAAAAAATGCTTTTAAAGCTATACATTAATTGATATAATTTCTCCCTTAATTTAGAATCGACTGCATAAATATGTTCAATTTTTTCTTTTATGCTAGCATCAATCAATGTATTATGGATGCATAGTAATTGATTGGAAAGGTTATGCACCCCATATTCAAAATTAAGCCTTTCCTTCTTACAAGTAAAAATTTTATTATAAAAATCTATTTGACACTCGTTTAAAATCATGAAGTCAGCACCTATTATGGCTTCATGTATCAATCCAGGCATAATAAGAAAAACATGCCCAAACTCTGTATTATTAATTTTGAAGGTAATCCAAACTTGTTTATTTGTTAATTTCGTTCTCTTTCCATTTGCTAGAGTTACTTGTATTTGTTTTACTGGCAATGAAGGTATATCACCTTTTATGCATACCAGATTTTTATACGTTGACTCTGATAATATGGAAGCTTGGCTTCCAGAGTCAATTAATGCTTCAATTCTTATACTTTCAATGTTTAAAATAACGACCGGACATTGATACGTTATAGGTGGTTCACCTATAGTAAAGGGTTCTAAGAAATCAATGTCTAAATCTAAAGTATTTAGCATCCACATCTGATCGTTCCCCATTTTGTTAGCACCGGGTCCTTGCAAAGAGGAACTACTATACAAAGACCTTCTTAGTTTAACTTTTTATCAGTTGATTTTATATTGGGTCTTTTTAAGATTGTGGTAACACCACTAGTAGAGGGTTGATTATTTTGGGTTTCTACTCTATTCCTAAAGTTATCGAACTTAACTGTTCTTCTATTATATGGGAATACCCTATCCCTATCTCTAGAGCTATATTTTCTTTTTAAACTTGTTTGAAACCTATGGTTATTATTACTAACGTTAACATTTGACAATGGATAGCTAGGTCTCTCTCTATTGGATTTATATCTATTGTCCAGAGATGCCTCTGTAATCTCTAGCGCATCCAATATTTCTGATACTTCCTCTATGGAATACCTATCAGCAGCAATTAGTAGTTGCTCTACATTCCTAGGTAAATTATGTCGCACTATTCTAACTATTTGTCCTTCAGACAATGGACATGCCATGAGAGTCTTTAAACAGACAGCCTGGCTTCTAAAGAAACTAGTATAACTACCCCTACTGGAGTGATACTTTTCCTGCGTGATTTGGAACCTAATGCTGTCTTGTTTATCGGCATTCCAAAAACTTCCTATAATTAAAAATCGAAAATCTCCGTAAGTACTTGGCCTTTCAAACAATGATTGCCACCAGTCTTTGGCAGTCCCACCTAAATGGTTGCTACAAATAGCCAACTTTTCTTTTTCGGTTAGTACACATATCGAGAATAGCTCCTCTAAGCTATTGAGAAACTCCGACGGATTTTCCGCAAAATCTCCTCGAAATGGCTTCACTCTTATGAATCTTAAGGCCATTGAGCTATTTGACCCTCCGTCATAATTAGCACTTTCCCTAGGTGGTCGGATGTCTACTTCCTTGACATCAGTACGTTCTAATGGGTGGTTTTCATTTTTTTCTAAAAATTCTACCTTACCTATTGAGGATGGAACTATCTTTTCCTCAAACCTATTATATAATATTCTTTCCCTACCTAAATCTATCGTTTGGCCACTTATAGGTTTCATCTCTTCTATTTGTTTACAGACTTGTTGAAATCTCTCTTCAAAATTTATTTGCCCTATCACTTGCTCTACATATAATTTTTGCTCCTTTCTGAATTCATCTAAGTTTTGGTCCACTAGGTCTTTATATTCATGACTATTTTTCTCTAACTGTTGAGCTTGTTCCTTTACATCCTTTTGTAATTTCTTCATATTTTCCCCAACCTTTGACCTGTATTTATGTTCCTCAACCTTTTGCATATCCCCCAGATCCTGTAATTTTTCAATCAAAACCTGCTCTATATCTGTCTTGGTCTCCATCCTATCTTGCACTATTAAGTCCCTAAACCTTTCAACTAAATCTTGCTCCATTTCATTCCTTATCACTATTCTATTTTGTACTATCTCTTCTTTTATAACAGTAAAACTTTCATCCATATGCCCTATACGCTCCTGTATTTCATCAATTCTACATTCCACCTTTATTTTATTATCATCAATCTTTTGATTCAATTTGTTACTATTGACTTGACATCGGTTGATTGAATCTTCTATTTGCTTACTTAAACCTCTGATAGTCAACTCGGAAAATTCCTCAAATCTATTCTTTAATAATTCTTGATTTTTGTACTCTATATTCTCTACTTCATGTTTTAAGGACTCAAAGACCCTTTCGTTATTATCTAGTCTCAGTTCTACCTGATTAAATTTATCTTGTACTTCTCCCTTAAGGTCTTCTACCTTCTGGCAGGTCTCCTTAAATTTTATCTCTAGATTTTCATTGGTTTTATTCAAGCTTTCATTAAGAATATCTAATTTTACCTTATTATCTTTTATATTTTGAATTATACTGTCATGAAGATTTTTAAACTTTATATCACTATCCTCTTGAAGATTTTTAAACTTTATATCACTATCTTCATTATTCTTATTTATGCTTTCATGAAGAGCTTTAAACTTTATATCATTATCTTCATTATTCTTATTTATGCTTTCATGAAGAGCTTTAAACATTTGGGATATTTGAGCCATTAAAATACTCTCTACTTCCTTTTCAGGCGCTTTTACCTTTTCTTCTTCTATTTCACTTTTCACCATCTCTTTCACCCCCTCTTCCATTTTACTCTCTACCTCGTGAGTATCATCTACCAACGTTTCCCTTTCACTTAAGTTCTCGCGTTCTCTTTCCTCTGTACAACCATTATCAAGCATAGACTTAGACAGTTCCATTTCTACATTACTATCTTGGTTATCCATTTTTTTTTAATAATATTGTTTTTCAAAATCTAGTATTTCTAGTATATTTCTATTTAATCTCATAAATAAGTTCCCTACCAGCTTCTTCTATTCCCATACAATCGTCACCTCCAATAACCATAGACAGTATCTCCTACTCCCTACAATATTTCATCTTAGACAATAATAACAACAATAATAATTCAAAATCATGTGTCACAACATCATCCTCTACATGCATGATTCACAGATATTTTTGCACATTTTAAAACATTTCAAATATCTCTTCAATATTTCACTAATTGACATGGTCATAATAAATATCCAAATAATCATTAGCCACATATGCATATTTCAAAAATTTTATTTGCCAAGTCTTTTATAATAATGTAGTATTATACTTTTAAATAATCAGATCATCCACCACTTAGAATTGCAATTGTTTGAATCATAAACACTTAGCTCTATAATAATTAAATCCTAAATAACCATTACTATTTTAAAATATTAAATCATCACATTACTGTTGATTGAATATGATGCCCCCACTAACACATCTCAAGCCCCTAAAGTTGGCACGTCACAATCTACCTATTTAACCTTCCCATTCCATGTAAGCCTATTATACTCTCCCCATTTTAATACTCGGGCCCAACACGTTGCCGGCGCCACAATCTGCCCTTGTCATCGTGTGTAGCTCCACTACACATCAGGCCAATCACGTTGAGGGCCATAATCTAACCGCCCCGTTCCCGCATCTCCACTTCCCCCAAAATAAATATAATATAGTGAAAATCACCTAACCGGGTTCTAGCTCTAATAATTAATGAAATATTCAATTAAATGCTTTACTAGCTCAAGTTTCTTAAAATTAACTTAGGTTCTGTTTTAAACTAACTCAAATAAATATTCAGGAATTCATGAGACTAGAAGTGGAAATACGGGTGACAAGGTAGATTACATTGAGACAATATCCCACAGGATACCACCTCAATGGCATAAGAACACTATCCCCCCTTATACTACTATTACACATAATAACTACATAGTATTCTTATGACTTCCGCAACTTCTAATCACTAAGACTCATTTAACAATTAAAGTATTAATCTTTTATCTCTAATAATAATAATAGTAATCATCTAGCTCAAATGAAATAATCTCAGGTTCTTAAATTTATTCATATGTTAATAAACATATGGTAGCAAAATATGATAAGGGATTTTATGTCATAATCTACTACTCTGCAATTAGATTAATAATAAAACAATAATAATCACAATCTTCATTGCTTAATCCAACTAGTACAGCTTTTCTTTCATCGCAAATTTATAACCGTAATAAATTAGTTAATAATCTAATATCCCCTTTTTTTATCTTTAAGTAATAAAATAAATTAATAAGTGGCAGTGTTTAGATAATCTGATAAATAAAGCAAGTGGCAACTAATAGCATATAATTTAGCAAAATATTATGATAATGGATTGATGACCAGTAACGCAATGCAATTTTATAATTATTTAATTACAAGAACATCAATAAATATTTAAGATTAAACATACTTCTCTATTTATCTTTTGTGCAAACAATCATATACTTAGTTTAATGGTTGTGAACATACCCTGTGAATTCATGCAATGATGTAGAGAAAACAAAACTCAGACACAAGTTTTAATAAACAAATTTTAAAATTTTATTAACATCAATAAAAATAAATAAAACAAACAAATCCATCTACATCTATTTACAAGGGATATCCTCATTTTTCTTTACACTACAATAGCTGAATTATACACATTTATATTTCTTTTATCGTTAATTAAACTTATTATGCCTTTTAAAAGTTATTTATTTATTTCTCATTAGGTTTATCATATCACTTATTTTAACTATTTTATGGGTAACACCATTCTTTACCTTTTAATATTAAAGTTACTGTATTATAAATTATCTATGTGGATAAACATCATTTATAACATCATAATTTTACAATCAATATGGTTTTTAAAAGAAAATTACATTTTCTTGTAACTTTATATAAGTCACTCCGCATATTATTCAAATATTATTATTACTTTTAACGTTTGTTCTCCAATGCTCGTAAACTATAATACGTTTATTCCATAAGCCATACTCATGTATAATACTATAACACGGGTTTAATTATCACCTGTTACAGTTTCACATATACTATAATTATCGAATGTTATTGTATTTTTTAAATATGCAATACTTATATTTTTTAAAATATAATTAACAATAAGAAAACGTGAAATTATATTTAATATTTTTTGTATATTTCTATTTGGATATACTTTTATAAAATTATAGTTCATTTCTTAAAAGGAATTAAAATAATTCTCTAACTCCTTCCCTTCTTAGGATATCTGCATCTTTCTTTCAATAATCATAATCTACTCTTCGTTAATACTTAACTATTCTTATTCCAAATAATAGCATGACATACATTCTAAAATATCTATTGTTTCCCTTTTAATAGACTTATCATATAACGATGTAGTTGCAAGAAATACAGATAAAGATAGCGAAAGATGTATAGGATATCGGGAAGATAGATAGATAACTTATCCGCAATATACTTCAAAAATGTATGGAACAGTGTGAATAGGTCCGACATTCATTGTCTAATAACCTTGGCGATAAGCATGATGTGGCAGCTATTTACTCAGCTTTACCAAACATCTAGTACGACTCACAAGAAATATATAAAATACCACTGTCCAAGACAACATGTGTACCAGTCGTAGGGCTTTGTTAACTACGCTGATTAACATCTAAAACTACCTATTATTTCACTCCCTGTAGCATCCTAGTTTTTAATACATCCTCTTGGTTTCCGAATCACCACGTACTACCAAGTCACTACCCAAACTATCTCTCGAGATTTTTACTGTATCCAACATCGATAAAATACTAACTACTTTTTAAAACAATAAACAAAATTCGCTAATATAAAAACATTTCCCTATTCCATAAGAACAATTTGTCTTGCTTTATTACACTGTAGGTTCAACATCTACGTTTTGTTAAAATAACATTTAAATATCCCAATCGGAAAATTAACAGAAAATATCACATAACCATCGGTTATATTGAACTATATTAATAACACATAAAATGATTATCGTATGCATATTTTTAAAAATCTAATCACATCTCAAAGTGTTTTAGAGTGTTGTTTTCAAAAATGCGTTTTACAACAATAATAACAATAAAACTTTTGCGCTACATTCATTCGATTCTCAGCTGATCTAAATAAATAAAACATACATTATATATCATTAATAATTATAAATGTTACCAAAAACAATCTTTATCTTCCTATCAGAGTTCGTAGTAGGTTTCTTTCTCTTCGAGCATCGCAAATATACAAATTTCCACATACATACAATTTTATTTTAAAATTCAAAATCAAAACATATTATTTCATATAATGTTATATCACGAATTAATGTATTTTGTTTTCCCTATCGCTATCTAAAACTTAATGTTTAACTTAGATTAGTAAAGAAAATAATTCAAACCATAATCACATATTTTTCTGACGGTAAATCTTGGTTAGTCCCATAATATTTATTATTTCTTCTTTTGTCCGAATGTTCTCCTTTCTGCTTATTAAAGTTTTAAATAAATTAGTTCATTTAATAAACTGTTTAGACGATCTTTAGTTTTAGTGTTTAATCCAAAATTATTAGAAAACATTTTATTTAGTTATCCCACGAAGCTTTTTAATGTTCTGGTGAATATTACCTCGGCGCATTGATGCATCTTTATTTCTAGTTAAACTACAATTATTTAATAATTACGGTACCAATTGCATTTTCCATGGATCCAATATTTTATATTTCTCTTCTGTAAAATTTTTTTTTTCTTTAGGCAAGTGTTTTCCTTGGTAAACTTCACTTTCATTCATTATTATTTTATATACACTACTTCCGATCTTTAACTATTTTCTAGAGTATTTTCTCAAGTCATCTTAAAGAAAGCAATTCAAACTATTTCAATATTAAAATTCCTTTTGTCCATTTATTCTTATACGAATAATACTTATTTTTATTTTCCATTATCTTCATTAACTTTGCGCACAATGTCCTTTCATTGATTTTATATGCACGAAAGCAGCTTTCATAGTGATACGCTATATAAACTATATCAACGAATAATATTAACATATTTGGAACATTATAAAATTTACAACTTGGTTTTAAGAATCTATCCATTTTCTATTGAAAACTCCGATTATATTTCGATAGAATCCACTGGCAGGTTACTGTAAAGTTAGTGAAACATTACTATGAAAAACTTTTTTTTAAAACATTTTATTCTAAGATTCTCTTCGGATGATTTTTAAATTGTCAGTTGGTTTCTTTCAAAGATATTATTAAAATTATAATAAAATTGACTAATAAATTGAAGAAAAAAAAATTTAGAGAGCTTAAAATTTTACCTCTGCTCTGGAGTCAACACATTTTTGTTCTCCCCCGTTTATACAATTAGTTGGCGCGATTTTGGTTGTCTGCCAAGATCTATTTTTTATTGGTCAATCCCTACTTGGATTTATAAACAATTTCTAAAGTTTTAAAATCATGATGTAATAGACTTAAATGTTAACTCATTATTATTTTTAAATCAATTATTATCTATTACAATTTAACTACCTTTAAAACAATTTTGAAACAATAATTAATAAAGGTGTATACTACTTATTTTTATTATGATGTGTGACAATTCCATCCACTTCTATAATATACTATTTAAATATTTTAATTATTAGTATTAATTTAAACCGGTGCTTATACATAGAATATTTCAGACAGTCACATAGTCATTTCCGGTGTTTAGTCTAATTTTATCTGTCTTAATAAATTTGCTACTTATATTATATAAAATAATTATATAAAATTTTGAAAAACAATTTAGAAAAATATAGAATTAGATACAATTCTCACCATCACAATATTTATTATTAAATATATCATATTAATCTTTTACTGCTTAATATAATCTATAATTTTAAATACTATATAATATTAATTTTAAAATTTTTTAGTAATTGACCATTTATAACCATCACTGACCTATAGAAAAGGGCACAATATATATATATGTTTTTTTCTATTGGTGGAACTTTAATATTGTTATAAATCAATGTTTCCAATTCCTCTATAACCATTTTTATAGTCCTCTATTCATCACCCAATGATGGATTGTGTGATCAAATCAAAACATCAGTATATTCATAATAAAAATCATACACATATGAACCTGAAAAATATATTATATATATACAATTTAATAATTAACCTCTTACTATAATGCATATATTAAAGTTTAAATGATCTTTCCATACCATCTTCACACAATTACTAAAATGAAAAATAAAATTAATATTTTAATAATATTTTTAAAAGCTATTTATGAAATTATAGATCATAAAAAAATGAAACAAAATTTATCTAAATAAAAATTATGAAATTTGTTCAAGTTACATTACATACAGGAGATTGTGACCAAGTGAGAATTTTTTATAAGTAACGTTGGTAATTTGCAATTGCCTTTTTTCCCACTGAGTATATATATATATATTTTAAGATCCGATTATATCTAGGTAATAAAATCTAATAATAATTAGATTATTTTACAATTGATTTTTCTATATTAATATGATAAATGAAATCGAGACAAGAGATGTCTTTAAACCTGAAAAGATAAAGATAATTTATGAGGAGGGAAACAACAAGAAGAAAAAAGTCAACAACTCTTAGATTGTTGTACATTCAGAAAATGCAATGAATCAGGATTTAACAGAATTGAAATTAGTAAATATTGAAATTAAATATTAATTATATGAGATCTGTATACACAATTTAGTATTCTGTTAAGACTATAATTTATGTCAAAACATTGAAAATGCACTAGACAATAAATTTAAGCTATTACACATTATCACTTCAAACAATAATTACCAAGAGTCCCACTGTAAAATGTAATTTATCATTAGATTAGGTGTTGCGTACATATGAAATGATACATCAATTAGAAAATTATTAAGAATAAAAAAGATTGGAGTGTTTTTTTTTTTTTTTGGTTTTAAACACAAAAATAAATCTAATAACATCACAATACTGGTTGACATGTGTTGTGACAATTCCCCCATGTTCATTTACTATATGAAAAATCAGTTGCAACTACAAAAACATATAGAGTGAACATTAACAGCATGAGATATTCATTTTTTTAAATAAAAATTTGGAGAAAAAACATCAATTAATATTTGCAACTTTAAAAATACTCAATTATTTTAAGTTAAATCATACAAATCATTTAAAAATATTAACAGTTTTGCAAGATATAGTTCTAGCAAATTTCTTGCAATTTTTCAACAAAAGCAATGCAATATATGCAGAAAAAAAAATGAAAATAATTAAAAATATTATTCTTTGTTGCAATGAATATTTGGAATTCTGTAAAATGGTATAAAACAATTAAAATGACATAAAGAAATATAATGTGAAGTAAGAAAAAATAATAATAAAAATCACAAAGATATAAAATGACACTTTGATATTGGAAAATTTTTTTAGCAAAAAAAAATGACATTATTATTAGAAATTAGAATAATATCATGAAGTGTATAAAAATAATATAAAATAACAATTTGTGTCAATTGTTAATACAGAGTTTAATATAAATAAATAAAATAATAACAAATAATATTTCCAAGCACTTTCAACTCTTATGAGTCCTTATCAAGGCAGTGTATAAAATAAATTTACAGAGAATTATATGATTATAATGAATAAGAAAACCAAATTATTCATACTATTGTTATAGCATCCAAAAAATGTATGTTTAAATGAAGAAGTGACATTTAATTAAATCTAAAAAACTTAGAAAAGCTCCAAAAAATGATAAAATTGTTGTAGATATTTAAAAGAATCTTGTGAAAAAATAAACAAAATGTTTATGAAATTATGTAATAAAGGTATAAGTAGTAAAAATGTATCAAATGATTGAAATAGTGCAATGGCTATATTGATATTTATAAAAGTTATATTAAAGAAAATTAGAAATTATGTATATAAACAAGAGCAATTATTTTTTTCCTAGTCTTATGCCATCTACAATAAGTTTAAGCAATCATTGTTTTCTATATGGTTGTCAATTTAATTCCCAACTCTAAATTCTTTGGCATTTGCCTTTACCAGTGAGGTTTTAGGATTCAAATTTCAGATCAGTTTAAATATACATCAAGTAGCTATGTTTAGATTTTTGACACGATAATTTGAGCTTACACTAGATGGCATTAGAAAAGAAAGAGAACTACTTTAGTTTAAAATACTATAGTAAGATGAGGTATTTAAATTACAGATCTTTTAATTTCCATCAGATCTATATAAAAAATAATTTAAATTTAAAAGTTATTATAATGCAATACACTACATCCACATAATAAAATAAAAGATGGAAAATAATAATGACTATAAGTTGCAAAATTATTTGAATTTATAAGCATTCCTATTGTGTATAAAATATTTGAACATCATAATCTTAATTCAGAATATTGTCATTTTTTTGTCAAAATATATCAATGACTTAGCTATTACTAAAAAAATAAATGTTGTTTTTGTGTACAATAGGGTAATTTCATTTTTCAAAATTTTTGTAATAACGTTATGAGACATATTTGTAGACTACATTGTATGGCAAAAGAAATAGAAATTATTTAAGTTATCCACATTTTTAGATTTTGTGATTATTTTGATGAATAAAAATTCAGAGATTCAGAAAATGAATAAGAAAATAAGACTAAGAATAAATACCAAAAAGAATAAAATAATGTTCAAATTTTTTTTAAACAGACAGAAATTAAATTGAAAGGCTGAACCCTCTCCCATGTGCTTTTTTTTAGAATGCTTGTATGACAGCCAATCAGATGTAATGATAGCTGTCTAGAGGGCTCTCATATCGCTAGAAAATTGATAATAATGAATTAGAAGTTAACAAATGTAAATATCTTAATAAACATCAAAATAAATATAAATACCTTGCTTAAAATATTTATGTAATAAATTATTTTTCTCTTTACTAGTAAAATTGTAATTATAAATATGCGACTTTTTTTTTTTTCGCTTTAAATAGTGAAACTATAATTTTACTCTAATAACAATCTTGATTTACAAAGCTATGAGTATGAGATTCGAAAATGAAATCTCGAAAGCGCTAAGCAAATCTATTATAAATTAGAGTAAAATTATGACTTCACTATTTAATGCGAAAAAAAAAAAGTCACATATTTATAATTAAAATATTTATATAGATGGAAACATAATGCATGAAATAAATCATAGAATTAAAATTGAATGGAGTACTTTTAGTAGAAATAACTTAATATTAAGAGTAAATTGTACCTAAATGTTTGAACATAAAGATTATTTTAAATAAATAGTATAAATCTGAAACATGATATATTAACAGAAGAACAATGCAAATATTTCAAATAAAAGTAAAGTATGAAGAAATGTATTTTGAAAATAACAAATGGGAATTAAAAATAAAATACATGCACAAAAATGAAAGAACTAAGACACTCAAATAATGCTGTACTAGGTTCTAAAATATTGTAAAATATTTAAGTAGAG
The DNA here is from genome assembly GCA_028023455.1 of Epiperipatus broadwayi. Taxonomy (NCBI): domain Eukaryota; kingdom Metazoa; phylum Onychophora; class Udeonychophora; order Euonychophora; family Peripatidae; genus Epiperipatus; species Epiperipatus broadwayi. The sequence continues at coordinate 286,409 of JAQFVV010012452.1, read as the reverse complement.
ATCATATGTGAATTGAATGGATGAGACAAAGAAATTTTCGGAAATAAATGTGTAAAAAAAAAGCTATAGATAGAAATTATATATACTCAGAAAAAAAAAAGATGATTGAAAATTATATATATAGTATTTACTTTAAAACTCTTTTAAAAAGTAATAATCTACTTATTTCTAAAATATTCATATATATAATAAAGTTTTTTTTATTATTTTAATATAACATTGTTAATGTCATAAATATTAAATGTACACATACATTATGCCATTTATTTTTTTAACTTACCTAATCAGATAAATATATATTACATACATACATATATATACATTTGTATTCCATGTTTTCATATATAAAATATCATATTTATATCTTATAAAAATCAATAATGTTATTAAACATATCTATATAATCATAATAAAATATAATGGTAAACTATTATTATAAACCGTCTTTTAATCTGCAGAAGTACTTTCATTAATTTTTTAAACCTGCCTCAACAGCCATTATATATATATATATATTAATTATATATTAATTCTAATGTTTTCACGGATAAAAGATGTCATATTATTATTACTATTTGCGGGATATTCCATGTAGTGAAAAAGCTAAATGCTGACGTTTCAGTACAATATCAAGTACCTTCCTCAGAGCGTCCTGAGGAAGGTACTTGATATTGTACTGAAACGTCAGCATTAAGATTTTTCACTACACGGAATATCCCACAAATAGTAATAATAATATGACATATATATATAAAAGTTTAAAATATATTGTATTGGAAATTTTCATGATAAAAAAATGAAATAATTCTTTTTGGGCCATAGTATATTAGTTTTCTGCATAAAGAAATTATTACATTCTCCACACAAAAAATCTTGTTTAAAGTTTTTAAAATTTCCAAAAAGATTCTTATCCAACATTTCAACAAAATTTCATTCATCTTTGTCAAGATTAAAGTAGTAATAAATATTTGTTGTGTCTCAAATAATAAGATTTCTCATGAATTAAAGACCACTCATTCATATGTGTATTTGATGGTTGACCAGTCAGAATAAGAGATGGATTAACAAAAAAAAATTATATAAAAGATTTTGGATTTTCATGGATTTACATTGTGTAAAAATTAAAGGATGATGTCTTTTTTATATAAACTATCTTCAAATGTTGTTTAGCAGTGATGTTGCCAGAGAAACACTTTAGCAACATCGCTGCTAAAATACATTTGAAATTAATTTACATGCCTCATGAAAAATTCAAAATTTAACATTTATGATTTTCTTCAGAAGATAAAATATCATTCACAGGATATTTAAGGAAGTTGTTCTCTTTTGAATTCTGGTGCTTGTAAAAATAACTTTCTGGATTTAAATTCATATAACAATTTGGATTAGAAATAAAAGATATATCTTAATATTAATTAAATCTATGATTAAAAAAGCTATTAATAAATAATAGAAAAAATGTGGATTAGACTAGGAGTCTATCAGTAGTGGTTGATAATTTCCCTAACAACATTAATATATATATACTTATTATATATATACTATATCCAAATAACTTTAATGGTAAAGATAACAAAATAAATACCTTAATAAATCAGTAGCACTTTCAATTATGCAGTAATCCTTATCAACTGTGAAATAATACAGGTTTAATATCACATAATTTTGTGTGAGCTGAGTATGTTGATATTTGCTGCTTATCTATTATATTATCTTTGAATCTATTTATCAATGTTGCTTTTTTCTTTTTTTATGATTTTTTCCTTCCCTTAATATTTTTGTATCATTTACATCAAAAGTAAATTTAAAATTACAAGTTTTTTCATGGTCAAAGAATTCTGAGACTGTATTTAATTGATTATTTATAATTTCTTTTAAACAATTATATAATAACTAATGGTCTTTTTCCAGAGTACATCATGATTCCCTGATATATGACTTTTTTACACTTACATATTAATGGAAGAAAGAAGTCATAAAAAGAGAAAAATTAAGGAAGCACAATTGATAAATAGATTCAAAGATAATATAATAAATAGACAAGCAGCAAATACCAACATACACAGTCATGCAAAATCATTTGATATTAAACTTCTATATTACTTTACAATTGATAAAGATTATTATGTAATTGAAAGTACTAATGATTAATTAAGATATATATATATAACAGTATGTGTAATTTATATAAGCAAATATAAGATAAAAAATATTCATATGGGTACATATGCACTAATATAATTAATTTATCTATGAATATATAAGACCAAAAAGAATTTAAATATTTGTATTTATATGATGCAAGTACATATATCTGCATTTTTCATATATCTGTAGAACTTTAATACAAATAGTATCTGGATATATGATGTAATTAATATAATGCATTTGTCAGTTACAGTACTGAAGAAGGCTGACTTTTAATCAAAACTGCAAGAAACAAAATTATAAATAGAAATGTCTATAGTTATTTTGAATAAATAATTTAATTTGCTGATATCTTCTAAATTGATAATAATAGACCTATATGATTTAATGCAGTGATAGGAGAGTGGCAATCCCTGGAGATAAAAACTAAGAGTCATGACCCAACTTTATCATTTTTGGTATCTAAACCTCTTATGAATTCTCAAATGATAAATCACTTGATTATTTTTTAAACTGATAATGAACTAACTTGGTACATTAATAAATTGATTAACAATTTGAAATTAAAGCTTATTCAATTTATTTTTAAAAAAAATAAATTTCTTATTGTTTTATGTTTATATAATATTAAATTAAAAATTGTTCTTTTTATATTACACAAAATTAATATATCAATCTGGTAATGTTATGGCAACTGAATTGATTTAATTCTTGTCACTTACCAGATATATAGGTTTAATATTTTTATTTAAATCAATTTGGTTTATATTATTACTGAGTTGTTGAAGATGTTAAACAAAAAGCATCATAGTTTAACAGTTTTGTGTAATCACATATTAGAGGTAATCACATCTGAAACTGAAACTGTTACCACCAATTTGCCTGTGATACAGCAATAACATAACATAACATAATATTAATAGCAGCATATGCACATATATAATTACTTGTAAAAACTGAGAGTAAAAAATATCATTTAACTCTATTATCTAAACATTTGATAGTATTTATCATTAAAATAATAGTATTTAGATAAATTATTTTAAAATAATCACAGATTTTTTGTCAATAAATGTTTTCTCTATAAATGGCTTTTAATAAATTTGAACTAGACTGTATTCTTAGAATATAAAATGGATTTTGCACCTTAAAATAATTAATAATTCATAAAAGAATATATATATATCTATTTTAAACAAGTTGAATTTTGTTGAAAATTATTATTTTAAGCAAGTTAATTTGTAAGATAATTCATTTTATTTTATTTATTTTTTCATATTACTTAAATATATTATTCTTTGTTGTTTTATTTTTAACTTCGTTAATCTTTTATCATAACAATAGATTGTGTTTTAATATTTTTGATGGCTTGTTTTTTTCTTCCTGTTTTATTTGTTTGATAAGTTATATTAGTTGTGGTATATATACGTAAGGGCAAAAACAAAGATTTTATATTTTATATTATAATCACTTTTTAGATGTGTTTTTGAGTATGAATGCTCAAGTGCTGGAAAAATGTACAGCTTGCTTCTTTGTTCCCTAGTCGACTGAAATTTGTCAGTGTGTTCAAAAGTTTCTATTCTGTTTAAGCTATTATGCCATTGTAAATGAAACCACAAATCTCCAGCAATGTATCATATTAACAGGCATTTTTTTTAATAGATCTTTTTTGACCTAGTTTTGTTTTGTTGTTCATTTATAGAAGCTGATGTTTTAATAACAATTATGAACTTTAAAAAACTTATGATTTAGAATAATTTAATTATAGTTATTTGGAGGGGGGATCTTTTTATTTTTTAGTTATTTTACGTTTTTACATAAATTGTATGACATATGCTCTGATTAAAGTAATTTTTTATTCAAGTCATTCATCTTAAAATCAACTACTAGACAGAAAAACCAATGCAAATGTTTATAAAAGGAAGCAAATTATTATGCAATTAAAATTAAATATAATAACAGCAGAATCTGAAAAATATTGCTGTCTGCAGTGAAAGGATGAAAAAATAATAAAGTTTAACACATTATGTAAAATTTATGAGTAAAAGTAACTTTAATATTAAAAATATATATTAATCGGAATTATTTTATTTTGTAAGTTGTTTTATAATTATAGTTTTGTATTAAATTTTAATTTAAAATAATGAAGTTTTATGTATCACTATATCATATTTATAAACTCACTAAAAGCAATGGTAAAATTAAATTTTCTTATGTATTTATTTATTTGCATAAATTAATTGAACTCATAGTATGTGACACCCAATTGCAGTGTTTCAAAGGATATTATTGCTGAAATACTATTAATTTAGACAACAAAAATATACATCACATGATCAGAAGAATATAACAATTGTACTAAGGCTACAGATAAATAATTATTAATAGTCATGAATGTAATTATTTATAGTGGTTAGTGTCAAAATTGTAAATGCAGAAACTTGGCACTTGTAAATTAAAGTGTAATAATTTTTAAATTTAATAAATATAACTGATCTAAAAAGATTAGGATTGAAAGCAAATTGAAATCATATGCTACACAAAATGGATAAGCAAGTTCAATTTTTATTATTCTCGATTGCCTTGTTATATTGTTTGCAGTGGTCATCTCTATATATGTGTGTGCATGAATTAAATAGCTTAATTGAAATTTTGAAACTTTTATTAATTTTTAATTAAACAATTTTTAGCTGCATGATATTACAGAGTGTTTGTTGGCATCACTATCACTTTAAGTTTTTTTATTCTCTTGCAGCTATTTTTCTGGTATATATGTTTGGTTATGTGTTTATTTGATAATAAAAATTAGACCTAAATTGAATAGTGATTTATTAGTTCAAAAAACTGAAGATGTCAGCATTCTACAAAGGAAGTATTACAAACAATTTGACAATGATGCTGATTAGTAGATTTTTTGAGAGAATCTTTGTATGACTATTTGTAAACTGCTCATTAGCAATATGCAAATATTGCATATTGTCCATAGTTTATTTAAATATTCATGATTATTTTTACAAATATTTGTATAACAATTACTAAAAAATGAAATGTTTTTCTCATGACACTTAAATTTCATTCAGATATGGTTTATTTTAAAAAATTCAGAGTAAAAGAAAGGGTAATAATGGTAGACCTGATACTATGGTCAGAAACACTCTGACAAAGAATGTACTATAAAACCATGATAGTTATAAATGTAATTTCACATATTAGAACTAAATTTTATAGCTTTATAGTCACATAACAATAATTCTTTTTGAGTTTGAAAAATGAAGTTTAATTAACCAAGATTTTATTATTTTTTTTACTATCATTGTGGTAATCATCCAATAAAAAATTATTCTCATTGCATATTCCATTTTAGTTCATTTTTTCCTTTTTTCTAAAGTTCAAATATGATTTTTTTAGGATGTTGTTCATTTGAAAAATTATACTTTTATTAAATGAATTACAATTTCTTCATTCATCATATAAAATAAAGGTTTTAATAGTGAAATAAAATGATGAACTTTAACTTAAACTGCTTTATGAGAAAAAGCAAAGATGTTAAAATATAGAAGGATTAAAATAACTTCTATGACCATTTATTATATCTAATTTGGCAAATTTTTTTGGTGATATGTATTAAAACATATTTTTAATGAAAAACACTTTTTTATAATTAACTATCAAAGTTCTTTGTTTTCTTCATTTTAGTGAGAGAAAAAAATATTTATAATCCATTCTTTGACTATATAAAAATTTTGGAGAACCATAAATGTTTTGTGTACTGTCCTTGCTTTGAACTGGCATTTGAAATTAATGTGATTTATAATTATAATAACTTGTAACTTTATAATACTATAAGTTATAGCAGAAAGAAAAGATAATGGAAAAATAATAAATATCTATCTAGAACTGCCAAAAGAAAGTTTAACAAATAGTACACCAAATATAAATTAATCTTCAAGTTTGTCTAATAATATAAAAACAAAATACTCATTAAAAATTTAAGTAGTTTAAAACTAAAATCTATAGAACTTATTTAAACTGATCGTCTGTGATAGTGAAGCCTTTACATAAATTAGTATTGTTTTACATAGCTAAATTGAGCAATATATTCTGAACAAGTGATGACTTGTTAGAATTGTAAATCTGTTCTTTTATTGTGAGTTAAATGATTATTTTCTGTCATTTATATAATCCAACAAGATTTTGCTGAGGTCAAATTTATATAAGTCAAAAAAATATACTGAATCACTATAAAGACAATTAATACTCTTATTAATCTCCAATATAGTATAACCTTACAATAAATATTTGTTGCAATAAAGCTTAATTTATAATAACACAAATGATAAACAATATCAAGTCAATAGTATGACTATTGTATTTCTTCCATATATATTTATCTCTTATTTAATAATTTTTTTCTTATTCCACATGATATTTTATTACTTTTAAAAAATTATAATTAGTGTTATTTTTTATTTATTTGGTATTTCTAATCACATTGAATAGATTCTTTATGTTTTGAGCATTCAATACATGGTTGTCATATGTGAGCATTAAATTTGAGATAATTATATATGGAACAATAATTATCTTTCATGTTATTAATATTTTCATGGAATTATGGCACATCCTAGAGCTCAAGATCTATGTTTGCATCTCTTCTCCATTATTTCTAGGACAGTCTAAGTTTATGTATTAGCCAAATTGCTAAAGACAAAGCCTTTAGAATCAAACTTACTACAAATGTTTGAAACTTAACTACGGAGTAGAAGTCATATATGTGTAGAGCTATCACATCATGCTCTTAGTACCTTGCTGTACCTGTTGCCTGCTTTTCTATACCATGACCTGTGTGGTTTCCATGGATAACATCCTGGAATAGCACCAAGAAGAAAGAAAAGACAATCTCCGTATGCTTGCTAAATTTCAAACAAGATCTTCATCACTAACCACCAGAAAGAAGATATTCAATTTTGCATGCTTACTAAGTTTCAAACAGGACCTTCGTCACTGACTGCTACCATTAGCATTCATTCCTATAATAAAACTCTGACCCAAATCATTCATTCTGGACTATTGCTAAGAGCACATATTTATATTATTTTAACTATGGAAAAATATCTCTTCTGGAACAAACACCATGGAAAATATAAGATTATGTGTAAAAAATTAAAACATCTGTAAATCCCAAGTCAAAAGATAAATGTAAATTTTATAATTGAACTTATAGTAATGTATAGTTCTCCTCAAAGTTTTCTTATTCATTATTAAGCTAGAAAATGAGGTGTGCCATATAACTGTAAATTTTTTTTTGTTTTCTACTTTATTTAATTTATTTTATGTATTTTATTATTATTTATTATTGTTGATATATAAATTTTAATAAATTCCCCCATTGATAATATAAGAATATAAAAATGTGTAAATGGACTTTCTACAGTGAAGCTAGATTAATTCATTATACATGTCCAAACTTAAAAGCTGGTTATCTTCAACTATGAAAATGCAATTAATGCCAAGAACTCAAAATGGATTAAGAATTATAACTAAAACTGAAAATTTATTACATTAACATTATAAGGATTGATCATATATAAAAGTGACTTCTTCAATAAAGGCCTCAGAAGAATAATTTGCAACTAAAAAAAACATGGATTTTGTCCTAAAACTCGAAACAAAAATGATAAGTCTCAAGGAGTGCTTCAATGAAATAGACCAGAATTGCTCAAGGAATTATCTAATGTGATATGTGTGCACACAGAACAAAATCAAATAAGATAACATAAACCAAAATTTAAACTAGGAATCTGCAATAAAATTGGGAAGATTGAAAGGATGATTTGGGAGAACTATATGAGTATAATTTATTACGTGTTATTAGTTTCTAATATTTAATCTAAAAAAAGAAAGAAAAAATTAATCATATGTATCAGTTTAAAGTTAATCCATGTGAAGGGTTTTTTTCTTTTTCTTTTTTTGAGTAGATAAGTTAATATCAAATAATTTTGTATGTGCCTTATTCCCAATAATAATTTATTGCTTTATATATTTTTTTATGAAGGGAGTCAGAAATATTGTTAAATGAAATGTTTTTAATCAGATCAAGTATTATTATTAGATACTTAGGCTTATTGATATGTTTAATAAAGATTGTGTGAATGTTGTGATAAAATATCATCATTATGTGATAAAAGTATACAAAGATGGTTTTAAAAGTTAATACACATTTCTTTTTCTTCTTCTTCTTATTGTTGTTGTTGTAAAGTTAAAGTGAGTTAGATATAAGATAATTAAGGCTTGAAAAAATTGTTAGCTAATGTTTTAATATACTATTTCATGAGAGGAGTGTATATGTGAAATTTTTACTTGTGCAAATTGGTGTTAGACCCTTGTACATGTGGATGGACAAAGAATCCCTATCAAGCTAGTGTAGCCATAGTTTAGCTCATTCACTAAGATGTTGATCTTATTTTTATAAAGTATTTAAATGCAGTGGAGGAGTTTCCCACTTGGTTATTTTCTATACTGTAAGATGATTTCTTTATTGATGGCTAGAGGGTGTTAGGTATACCCATATCTTCGTATATGACTAGGGATAAACCCCTAGCTTACCTCAACCTTAATGAAAATGTATTTTCTCTTATTCGGGTCACTGCTTACCCTCATATTAATGTTGACATTCCTCATAGGTGTATGAATTTCAGATACAGTAAAGTATTAGTTTTAAATATTGGTTACAGGGTTGTAAAATTGATTTGATTTTAGGTTGAGGGTGGATAGTATATGTGTGATTCTACTGGTACATTGCTCTATTTAAATGTTTTAATGAATTAATAAGAGCCAAGAATAGTAACGAAGTCAAACATTAAACTTAAGAGTTAAATAAGACCTGAGAATATAGTAAGCGATGCGTATATAAAATTATCTAGAAAGTATATTCACAGCTAGCTGAGAACTTCACTGGAATAGTAAGATCACTGAAGTATTATTATTATTATTATTATTATTATTATCATCATCATCATCATCATCATCATCATTATTATTATTATTATTATTATTATTATTATTATTATTATTATTATTATTATTATTATTATTATTATTATTATTATTATTTTTTTTTTTTTTTTTTTTTTTTTTTTTTTTTTTTTTTTTTTTTTTTTTTTTTTATTTTATTTTATTATTATTATTATTATTATTATTATTATTATTATTATTATTTTTTGTTGTAAGAATATAGATATAGATTGGATGCATATATGATAATGATTAAGCTAAGTACCAATTTCTTAACATTTGAAAGGTAAATAATGGGGAAATTATTAAATTTTATTATCGAAAGAATTATCTTTAGAATTAATAGGGGTAATTAGAAAATAAATGAGTAATTGAAAGAATTGGGGAGAAATATAATATTCACTATATCTTAATTTAAAAAAGGGGGGAGGGAATGAAGGTAAATATTTTATTATTAGTACTCCATGGCAATTGTGATCCCCTAGTGAGTAAGAATTAAATAAGAATGTATTTTTATACCATCGCAAAATTAGCAGTTTATTTAGGTTTTTTTTTTTTATCATACGGTTGAAGAACCAGGGAAAGTCATGGGAATTATGTAAAGAATGTAAATATTATTGTATTGATTTATATTTGATAATAAAAATTGTTGTTTTTAGAATAAGATTTTGTGTAAGTCTCAGTGTTTTGTGGTTTACTACAAATATAGAAATTTCAAATTCAATCATGTGTCAATACACTGTTATTTATATTTGGAGCATTATTTTATTAAATCACACCAGGTAAAATTTATTTAAATGGTTAATTTTCTAAGCTTATGTAGCACTGCAAGATTTAAATTACCAATATTCCAGAAATCATTTAGTATATTTAAAGTATAGATTTTGATTTGTGGGATGGTTATTGGGTGATAGTGGATGCAGTGAGTGGGCATAAAATCCTTTCCCCATCCACTGTATTCAAACACATTCCTAGCTAAACTTCTTAAGGATTTTTCTCTAGTTATTAAAGTGTTTATAACATGTTATTTCCACAATTTAATGTAATCTTAATTATTAGAACTTTAGTGTAAGTGGACATTGACCATGTTAAAGTCAGCCAAAGGGGGGAATGTTTATTGCCAAGAATCCATAACAGCTTGTTCAACTCCCAGACCTTATTGTTCTAAAACCCTGAGAAGAAATTATCATAGGAGATAAATGAGCTAGTACAATGGAAAATTGAGAGTAAAACAGATAGTAGTACAAGGGACTTATGAATGTGAGGATGATGGAGGGATGCATCAGGAAGGTGGAGATGGGCATGGAACTATTTATAATCTGAAACAAAATTTTAATTGTGTCTTTAATGGTAATGGATGGGGAGTGTGCTAAGAGTATAAATTGTAATGGGAATGGAGCTCAAAGTTTCTTCTCTTTAATAAATACAAATTTCCAAGAGTATTAGTATTTTTTTTTATTGTGCTCTCAGTGTTTTTCTCTGTTTATTGATTATTTATTAACCCCTTTGTTAAATATTGTTATTAGAAATTATTAAATAAATTATTGAAATAATGTTTAGCCTAAATATTTTAATTGAAGTCGCAATTTGGTGCCCTGGAAAATATTCTTATTACTATTCTATCCCATCGCCATCGATCCTGAGGGAGGCTGCATCAGAGATGGTGTAAACAACATCGTATTTTTAAAGGTTAGAAGTGGTGGTCGAGAGAAGATAGGTTGTTGGTGATGGTAATTGTCATCGGATGTACTAAAAGAAAGGTTACAATATATATATATATATATATATTGTGACCATAAATATCAATAAAGAATAATAAATATCAAGTAAAAATACAAGCCTTTATGACCATCTAATAAAGAGAATAATAAATAAAGTGCACATGAGAATCTATTATGGAAACCATCTTGGCTAGCATGAACCTGAATTATAATGTTAGCTCACAAGGTGTACCATCGACCTTAATTACATTGCATCAGCCCTTCATCTCAAATAGCTAATATTAAACATTGATTAAACTAAATTTCAAGATCTAAAATAAAATACTATAAGATAAATTTAATTTGTAATTCTAATTAATAGTCAATAATCGAAATACATCCATTTATGAAATGGAGTATGGGATTAGAATTATGATTTGGATGATAAATGGATAAATAAGTAGAAAATTAAGTGGGTGATGAAGAACAAACAATAATTAATTAATTAAAATGAATAGACTTAAGAGTGAGAAGAGAAGGGAAATATATTAGGATAATGAAAGATTAAGGTTATGATAGAATAGGAATCAAGGATGAATCAATTATGATAATGACTTAAGTTGAAATAAGGATGAAAATAAAAGAAATAATAATATGTATGAAACATGATAACAATGTTATTAATGAAGAATGAGGTCCTGAACTATTAAACTAATATTATTTCAAACAAAAGAAAGATAATAATGAATTAAAGGCAATGGGTTTTAAGCTTGAGTAAAAAATATTTAATGACTAATTTAAAATTGATTATGAGTTTTAATTCAAATTTTTCTTGATACTGAATGAAAAAATTATTTACAAGAATTTAGTAATAATACAGTAATAATTTTAAAATGGCATATCATATATTTATCTACTCATCAATTAATCAAATAAAGTTATGTTTACATATATAATTCTATCGTATATTTTAGCAATAGCTATTAAGAGCAAGAAAAAAAGATGTTCATTTTACTTGCCATATCTTTTAATCTAAAATGAAAAATATAACTCCCATAATAGATGATCTTATACATTAGTTTTAATGACACAATCTCTTCCATGATCTTTTTATTCCAAAACTAGAATGGCATTATTTATCATATTTGATTTATAAAAGCCGGGGCCTCTCTATCTATTTGAGCATAGTTTTTCTCAGCTCTAGAGAGACACTTTGATGCAAAAGCAATAGGTCTGGTGTGTCCTACTCTTGTTACTATGGGACAACATTGCCCTTGTTTCTACTGGTGATGCATCACAAGTCAGCACTAGCTCTCTTTCTGTGTTGAAGTGTGCACATACTGTAGTATCTGATATTAGATTCTTTAGCATATTAAATGCTTTATCATGCTTACTGTCCCACTTCCAGGCCACTTTTTTGCCTAGTAGCCTGTCTAGTGGTTCAGCAGCCTTCATTTTATGGTATAAAAAGTCTTCATAATAGTTTAGTTATCCTAAAAAGGACTGAAGTTTCTTCTTATTTTCTGGTGTTTTGGCTTTCTTTATTGCTATCACCTTCTTTTGAGTTGGGTAAATGCCACTAGCATTTATTTTATCTCCCAGAAATTCAAGCTCTCTGGCTTCACATATACACTTCTCCCAGTTTATTTTAATGTCAGACTTTGAATTTATCTAGGGGTTCTTTGGTGGCACTCAGAATTGTTCGGGAGTTTGGGCCACTAGTAAGACATCATTAAAGTATGGTAGCACACCTGGTATTCCTATACTCAGTTGATTCATGACTCTCTGGAATATTGCTGGGGTGAATGAAATACCAAAAGGTAGTCGATTCATTTTGAATAACCCCTTATAGGTTATTATTGATAATGCTCTTGCAGCCTGGTCATCCCCAAGTAGTTGCAAGTATGCATGTTTTAGGTCAATTTTGGGAAAAACACTACCATCTGACAATGAGTCTAGCATTTGCTTGACTGATAGTGGTGGATAATTATCTGGATCAAGTGCTTTGTTGATTGTAAAATGATAATCTCTACATATTTGTATATTGCCATTCTCTTTGATAATTGGTATCATAGGGGAGGCCCATTCAAAATATGAAATGGGGTCAATTATACCAGCTGCCTGCCATTTCTCAGGCTCTGTCTCTACTTTGATACACAAAGCTAATGGAAGTGATCTGTACCTATAACTGATAGGTTTTAATCTCTCAATTTAGTGGTAAATGGATTGGTTGCCCCAAGTATAGACATCTCTTTGTTAAAGACTTCGATCTTTGATAAATATTTGTGATCTGGTTCACTTTTGTCATTTTGAATCCTAAGTGACTGAACCAATCATAGCCTATTAAATCCCTATGGTTACCTAATGCTACTACCAGTTGTAGGTATATAGTTTTGTTAGACATGGTAATTTTTCCTGTCATTTAACCTAGCAGTTTGATTTTATTCTTTTGGTAGTCTAATATTGACCTACTGCTAGGGTGCAGTTATTTTTTTTCTTTTTATTAAGGACTGCTCGGGCCTTTTTTGAAACTATAGACACTGCTTATCCTGTGCCAAGTTCCATCTTAACTGAATATTATTAATTATGATAGTGTGTATAAACCTAGACTTGTCATCTATGATATGGTTTATACAGGCAATTTGCTTATGTTTCTTATAAGTGCCTTTACTGTTTTTTGGAATAGGAGTTTCTATTTCTGACTTGGCTGTTTGTCTTTTCAATTTCAGACATGCCATCTTTATATATCCAACTTGCTTGCAAAACATGTATGTTGCCTTGTGGTATGGGAATTCTGTATTCCTGTGCATGTGCTCATTGCATCTATAGCAAAGCCATGGGCTTATTTGATGTGGAGTTCTCTGAGCTGACTGCATATTTGGGTGACCCAGTGTTATGCTCAATTTTTTGCATGTCATATTTAGTAAGTCTTTTTAATGGGTTAGCATGTCTAGCTTTTGTCTCTGCTAGTCCTGCTGAGCTACCTCAGCTCAAAATCTAGATCTGGAATCATCAACATTTTCATCCTCAAATTGTGATTCATTTATGCCACAAATAAAATGATCATGAAGTGCATCATTCATGAAGTCTTTGAAATCACACTTCAAGGCTAATATACAGATTCATGTTGCAAATTCTCTAGCTGGTTCACCCTGTTTTGTGTACTGACTTTAAAATGGTATCTCTGCATTATTGTCAAGAGTTTAGTGAGAAAATACTCTGAGAATTATCAACACTCTGACAGAATCCAGCTCAGCTAGAGTTACAGCCATAAATTGAGACCATCTGCAGACCTATAATGGTCATTAGCGTGGCTAACTTTATCTCAGGTTTTTTAATCTGGTTAGCCAAACAGATAAGGAATCTGAAATATTCCACTTCTAGAGGGACTTATAAGAAACATAAGCAAGTTGCCTGTATAAACCATATCAGAGATGACAAGTCTGGGTTTATACACACTATCATAATTAATGATACGCCACTTAAGATGTAACTTGACACAGGGTCAGCAATGTCTGTAATTTCATCTTAACTGGCATATCATTAATTATGACAGTGTGTATAAACCCAGTCTTGTCATCTCTGATGTGGCTTATACAAGCAACTTGCTTATGTTTCTTAAAAATGCCTTTACTGCTTTTAGGAAAAAGAGTTGTCATTATTTGTCTGTTGGTTTAACTGAACATGTAAGGCTAATGAAACACAATAATTAGTAATGTACAATCTTTCAAATACATAAATATACCATTGAGAATTTTCAAATGTCAAAAGATATCATGCTATAATGAAAGTATATATAAGTCAATCTCTAATAATGTGCTATTTCTTAAATATAAATTTCCATGCATATAAATTTCCATGCACTCACCCATTGATAAGAGTTAAAAACTTAAGTGAATCACTTAAGTTTAGAGCAAACATTCTATATATACCAACACTTACAGACCATGCATAAATCAGGGCTTGAGTCTATTGTGTGCCTGATGTTATAATCGAATATTCAATTGTACAATGTTAAATTATACATCTCTTTAGATCAAGTAATGTTTTTTTATAAAGAATTGTATATGTTCAAAAAAAAAGTTAATTATTAAATATATATATTCTTTAGATTACTTTTATTAAATTGATTTATAGCAATTAAATTAAGTCTTAGATACTGTAACAGTCAAATATGTACATTCACATACCAAAACCTAGAGTTTTAGTATGTCATCCCAATGCTGACCAGAATACGGTGGTGAAACCACAGGTCTGATATAGCCCTAGTTCCTTTACTATTGCTCAGAGATTTACCATCTTATGGATGACACATGTGAGGCCACAGCAGTATTCTCCTTCATCACATGCTGGCAGTAGAACATCAGTAGAGCAAAAGACTGGGACAAAGTTGACCTTCTAACTAGTATAGCTATATAGATATCATGTGGCTAGGATATAATTATTAAATAAGGAAGTGATTTTTAATAACTAATAATAAATAATAATGACTTAATGATGAGTTAGTGATGAGCAATATCGAGACACGAAACAAAAGTTAAATTTAAAATTAATTTAATAAAAGTTAAATATTAAAACAATAAATAAAATAATAAGTACAATGACTATATACATTGCCCCACTCACAGGTGATTAAGGGATATAATTTGCATTTCAGCTTTGGGTTCACACGCAGGTGATGGCTTTGTAAATACAATTCTTTATGGCTGAGTTATACATAGCTTGGTTTATATATATAGATGATGGGTAAAATCACTCACAGGTGATATTAGATTTCTAGTTACAAATTATTCTGTTTGTTACATATATGTATATCACTCATAGGTGATAATTTAAGGTATAAGCACTTCCAGTTTATATATAGCATTTCTAATCACTCACAGGTGATTGTAGTCTCTAGGTTACAAATACTTTAAGTGATTTAGCTATATATATCTATCACTTACAGGTGATAAAGAAATTAGAAGTTGGAAGATACATTTTCATGAGCCTTAACATTACTTTATAACTTAGTGAATTTGCTCACGACTATCTATGCCTAGTTTATGCTATATAACAGGATCTAGATTTGCTTTAAAGCTAGTAGAAGTGATTATCAACATTTATAAAAAACATTTTATCAAGCATGAATAATTAATATATTCTCTATATAGCTAATACACCTATTAAACTAGATTTGAACTCAGATAAAAGCTGAAAAATACAATTATTATAGCAGGATGAACTGATGATTGGCAGTCAAACTTCAGCTACCAAGGCATATAGAAAATATACAATTCTGAGTCCCTGGGTCTTGTATATGTGCCTTATTCATGGGATTTGTACTAAGTAACCGGGGATTTGTACCAAATAACTGGTTCCCTTTTACTGAGCTCATTGCTGTGGAAATAAGAGACATTTAGTCCGGATGATTGAACAAATAATTTAAGTGGGGAGTCTCATGCTCCATTCCTGAAGATGCAGAATGGGGAGGTACAAACCTGTACACCATCTGGAGTGGGGAATTGTCCAAACTAAGAGTAATGTTGTAGCCCTAACACATATGACCATTAAAGAATACAGCAACAAGTGAGTATGCTGTAGCATTTCTTAAGGACACATATGCACCGCTGACAACATTATTATATAATAAAAATTAAGATGCTAAACAATAGTTTTCTTCATGAAACTACCATGTATCAGTTCATTAGATAGCATCTATAATCATGCTACTAAGGAAAGCTTAGGAATCTACTTTATAAAGCTATCTATATAGGCATTTATAATTCTAGGGAGGATTACAGCATATTTTGGAAAATTACGATATAAAATTATAGATTTATGCTGTATTTTATCACTTCAACTGAAAATTACTCAAATATTATATTTAAAGCAAATCTATCTTAGAATAGCAGTAAGCTTGTAATTATATGTTAAATAAGACATTTTATCCATTTCAAAACAGAGTTTCAGTTTGTGCATCAATATACGCAAACTTACATATATACACGAAATTACATATATATGCATAATTACATATATACACATGAGAATATATAATGACTTCTCACTAACGATTTAATTAATAGTAAAACTCAGTTTTGAATAAATATAGCATAAACAAATATATAATTGAAAATAATAAGGTTTGGCATAGATTTAACTAAAAGAAATGTAAGATTTAAAATAAGATAAAATTCCACGTAAGTGAAATCTGAAATTTGGCTTTGTTTTAGCATAGTTTAAAATGAGATTTATATGACATTAGCTGAGATTTGATTGATTCAGTTTCGATAATTATGAACTGTTTATAAAATCAATGATGGCAAATATTATCATTAACTTAAAATATACAAAATAACCTGTAATTATTATTTTAAAATAGATTATTTGAATACTACGTAATAAAAGTTA
Source organism: Epiperipatus broadwayi (assembly GCA_028023455.1). NCBI lineage: Eukaryota > Metazoa > Onychophora > Udeonychophora > Euonychophora > Peripatidae > Epiperipatus > Epiperipatus broadwayi. Next base: position 269,154 of record JAQFVV010012452.1, on the reverse strand, counting down.
TACTAAAATATTTAAAAACAATTGATTTATGCAAATTAAAACTAAATAGCTTTTAAGAACTTGGAATAGGATGAATACGTAAAACTAAATCAATCATAAATAAATCAGCAAGTAAACCAATATATAAAGAACTCAAATTAACAAATTAAATGTGTTATTAATGCAAATAATAATTCAGATAAAAAATCATAACTCAGTCAATAAAATCAGATAAACCTGAATAAGTTAGAATAAATGAGGATAAATCATAATAAATCAGTTTTTAAATTAGTTAATCGGTTTGTAAATCAGGCAAGATTTTAGGATTAAAATAATATAAAAAATACATTTAAGAAATAAGTTTAGTTTACATTATTATTATTATGGCCATAGATTTAGATTGCTAGCTTATAAGAATTAGTTGACTTTAGTTGAAAGGCTTTAAAATTGAAGGAGTTTATTATCATTTTCTTCTTTTCTGCTCGCAGGCTGTTTGATCATTGAGAAACTTCTTTAGGTAGTCATGGCTATTACTTCACTATCTCCCACATCATATAGCTTCTTACCAAGGTCAAGAAGGCAAAGAATGTAACCTACTACCCTGACATCATCATCATCACTCAATTTGCACATACTTTGTTAAAATATAATGTTAGAGAATCCTTACAAGATGGCTGCAGCAGTTTATTATATATTAGCTCACTCCCCTCTCCTTCGTTACATTATTTTTAGATTCACTTTTCCAGCTTTCTCGCTGCTTCTAAAAAAATCACGGAAACTCGCTGTGATTGTTTTTCTATTAGGTCAGTTTTAACCTCGGTCACTCACAGTAATTTATTCATATTTCTAAATTTAACTCAAGTTTTAGTCTTAAATTGAAATTGGGTCATTTTGCAGTGAGAAGGATTAACTTTTATGGAGCCATCCTTTCTAGAAAAACAAATCTAAAAGATGAAAAACATTTTGTTATATATGTAACTCAACCATTTACTTTAACAATATATGCAGAATTATATAATAATTTCAAATATTACTTTTTAAAATTAATATGTTAAGTAAAGAAATTTTAATGTTTTAATCCTGTTAACATTATTAATTCCCACATATATGTAGTCTTATGTCATATATGTAGACTTATGTTACACATACAACACATTTTTCATTTATTTATTACCATAAATATATATGTGCATATTTAGGGAGATTTATACATATAGATGCAACTTTTATACTATATGTTCAGATATACATACACATACATGATTAACATACTTAGGTTTAAATTTAGCCTGTTTTAACATAATATTAACATGATATACGAGGATTTGGTGGTAGTTATATATATAGAAATACTATAGAATATAGTAGGTGAAAGAGTAGGATTGTGAAAGCTGACTGTTTCAATACTTGCCCTAAATATTAACATCATATTGATTAATATTAATAGATAAAATACAATATTATTTTAAATTTTGAAGGAAAAGACATTAATATATATTGTACCATTTACAATTGGATTTAGGCCTTTATTTTACACTATAAAGTGCAAGTTAATCAAACTATGACAAGAAAATATGCTCCGATCATTTACGAGATATTTCAAGAACATAGTTATTTTTCCTGATTAATAGACCTAATATTATTTACAATTTCAAATTATAGGCAGAATCACTTTTTTAATTACTTGGAGGGTGCCAAAATTGTTAGACTCATTGATTCTCCATGAAGCACATTATATCTTATGAAACAAATTATTAAAAGATTGGGAATTATGTTTTGCAGTCAATTAATGTTATATGAGTTTTCTTAGTAATTTTCTTAAGCAAGCGCATTGGCAAAAATAATTTATACATTTCTCATGCAGTTAACTAACAATAAATCTAATAAACTAACATTAATAATGCACAATAAAAAGTTGATATTAAAGATAAATATTTTATTATAATAAATTAAAATATTTAAATGATAAATTATTAAATAAAATTGGAAATCACATACACACTAATCCATATAATAACATTGATCAAATAATTAAAGTGATTAATTGACATAGTTCTTATTTTTTAAGTTTCTTCTAGAAAGTTCTTTGAATAATAAAAGTTAATGCCTCTATTGGTATTATAAGCTTATAATTAACATTAGTTTGTAAACATTTTTAGTCACAAATTAGGATATGAATAATCTTACTGGTAAGAATAGATTATGATAGCACACATGTATTTCTGGAGATGGATGAGCTTGTGGCCTTTGAGTTTAATCCCTATCAACATCTTGTATGTTCCTGGTCCATCATAAGGCTGTACTCAAAGCTCTTTTGGGGTGATCTCTTCATTACAAAAGATACTGTCTGCAAGCTTTGTTCCCATTCCCACATGAAGACTTCATTCAGCAGGTGAATAGTATTCCTAAGCATATGCATTTCACTACCAAGGGCTCTCATGGGAACCTCTAGCCAAAAGAACAAAACAAGACACTGATTAAAGTTATTTTTATAAATGTGATCAGTTTTTAAGATTGCTGCGCATATGTTATTATCTCTTTTTTTGTTATCAGAATACAAGTTAATCCTATGCATTCTTTATTGTTATCGGCTACAAAGTTTCATTTTTACAAAATATTTCTGCCATCTTTAATTAGCATAGCCTTTCTTTTATGTTTGGAATTTTTTTCTATTTGTCTATCTGGATTAGCAATCTGCATGTTTTTTATTCCCTCCAATTTTAACTTTCAAATTAAATAGATATATACAAAACAAAGACAACTTTAATCATATGTTATCTACTAAATAAATTATAAATAAGCATTTATTTTATATAGCGTATGTAAACAATTGTATTACAGTCAAATATCAGCCTTTCATGCTAATTGTGCATATGCTTTGCGAGTGTTAATAATAAATGAATACTTTCTCACCAATACAAGATATAGTATTTATGCAAGAATAAAAGAAATCCTCTTATTCCTACAACTCAAACACTTATATATGAGCAAATGTGAAATAAATTATACTAACTAAAAAAGAAAATTAAATTGCATCTTTTAAAAGATTTGTAAATTTTGTTTTTTTTTTCAGCTTTTTTTTAAAAAATATTACAAAATTCCAATATACTCATGAACCATACATATTTTAATATGGTTCAATATATATAAGTTTTCTTTCTTTTTTATATTATAATTAAAACTAAAAGATTTAATGATAATGTCAAGAGTTCACTTTGTTAAACCAGCATTTGTTAATCCAGATGACATCTTTTGGCATTCTTTTAGCTATAGTTTTTTTTTATATTTTATGTAGAATTTCAATTGTGTGGATTTATTTAATGCAATTTTGAAGTTACGCGATTCACGTTTCTTCGGAAGTCGAACTCCGATAATGCGCTATTACTTTAAATAATAAATTTTGCACACTTACATCATATTGAAAGTAATAGCACATTATTGGAATTCGACTTTCATCTTAGTAATTTCAATATTTTCAGTGCTTTAAAATAGTAAGATTTTATGCAATAATGAAATTAAAATCATGATTTCCACATTTTAGGTACACACACATTAAATTTTACAAGATTATAATGTAAATTTGTTCAAACATTGTGCATGTTAATTTTGCATTTTAAATTGCATTCTGTTTTTGCTTTTTAAAAAAGAACATAATCAATTATTAATCATTTAGTGTCCGCAAGTTTATTTTTAATTATTTTTTTTCATTAATGACACTAATCACAAATGTGCTTTTAAATTCCAATGAAAGCTAAATGGTTTTATGTCTGGCTATCATGAGCTTCATAAACAATTAATAAAATCATCATCTCAAAGATTAATTACTAATTACATTGTCACCAGAAAATCATTAACACAACATGAGAGTGAAGTTGGCGCTAGTTGTATTTCCTCTTGTGAAGAATCTGATTTTTTACCAGTTTGCAAACGAACCTGTTTATCAGCAAGTAGCGATAATAATTAAAATGTGCATAAAAATGTCAATTACTGTACTGCAAATTATGCATAAAAATATATTATTTTGAATAAAATTAAATATTATAGTTAAAAAAAGTTTGTCTTGTATCATTTTTTTTCAAATTTGAAATTTTTTATTAGTCATATTTTATTTCCTTATTTATTTTGCGCAAATTTTAAAGTAATTTTACATTGGTGCTTTGCTTTTACATGATTTTTGAAAAATCACAGTCTGCATCCTCCCTTTTTCAAGGTAAGTTACATCTATTTTTGCACGATTTCATTTGCGCGTGTTTTCTGAGGAACCTATCTATCATGTAAAACGAGACCCGGTGTATTATCATTAAACAGTTTTCAGCTATCTTAACTTCAATAGATTCTTTTTTATTAAGTATATATTCTAATAGAGATGGTTTTATTTCAATTAGAATAGTATTAAGACATTAGAGAAATGATTTGGATTTTTTTTTGATAGTCAATCATTCCATTCATAACTTTGCAGATATTAGTCAAGAGGAATCTATGTCCTCCCTTTGTAAAATCTAACCAGAGATCATTATTATTTTGTCAACAAATTGGTAAAGCATAAGTTTATCAGATATAAAAATAATGATCTGACCAAAATAAAAATGTTCTACTTGGTTACTAAGCAACAATGTTTTCTTTTGTTTTATAAAAACATGCTTTTGAAGTTCCCTTTTCTTTTTATATAATGAAAATAAATTTTATTATTCAATATAATAAAATAATCACTTTTTATGTCACTTCAAATAAAATATTTTTAAAATTAAGATGCATATAATTTTAAACAATTTTTTTTTATAATATTTCATTTAGACTTACATTTATTCTGGGTTTGAATCTATCTAATATATTAACTATTTTAAGATTAATTAAACTAAACATTATACAAACGATTATTATTTTTTTATTTACAATTTAATTAAAATGGATGTGATAGTCTTATGTATATATATTTAGAAAGGATTTGAATTTGAACATTCACGTTCTCTACAGTTATGTACTCTATCTTATATAATCAATACATAAGAACACATATCTATGAAAAAGTGTCATAGGTATGTGGTCATGTGTATTGTTGTATAGTATGAAAGGAATAACTGTAGAAAGCTAGAAAGTTTTAATTCAAAGTCCTTCTAATTATATTAAGTCAAGATTAGGCATTGATTCAGAAATGTTGTATCTACATAATACCAAAACTCTAACAAGCTAATAATAAAAACAATACTTCAAATGAATATAATGGATCTCTGGTTTATAGAAATAAGAATTCCATGAAAAAGCATGGGTCTTCAACTTGGTACAATGGCTCAAAATGAGGCTATGAAAATAAAACTCATATCCTGAGATAAGTCATAATTGTTTTTTTTTTAAAAAAAAAAAACATGAATGTTTTTTGTTAGTGAGTTTTAAGAATGATTATCAGGATAGTTGCAATAAAAATAATAAATCTTGTTTATTAAAGAAATCTACATTTTTATACATTTTATAAAATATACTTTACTCTCAGCAATCTTTTTTCATGGTAGTGACTAAGACAAATTGTTCCAAAAATAATGGTACAATATATATTTATATCCAGTAAATTTATATCAGGTTATTAATTTATTTAATAATACCATGTAATACTAAATCTTCCATGCACTTTACTACTGTTACACAATGCTTTATTTACTACCCTTTTTTACAGTTTACAGTTTCGATTACCCCAGCAATCTTCTTCAGAACTTTTATATCTGTAAACAGAGCAAAACTCTCCATACCATATTGCCACCTGTGCTAAACAGAGTAATCAATGGATGCCAGAAGGCTTGTGCATAAAACCCCTATCTAATGCCTATTCATCCAATATCCCCACACTAGTTTCTGGCTTGTGGCCTTTATCAGTGAAGAGCTTTGGATCTGAGAGCACTGCATCTAGATCTTAGGATCTAATGCAACCCTCTAGCAACCACCTTTTATCTCTACTTAACTACAAAACTATGAGAATGAAATTGAAAACACAAAAAAATATTTTCAATCTAAGCTCACTAGCTTATATAGTCATATGGGTCTGAACTCAGTTCAGAACTCATACATTTTGGTGTCTTTGGCTCTTTTACAACCATAGCCACCACTATCCTATTAGGCAGGATTGATGTTAAACCATTAAGCATCACATGATCACATTTCCTATACTAGCACATTAATTGTTGATAAACAGAGCAAAACTCTCCATACAGTATTGCCATCTGTGCTAAACAGAGTAATCAATGGATGCCAGAAGGCTTGTGCATAAAAAAGTTTTGTAGTTAAGTAGAGATAAAAGGTGTTTGCTAGAGGGTTGCATTAGATCCTAAGATCTAGATGCAGTGCTCTCAGATCCAAAGCTCCTCAGTGACGAAGGCCACAAGCCAGAAACTAGTCTGGGGATAGATAGGGATTTTATGCACAAGTCTTCTGCATCCATTGATTACTCTGTTTAGCACAAGTGGGAATACTGTATGGAGAGTTTTGCTCTGTTTATCAACAATTAATGTGCTAGTATAGGAAATGTGATCATGTGATGCTTAATGGTTTAACACCAATCCTGCCTAATAGGATAGTGGTGGCTATAGTTGTAAAAGAGCCAAAGACACCAAAATGTATGGATGCTGAACTGAGTTCAGACCCATATGACTATATAAGCTATTGAGCTTAGATTGAAAATATTTTTTGTGTTTTCAATTTCATTCTCATAGTTTTGTAGTTAAGTAGAGATAAAAGGTGGTTGCTTAGGGTTTGCATTAGATCCTAAGATCTAGATGCAGTGCTCTCAGATCCAAAGCTCCTCACTGATGAAGGCCACAAGCCAGAAACTAGTCTGGGGATATTGGATGAGTAGGCATTAGAGAGGGATTTTATGCACAAGACTTCTGGCATCCATTAATTACTCTGTTTAGCACAGGTGGCAATACTGTATGGAGAGTTTGCTCTGTTTATCAACAATTAATGTGCTAGTATAGGAAATGTGATCATGTGATGCTTAATGGTTAAACTTTTATTTCTCCTAATGTCAACTCCTAAATTCAAATAGTAAAGTAAATGGATGATTTAGTATTATATGGTATACATTTGACAATGCAATTAAAAAAAGGAGTTATTATTTAATAATGTTTAGTAAAATATTTATTCATTAATTCAAACTTTTTTCAATATAAGGAATTGTATTTTTTAATTGAATTTTTATATATTTTGAATTTAAAGGAACAATTTTTTTTCCTCATTGGATCTGATTGTTTTTTATATGATGTCTTTGATTTGTTATGCATTTTGAGGCACTAATTATTCTCTTTAACCAATATATATATATATATATAATAAAGATGCATATTTTATACGGTTTGCTGATATCTGGAATCTGATATTATGATAACTAGTTTGTTATATATGCACATATTTACATATTCATGAATAAATGTAAAAAAAAAATATTTAAAAAATATTTATGCATTAGCTTGATAAAAATTCACATAATAATAAATATATAATATATATGCAATATGTGTATAATTGTATAAAATATTTTATGCAGATTAATCTAAATTATTTTTTATATAATTTATCAGATTATGTCACTGTAATGGACTTTTTTTTTTGTAACATTAATTTTTTGTCATTATTCTTGTTATATATATATTAATTTTAATATTCTCATGGATAAATGATGAATTCATGGTATTATTTCTGGAACTTCTGTGTAATAAAAATATAATAGCTAAATAGCTGATGCTTCAGTTATATAATGATCAGATATAATAATATTTTCTTTCGATAATTTTTTTTCTAAATAATATTCTTTGTTCCAGTTGGGTTTTGTTTTGCTTTTATATATACACCTGGGTCTCATTTTACGTGATAGATAGGTTCCTCAGAAAACACACGCAAATGAAATCATGCAAAAATAGATGTAACATACATTGAAAAAGGGGGATGCGGTCTGTGATTTTTCAAAATTCGCAAAGCACCAACGTAAAATTACTTTAAAATTCGCGCAAAAAAAAATAAGGAAATAATATATAACTAATAAAAAATTTCAAATTTGAAAAAAAATGATACAGGACAAACTTTTTTTAACTATAATATTTAATTTTATTCAAAATAATATATTTTTATGCATAATTTACAGTACAGTAATTTAAATTTTTTATACATGTTTTAATTATTATCGCTATTTGCCCAAAAAGATGTTCGTTTGCAAACTAGTAAAAAATCAGATTCTCATGTGATGTGATGTAATGTGTTGTATTTGGCTTCTCCTTAAATGAAGTCAAGAATATCTCAGCAATTATTCTCACAAGAGAAAATATAACTAGCGCCAAGTTCACTCTCATGTTGTGTTAATGGTTTTCTGTTGACGACGACGATGATTTTATTAATTGTTTATGAACTTAGACTTATGATAATAAAAAGACATTTATTCACCACTGCTGGGAAAAATTTAAAACTAACAACTAAAAATTAAATTCTTATTTTTGTCTTTAATTTTCAATTCCGTTTAAAAATCAAATTTCATTTTACATCACATTAATTTCAAATCGCCCGTAATTTTTAAATTGTTAATTACAATTAAAAATCAGATTTTAATTTTTAATTGTGCCCACTGCTATTACTGACCTTTTAAAAATAAACTTGTGGACACTAAATGATTAATAATTGATTACATTCTTTTTTAAAAAGCAAAAACAGGATGTGATTTAAAATGCAAAATTAACACGCACAATGTTTGAACAAATTTACATTATAATCTTGTAAAATTTAATGTGTGTATACATAAAATGTGAAAATCATGATTTTAATTTCATTATGCATAAAATCTTACTATTATAAAGCACTGAAAATATTGAAATTACTAAGATGAAAGTCGACTTCCAATAGTGTGCTATTACTTTCAATATAACGTAAGTGCATGAAATTTATTATTTAAAGTAATAGCGCATTATCAGACTTCGACTTCCAGTGAAAGATGAATTGCGTAACTTCAAAATTGTGTTAAATAAGTCCGCGTAAAAAGAGACCCAGGTGTATTTAAATACTTTTGCTTAGTAATACTAAAGATAATTCCTATTGTAAATTTTTGTCTGAACAAGTATTGAGTAGTTCTTTGTTAGCGCCTGTTGCTGTTTTGTATTACTCTTTACTGTTAATGGAAATCTGATATAAAATTGACTCCAAAGCCAATGCTTGCAAGCTTTCTTATACCACAATTGTTAAAATCTAGTCTCATTTCGCTCAAAATTGTAAAAAAAAAATAAAATAAAAACAATAATATAAAATTGAAACAAATCTTATTTACTTAAAAATGCTTCCTTTGAAGATTTTATATTTAATAAATGCTGTTATTTGAAAAAAAATACTAATGATTTATATAATACATACTATTGTATATACCTCAGAGGCAAAACTCTCTATACAGTAGCACCACACAGTGCAAACCAGAGCAATCAATGGATACACGAAGGTTTGTGCATAAAATACCTATCTAGGGTCTTTTACTCATCCAATATCCCAGACTAGTTTCTTGTTTGTGGCTTTCATCAGTGAGGCACTTTGGATCTGAAAGCACTGCACCTAGATCTTAGAATCTAATGCAACCCTCCAGCAGCCACCTTTACCTTCTTAGCCACAAGCTAGAAACTAGTCTGGGGAAATTGAAAGAATAGGCACTAGATAGGGAATTTATGCACAAACATTCCTGCATCTATTGATTACACTGGCTTGCTTTGAGTGGTGGTATGTATTGGAGAGTTTTGTCTCTGTGAAAACATCTTGTGTAAGCATAAAAATGATGATCAGGTGATGTTTAGTGGTTAAATAACCATCCTGCCCAATGGGATTATGGTGACTGTGGGTATTAAAAAACTAAAAACACCAAAAAGTATGAATACTGAACTGAATTCAGATCTATAAGAGGATACAAGATAATGAGCTTGAATTGAAAACATTATTGTGTTTCTATTTTAGACTCAAAGCTTTATAGTTAGCTAAGAAGGTAAAAGGTGACTGCAGGAGTGTAGCATTAGATCCTAAGATCTAGGTGCAGTGCTCTCAGATCCAAAGTTTCTCACTGATGAAAGCCACAAACTAGAAACTAATCTGCAGATATTGGATGAGTAGGCACTAGATGGGGATTTTATGCACAAATCTTTCTGCATCCATTAATTACTTTAGCTTGCACTAAATGGCACTACTGTATGAAGAGTTTTGCCTTTGTGAAAACAACTTGTGTACGTATAAAGAATGATGATCGTGTGATAAGGTATATATCATTAAAACAGTAATTTTCAAAATACACATTGGAAGATAATATAATTTTAATAACAGTACATGTTTTTTTTTTTTTTTGCAAAACTCTTGTGTTATATGTGTCTGCATCTTTTTATTTATATATTTTTACTTTGGAGAGCAGGTGTTCTTTTTCTCTTTTTTTTATTCTATACTTAATTTATTAATTTATATACTGTTTTATTACTGATAAGATCTGTGTTTATTGAAGATTTATTTAGAACGTTTTTACTTTAAAATCATTAGAGCCATAAAAATTGGATTTTGAAATGCCTAAAATAAATTATTATTGTCATTAGAAGATATATCGTTTTCTAACAATAAAAATAAATAATAAGTCACATTAATTGAAATTAATAGTAAAAGCAAAAGAGAGATAATGAGATAAGTTCGAACATTAAAAATGACCTTCTTTGCAATAGTAGATTAAACAAGTTAAATTTGAGGTGTTTTTGAGAATATTAAATTCGTTGAAAAACTAATTAAAATAATATATCATATGCTTATAATTTACTATAAAATATATTTAAATTAATGCCTATATTCCCTCTAGCTAAATAGCTGGAATTGAAGTTACTTAAACAATGAAACATATAGATTTCATGATAATCACTGATCAACTTTATGAATCAGTTGATCATATTACTTATAAACAGGCTATTTAAACTTATACTGTTAAGCACAGTCAATTCTTTTTTTACATTAACAAAAATCAGTTGTTTTTGCTGAATGGAATAGCCTTAAAGGCTTCAGTTTATTAGGCAGATTATTATCACAAAATCTAAAAAAGCTACTTAATAATAAGATTACCTTTGTTCAAACAATAGGTTTATTAATAGTTGCAATACTATTAACATTCAGAAGTAATGATTTCAGTAGCAGTAAAGAATTTATATAGAGGTCAGCAATAAAGTTTTAATGCCTCCAGAACAAGTTCACTGATTCTAATAGAAGTCCACTGACTCGAGCACAAAGTCACTGCTTTCAATAAAAGATTATCATTTTTAGCAAAGGATTTCAATTTCAGTAGAGGTTTTAGATTCTAGAAGATCTATGAGCTTCACCAAAGGTTCCAAATTCCAAAAGAAATTCTTAAATCCAAAATAGTTTTAGGTTTCAAAATAAGTACCAATTAAAAAATATGAATTCTCTTGACTTAAATTCACTCACATCTGATTAATCTGTAGCTAATTTTAAACCCACCAGAATTACTATTTTCAAAAACCATTCAACAATTGTTGTCATTAAAGTCTTTATCTATCTTGGTAGCTATAGTCAATTATAAGCTTGATGTCTTCAAACTTATTAGTCACTTGTAATTTAAAGCTTTGCTCTGAATTCAAAACCCATTTTACACTATTTTAAATGGATACCACAAATCCCATAAACAGTACAAACTTTATAAACTAGCTCATCAAAACTAAGATAAAAATCTACTTTCTTCAGAAGTCATCATTAAAGCTGCTGTTGTTATAAACATATTATTTGTTAAATTTAATTATAATAAAATTAGTGATATTTTTCATGTGTGTGTCAAGAATTATTTCTTTCTGAAGTATTATATGTTTGTATTGAGATTATTTAATATCTTTTTAGTAAAAAGCCATAGTCAGCAGACTGGGGAAAATTAGAGATACTGCTGATAGCACAATAATCTAATACAGTTTGTATGGAATAGATTAACAGATTATTATCATAAAAATAGGCATAGTCAAGTTAACAATACTTAAAAACCAAACCAGCATTTTTTTGATTGTCAGTGAATTTCCTATGAAGTTATTTGAACAGAGATCCTGGTATCTGGATAAATATTTTGATTATATTAAAAGTGCAATCTCTTTTTTTTTGTTTAGTATCAAAGGAAATAAGATATTTTTATTTCTTATGTCAAAAAAGAGATCAGCTTATGATCTGTAATATGGAAATATAATCAAAATAATTATTCCTGCTTTTTAAAGAAAGAGACTATTTAAGAGTTTAAGATTAACATATGCAAATAGGAAACTGGAATCAAAGAATCTAATTTCAAATAAAATGGTATCTTAATGTGTTCTTAGTTTCTTCATATATAAAAAGGTTACTTCATGAATTTAGAATTGATATAAAGAGATATATTTATGCAACAAATGCTTCTAAACATGCCTTTTATAAAGCTTATGGAGATGAAAGTCTGTTAACTATTATAATTATTTTCTTTAAAATTATGAATTTTAAAAACAATCTCTATTACTTCATGTTAACTAAAGAACTTTGTTGACCATCAAATTCATCTTATTTAAATGCATGTGATCAGTTGATATTAGAGCCCTCAATTCATATTTAAAAGAATTTTTGTTTTTAACTCATTTGGTCAAATAAGTTATTAGCATCTGACATATTTAATATATTTGCATACAAATTCTAATAATGTTGATCATACATATTTAGTACAATACATATAGAATTTTTTTTCCACCTGTCAGTGACTAATATTTTTGTCCTAATTTAATCCAAAATGTATGAATATTTACTTCACATAATAAACTGTAAATATAGAAATTCTACTCTAATATAGTGGTTGTATTAAGAGTGTTGTATTATAACAGGTAAAATACCTATACTTATTGGGGATATTGGATAAGTAGCCACGAGATGGGGATTTTATGCATAAGGCTTCTGGCATTTCACTGATTACTCTGGCTTGCACTGACTGGGAATACTTATAGAGAGTTTTGCCTGTTTTAATAACAGTTAAGAGCAAGCATAAGAAATGGTGATCATGTGATGTTTAGTGTTTTATTAAGCAGCAAAAAATAAAATTGCAGATTTGAGTATTCTAAAATTAGATGGTTCCATGTCTAAAATCAATAAATCTTTAAATGCAATATCTTTTACATGCAGCATTTAACTTCTGAGACAAAACATTTACTAATCTTTATTAATAATGATCAGTGATCTTACACACAATCTTCTGAAATATTGCTTCAAAATAGAAAGATCACACATTTCTTAGCACTTTAAAATGAATAGTTTATGATTTTTCTATTAATTTTACATGATATTTGTTTTATAAAGTAACTTTTTGCTACATTACAAACTTGTTCAAATATAAATAGTCAAAATAAAAGCCATAGATTACATGACCCTATTCTCTTAAGCTTTTTCTTTTTTCCATGTGTCATAGCATCGGCCGGGACGCGAACCCACAACCGTCTGCAACCAACTACTTGCTTGCATGGCGGCTGCGATACCTCTCGGCTAACAATGCAAGACTATTCTCTTAAGCTTGTAAGTTATAAACAATGAGGATTGCCAATTCCTCAACAAGCTTTGTGATAAATGCTTAGTTAGAGAAAGCATTTAAAATATCTCTGTCAGGAACCCCCCCCCCCAAACCTCTGAGAATGTTTTCATGCTCTGGTACTCTGCAGAGAGGTACTAGTGTCTGAGCCTATCATAGCACCTCTCTGAGGAGTGCCAGAGCATGAAGCCATTGGTCAGAGGTTGGGGGGGGGGGTCCTGACAGAGATATTTTAAATGCTTTCTCTAGCTAAGCATTTATCACGAAGCTTGTTGAGGAATTGGCAATCCTCATTGTTTGTTCATAAATATGTTTATCATATTTAATAATTTGGGACAGTTTTGAAGAAAATTCTTTAGCAGTCAATTTTTATGCAGCTGTAATTTAATTTTTAATTTTTGTATTATGCACATATCTTTAAAAAAAGTTCTGATAGCAAACCTTAACTTGCAAAAAATTCATATTTTTGTTTGATATAAATATAATTAGTTTCATTTCTTTATTATGTCTGTACATTTTTTTATATTTTTTGCTTCATGATATTTTAATTTTGTGTGTGCATTATTTTCAACACATATTACCAGTGCATTTACATTTTTGTGATAACATATTTTGTGAATGATGATGATTCATTACTTAATTTTGTTCCAGAAAGTATAGATTTTCTAATTGCAACTTCAATTTTTAATGTTTTCTTTTTGTTATTCAAACTAAACTACAGATATTAAAACTTCTCCACTTTCAAGACAATCTAAAATTTGTATTTAGTATTTAATGAATTTATTTTATCTGGTCTTATTACTTATATTATCCAATATTGTGAGTTGAAAAATTGTAACTTATCATCAAAAATTAATAAATTTATATTAGTGACACAAATTTAATTTTTATTTCTATTTGACTTTTTCAGTCAAGCACCAAAAATCTCAAACTTTTAACATAAAATGGCTTAAAAAACATTTTGTATTGAAAGAAAGCAAAAGAGATACATTTTCCACAGTATAAAGTCTAAATGAAAAGATGGTTGATTTTAAATTTAAAAATAATTTTTATTAAGGCAACTAGAAATAATTTTTTAAGAATTAAAAATCAATTAGAGATTTTTATAAAAACAATTTTTTTGGGGTATGTTACATCAAAATAAAACATGTAAAAAGAGATTGATTTTCCCCTCACCTTATGTAATATAAAAATCATTTAAATAAAGTCAATGTTAAAACAGAATTAGATATACAAATTTAAAAAATCTATTTACATTAAAGACATACATACATGGAGCTAAAGTTCATGACAATGTCTTTTTTTTTAACTCTCAATACAGGGACAGTGAAAGAGATCTTAGTCAATAGAATTATCAGTTATTGGTTAGTAAGAACTTTGATATTCTTCATTTTTGTTTACTTCCTAGGAATAGATAGTACCTATTTATAGATTAATATTGGTTGATTAAGTATACTGTTTGCAGTATAATTAACTACAAAATAAATCCCAAGTTTGACTGAAACTTTAAAACATTTTTAAATTTCATCTGTATAAAATTCAAATTCTAAATCATGAACATAAAAGACATACGACATAACCACTATACTATTTTACAATACATTATTCAGTTTTTGTCGGAAAAAGATAAGTATAAACGAATTGAATTCGAAAAGCATTGTCTTCAATTTTTTTAAATTCTAAATTACTATATTTTATTATAAATATTTAAAACGACTACATACATAGTATATTTATACTTATTGACACATTTTAATAATATTTTAAGTATTTACCAACTTTAAAAATATGTTTTTTTATGAATTATAGTGGATGTAAAATGATTTCTGCTTGACTACAGCATAGTTTGAAAACAACAACGCTGTATAGTAAAGCATTAACAATATACAGTATATGGTATTTAAAATAACAATAGCTAGTATATATTTTTTTATATTTAAGTTTTTTTTTTATGGTGATATTTTTAAAAAATCTTTTATATCGCTATTTATCTTTTATTATTGTCATTTTTTTCTTTTTTCTCTGAATTTCTGAAAAGTATTAGTTTCTAAAATAGTTGACAGCCTCTTGTCTCTTTATTCTTAGTTTGTTTGAAAAATTACACTTTTAAAACTTGAAACTCTGAAATAAGTGGCCACACACAGTGGTAAAGAATAAAGGTAAAAATTAAATTCAGAAGCAAAATTTTATATGTTTATGCATTTAATTCTTTTAAAAATTACTAATTGCAAATTTTACCTTACATATTTATGTATGTGTGTAAAATAAAAAAATGTATTTATTATCATTAAAACAATAAATTATTTGGCTTTGAAGCGAAATATTTTTTTGCTATATATATGGTTTAGCTAGTTTTAGGTTTATTAGTAATGTCCTTTCGTGATGAAAGCAACTTGAGTGTGTGTCAAACTATTTTTAATTGATATTTAATAAATACTGACTCGTAATGTTGGACAACTTTTATTCTATCAAGACTAATTTACAAAAGTTGAAAATGAGTTATTTACTATATTTATTTCTACTATACATATATTACAAATGAACCTTTCAATATTATATATAGTTATTAAATAGAAAACTGCTTGAGTCATATTTAGGGCAGCAGTTAATTGATAAAAAAATAAGATATTTTTTCTCCTTTTTTTATTAGAAACAAAATCAGAAACCTGCGTCTCTTAAAATCTGATTTCTCACAACCATATAGATATACTCCCGATTAAACACTGAATTTTTATTACTCTTGGATTTATTGTCTTGGCAAATTGATTTCTTTGTTTTATCAATAAAAGTGATGTAATAATAATTCTACAATGTATTTTTTATCTCTTCATTATGCAGTCAATGGGTCAGTAAATCACAATTTGCTGCTAAAAAATTAAATAAGCTTAATAATAATTATTTTAATAACTATTCAATATATATTTATATTACTAAAAATGCTAAAGGCGTATATATATTCTATATATTCTAAATAATTGTTTTTATGATTACATAGTGTCTTTATAAACAAATTCAATAAATAAATAAATTTAATAATTGATTTTTTTTTGCTAACTTTTATAATATTCATATCAGATTTTTAATAACTAAATGATAAGAAAAAAATAAAAAATTATTAGAACCATCACACAATTCACTCTTGTGGTTGAAAGTAACAAACTGTGAAAAACAAAAAGAATTATACTTTCATCAATCAGACATATTATTTTACTTATTGTACTAAGTATCTTTTTAAATATTTTATTTTTACTTCTACTATAAATAATAATATAATATGATTCACTCAGTTACAACTTTTCTTTGATAAGCTAAATTTACTTTCTAATGCCGGGATGTTATGATAAAAAAAGCTTAGTATTTACAAATATTTTTTCCCATATGTCAGAGCATCGGCTGGGTGGCGAACCAGCAACAACTGTCTGCAACCAACTGCTTGCTTGCAAAGCGGCTGCGCTAACCTCTTGGCTAGCAACGCTTGACTAATTTTTAATTGAGCTTAGCACTTTCGATATTTCTTTTGCTATCATATTCATAGCATTGAATGGTAAGTAGGTGGACGGTGGATGTAAATATAGTGTAGTGTAAGTTTCTTTAAATTTATTCAAATGAGTTTAGTGGATTAAATAGCCCACTTTTTCAAGAGGGAGAAACAAGATTTCTTTTTGCTAATGGGGTCAGAGTCATTGGCTATGTGCCACATCTCTTTAATCATGCATTTCATGTTGTTTCTTCAAAATACATGATGACATCTTCATATTTTTCTCAGAGCAGCAAATTGCCAAAATTAAATCCAAGTTAGAAATTAAATCTACATTGGCATGAACAATAGAATGCAAAGATGAGCAAAAAAGTAATTAAATACCTCAATATATACATAAAGAAGAAGTCTCAATTAAACTATAAAATGTTACCAAACCAACTGAAATTCGAGGCTCTATCCACCTGGATTACATCATACTCAAAACACAAGTATGATGGCCTAACAACATTTCTCCACAGAAACTTTCATTTGTAAAAACTAGAAGAGACTGAAAGGCCAACATAGAGAAATACATAAGTGACTTATATCATGTGGGCTTCAAATACTGCACATTGACTAACATCACTAACAAAGTCTATAATAAAATGTGGAAATCCTCCAATTGTTAAAAAGTCATGGATACTGCTCCTGTATATCCCAAAAGTGGTCAGAAATATCACCAAAATTTGTTCTGAATCACATTGAGTAAGCTTCTGCACCCCTTCCTAAATAAATAAATAGACAAATAATCAACTCTAAAGACATACTTTCCACAGAACAAACACACAGTTTACAAGATTATATGCACCCAAGCTGAATACAATGCTGTCTACTATGGAAAATCATGCATCAGCCTTACCACATGGTTATTACAACACCAATATCTATACAAAATGCTAAAAGCAATTCAGAATACTGATCCATATTTCTTAAATACCAAAATACCCTTGGTCATGCATGAACCCATAGTAGCTAGCATTAAGTGTATAGAAATAAGCAATTCCAATTACAAGATTAAAGTGGTATCACCAATGATTCCAACTTCATTAGTAAAAATGGAATCCTGTTTCCCTCACTCAAAAAAGTGGGCTACTGAACTCATTTAAATAAACTTACACTACATTTGCATACCCCACCCCTTTTTTTGATCATTAAGTGCTATGAGTATGATATTAAGTACTAAAAGGATATTCTAAGCTCAATTTAAAATTACCTTAATGCTAAGATTTTTTTAAACATAGCATCCCAGCACTAGAAGGTCAATAATATAATACTAATAGAAATTTAAAATGTTTCTGTCATAATTTTGTCTTAGCCTAAATAGGGCCCCAAATTATTAGTTGTGGTTAATTTGATGTGCAATCTGTACTTTAAAAAATATTTTCTATTAAGTTTAAATATTAATTATTATTTATTTTTATTTGATCATTTTTATTTTATAATTTATTCTCTTCATCAATTTGCAAGAATAGAGAATTATTTTTAAAAAATGTAATGTTGTTTTGTTAAAACAATCTTATAAATAAGAAAGAAAAAGTTAACAAAATATTTAAATTGATATAATTATTTTTAAAACAATAAATATGACCTTTTTAAAACAATTTTTATTTTACTTAAATAAAATAAAATTACTTTAAGAAACGCAAAAGAGACGATAAATTTTATTACTTCATTGGAATTGAGCAATTAAGAAATATTAATTTATATTTTTAAAATAAATTTAACTTTAAAAATTCAATAAAATCAAAACAATATATTTTATATAATTTATTTTCTATTACTTGAAAATAATTGTTTATTAATTATATTATATTTCTGCTTAATTAGTTAATAATAATTTATGTTTTTTGGCTTCGAGTTTATTAAATTTTAAATATGATGTGTTTTTAGTTTTTTTTTGTTGTTGTTGTTGTTTACAAATAATGTTTTAAACTTTAGAGTATATTACAAGAGCTATCAGATGAAAACAAGAAATAACTAAATGCAAATACCAGAAAGATTATTTTAATGTTCAATGACATTTAAAAAAAAAGAAGAAATAAAATAAATAATTATGGATAAGAAGGTAATTTGTCTTTTATTTTATTGTTAATATAAATGGAAAGATAAGGAATACAATTTGGATGGAATTCATTTTGCAATATGTCTACATTCTTGGAAAACAAAGGTTTAATAAATATGTTCTGTCAGAATTCACTTATGAATATTAGTTCGAACCTTTAATAAAAAAGGAATTCAAAACTGTAGATTGTAAAGCAATGAATGGCAGAGTAAAGTAGCAAGAATAATTGACAACAATATATACACAAGTGAGAGAAAAACAAGTAACATTGATATCAATTTAAAAAATAAAAGTTGGGATGAAGTTGGTCAGAAACTGGTACTAGAAAAGATTAAAACATGAAGATAATTGAAGTTCTAAATTGAATCCCAAAAATGTCAGAGACGAATAGATGAGATAAAACATTCAATGGAGTTATAAAAAAAGGAGAAACTACACATCAGAAAAAGCAAATTCTGGAAAGCTTTATTCTTCAATGAATAATAGTGATTCAGTATATTTCTGATATATATATATATATATATATATATAATCATTAAAACCAGTCAACACTTAGACAATATCAATAACAATCAACAATCTCAAACTGTTGTCAAGGTAACCTCCATTTAACAATAAAGGTGGGATTCCACTTTTATTTATGGTTCAATATATTTATATAGACATTAAAAATTTCAACTTGACCACAGAGATTGAAATTATTGATACAAAGAAATTATATAAAAATATAAATACACAGTACCCTTTGTGAATTGTAAAATAGAAAATATGAGACTTTTATTTAATAAGTGAAATTTTAATTATTTATTCTTTAATTTAAAAAAAAAGTAAATTAAACTTGACTTATTTTCTGTGAAATAAATATAATTGATAATAATCTTCAGCTTCCATTTTTTAATATTATTTGAAATCAGCCTTAAATCACAAGTTTGAAACAAAAATACATTCAGAATCTAGTTATACACATATATTACTCTTTTGTTTTTCAAAAGCCAGTTTTCTTTTACTGCTTAGTATTTCTCAAACCTCACGTTTATAAAGATTTGTGTTGTGCAATTTGTTTATGTAATAATTTTAACTAAGTTAAAATAAATTAAAAAGAAATAAAATAGATGCCTATTTGGAAAATTAAAAACAATATCTTTCAGCTTGTATATGAAAAATTTGTTCACATAACTTTAAAAATTCTCTCTTGTAAAGAATTGTCACTAGTTTATATGTATTCATATTATATGTATAATCTAGAGATATAGTAATAGAGAAAGCTGATTGGTTGGAGGAGGGGGATACATTGTTTCTACATTATATTAATGCAAATTTATTTCAAATAGTTTGGAATTTATTGAAAATTTTTTTCATCAGTTGGTATATTAAGATTTATCCATTTGTTAGACTTCTGCTCTTTCAGCAATTAAGGGAGACATGAGCAATAAATATTTAGCTTGCTTGTCAAAATATTTTTAAAAAAGTTAATGAAGTATGAATAAATGATATAAAACATTATCTGAGTTTGTGAGTTTGAAGTCACTCACTAAGTGTTGATCAAGATGTGAAATGAAATACAGAAGTGAGGTTAACTATAATAAGTTTTCCTGTTTTAAAATCAAAGATTTTTTTAAAAAAAATATAGTATTGGATGTGTTAATTATAATGACTAGTACCAGGTTCTAAAACTAATACCATTTGGTCTGAAATTTCATGATAGAAATTTGAAATCTTATAAGAGGAGTGAAGACAGAATCCTTCAGAGAATAATTATAAAGAAGGTTACGGGAAATAAAGTTAATGTTTCTGATAAGTCAATCTTTTTGGACTCAAAATAAATGATAAATTTAACCATTTAGAAAATAATTCAGGAAAATATTAATAAACGTTAATAATTAAAAAACCCAATATTGAGAAATATTTTCCAATAAGAAAATAAGACCAAATCTTTAAAAAAAAAATTAATGAAAGAAAATCATATTTGATACAGCTTTTTCTTGAAATAGTATAAAATGTATCGCATTCTTTTTGTAAAACGATTTTGGGCAAATTGTTATTAATTAAAAATCAATAATGTTTATCTGACAAAAAAAAAGATTTATTAAAATATAAGAACAATCTCAAATTATAATATCAACTAATTGTGCATTTTAGATACTGATGCACCCCCCCCCCTCAATCCTAGCCTAAATTATATTGGTATTAGATATTTATTTTAATATTGCCCCATAAAATAAAAGTAGGAAACTGATATTATGAAAAATTTTAAGAAAATATATTGAAACGGATCCTTCAATGGTGGTATGGTTTATAATTGATTAGAAAAAAAGAGATCTAGAAAATAAATTATTTAATCTTAAGTATATCTTTAACTAGACTTAATATTTATTTTATACTCAAATATTACATATCTATACATAAAAACACATTAAATTATTTGTGTGCATATTTCGAATATGTGTGTGTAAAAATCTAAAATTTTCAATATTAATTTAATAAATAAAAAATTATATGCTTATTTTTTAAAAACAAACATTTTTTCAAAATATTTTTTTTTATTAATTAAAGAAAATTGTTTTTGCAATTTTTAAGTCCTACAAGAATTTATTCTCTACCAACTTTGTTTCACTTCAATATGTTTTTCAAAATCCAAGATTAATTAATTAATTAGTTAGGTTTAAAAAATGATTGGTATTTGGAGTTAAAAAACAGGTCGTTTGTTTTTTAAAAATTTTTAAATGTAAGATAAAGCAATATAAAGAAATGTAAAGCTAATATGTTATATATGAAATTATATAAAGACAGAAAGACTTTTGTTCAAAAATTCATTCTGTGACTAACTATATTCGTTTGACTGTGTCTGTGGGACAAGCTGAAGTTTAAGCATAAAATTATATTTGCTAGATTTATTTTTACAACTTTTGAAAAGGAGTCTGATTGCATTTGAGTCAAGTTATTATGATGCATCATAAAAACCTAATTTTAATTAGTAAATAAACAAAAACTTATAGAATCTCTCTTTCTTCAATTGTCTGCCTAATGTTTATTATTTCATATGCTTAGCTACAATAATATTTATCTAGCCATCACAAAAAGGCTTTTGTCAAAATTTCAGAAAACTTATTTAGTACTTTTACACGAAGCACTAAAAGATTGATGACAATATTTAAAATATTCTGTGATATGTTCACTGCTAATATGTAAAAGTAAATAAAATCTTTATAAGTATGTGTGCATATATTAATTATCAGAAAGTAAAAATTGAATCTGCATAACAATCAAGTTATGCAAATATAAAAATTAACTAAAGTATGATAATTGGCAAAAACGAAGAATAAGGACTAAGTAAGCAAATTAAATAATGCCAAATAATAACTTTTCAATGAGCCATGGGGTGTGTGTGTGCGCGCAATAAACTGTGGCCAATATTACTTTACAAGTGCAGTACCATTTCAGTAAAGCCATGTGCAGCAGTCATTTGCAATGAAACAGCATAGTGCCACACTATGTGAACTATGAGTGCATAGATTAATGCAGAGAATTGTACAAGATAGTAGAGTATACCTGGTCTAGTTTTATGTGGATTTTTTAATGCGATTTTGAAGTAATGCAATTCATGTTTCTTATAAAGAAGTTCTTATTTCACTATATTTATTAGACATCAAGAAATTTAAATTATTAATAACTTATTTTTACTTCTTCAAAAATATAGCATTATATTAGCAGCTACCATGAATATGCCCTGAAGCTATTTAGAATTGTACTTATGAGTAAATAATAATAATAGATTTATACTTACAAATATAAAAATATTGCGATAAATATTCAAAAATTTTAAACTTTTAAAACATAATTTGTTAGATATAACAGAAATAAATACTCTTTTAGATTTCTAAAAATAATCAGACATAATGAAGATTTTGTTGATGTTTTTAAACTGAAAATAATCTTTCTAGAAATGATAACATACAAATCTTTTTGTTTTGATTGCAATCTCATTTTTTAAATATAGAAACAAATTGTGAACATTTAAAATTTATTTCAGTAGTAAACAAAAATATCTATCAAATGAAGACAAATTTATCATTTTCTGATAAGTATTAAGCATTTAATCATAGATGTGTGAAATAAAGAAAAACATCAGAAAATGCTGAAATCTGAGAGAGTTTGCTACAATGAACAAACAACTTTTTAAATTCCAATGAGAACAAAATAGTTATATGTCTGGATATCACTAGCTTTATAAACAATTAGTAAAATCATCATCTCAAAGTTTCATCACTGATTACATTGTTGACAGAAAACTATTAGCACAGCATAAGACTGACGATGGTGCTAGTTGTACTTTCTCTTGTGACAAATATGATTTCTTACCATTTTACAAATAAACCGCATATTGTCAAATAGTGATAAGATTAAAATATGTATGAAAAAATGTAAAATTAAATACTGTAGTTAATAAAAAAAATATAAAAGGTCTTGTATCAATTTTTTTTCCTATATTTGAAATTTTTTATTAGTCATACTTTATTTCCTTTTTTTAAATGCAAATTTTAAAGTAATTTTTCCTTGTTGCTTTGCTTTTCTACAATTTCTGAAAATTACAGAATGTATCCCCCATTTTTCAAGGTAAGTTAAGTCTATTTTTGTGTGATTTTTTTAATGCAGGTTTTCTGCAGAACCTATCTACTGCATAAAATGAGACCTAGGTGTAATAGGAAAATACATGAAAATTCCCTATTCTGTCTGCAAATTTGATTGTTAACTCTTATAATGCATGACTCGTCTAAAAATGAGAAGATTTGACATCACTCTAAATCGGCTACTTTTTATCCCACGTATACATATGATACGTCATTAGAAAGAAAATCAAAAGTTCTGTAAGATGGTGCCCTCTTCAGAGTTATTTTACAAGTAAAAAATCAATAAAAATGACCATATATGTCAAACAAAACCAAAGCACCACCTCCTCACCAACTTTTCTTGAATCTTATTGGCTGTCCCACTTCTGTCAGAAAGGGAAATGGCTGCCAAAAAGTAAAAAGTTACGTTCGTTTTGATTTTTATTACGAAAATGATAAACGAATGTTTACAACATTTTAAACAATATTTGAATTGAATTACAAATTATTATTTATAAAATAATACTAAAAATCAAATTATTTTAGAAAAATAGTTAAGATATTACCAAGAATTATTTATTTATTGCTACATATTGATCGTAACGTAAAGTGAAAAAAAAAAGATTGCGTCAGCAATCTTTTTTGGTTGGTTGAATAGCGGTTACTTTTATTTCACTGCAATTGAATATTTTTTAAATTATAAATCAAATTTTATTTTTGAAAAGATTTTTGTTTGCTTTCGTAATCTGAAAATTCAGTAATATACTTTTTACAAATGAAACTAACGTATTTATATTATTAAAAGTGATCTATTTTAACAACAGATTTTGTTAAAAGTTGTGAGTTGGCCAATTACAAGTTTTGATTTTTAACTCATTTGGCCAATTATATAATCATCGTTCAAAAGGTTAAATCAACTAGCAAACCATTAGTTGAAGTTAGTAATATTTCTAATAATTCATTATACAATGCTGTGAAGTGTAAACTTTTGATTTGTGTATTTATTTTCTAAAAATAAATTAACATGTAGAAATCTGGTTAATGGAATATTACTCTTGTATACATCAGTTTGACACAGTTGACATTTCAAGGGTCTGTGAAAATAATTAGTCTGATGCAATTAAAAAGTAATTAAAAAACTGTAAAATCATCACAAAAATTAATGGTTGAAACTTCTAGATTATAATAGAGTAGTACATAATAGTAAAGACAGCTCAATAATAACTCTGTTGATGTAAATAATGCAGTGGAATAACAGATATATGTGATCCATGTGAAAAGCACATGATAGTAAATATTATCATGAATAATGCAGTGGAATAACAGATATATGTGATCCATGTGAAAAGCACATGATAGTAAATATTATCATGAATAATAAATTAAAAGTTGTTACATAAATGTGGATATCAGGAAAGGATCTGCTGCAAATTGCTAACTGTTTATGTGACTCAAAAGTACCTGAAAATACTCCATATGAAGAATTGGTAAAGAAGTTAACTTATCACATGTAGTGTACTTGCACTTCTGAAACAAACTCTAGTTATCAAGAGAAAACATATAAGAATTTGATATGAGATTGTGTGAGTTAGCAAAAAAATATGATTTCAAAAATGAACTAGAAGATGTGTTATTGGATCAGCTGCTGTGAGATAATAGGCTCAGACAAGTACTATTAAGTGAATCTACACTTATATATACTTATACTATGGAAAAAAGAATAGCATTTGAGGCCACCCTTGAAAATGTGCCAGAATTCCAAAATACAGAGATTTATGAAATCTAATAACATCAGTAAACAAGATGCAATCACAGATAACAAATAGAAATACTATAAAATATGTCTGCATTTGTTAATGTTGTGGCAGTAATGAGCATATTTAAAAAATGTGTAGATTTAAACACAAAAAATGTCATTTATCTAAAAGTTTGTAAAAACAAACAGAAAAAGACTAAAGTGGACTCACCAGCAAATAGTAAATCAAGAAAAGGAGTCTACAAGAATTTAACTATTGTTAAAAAACAAAAGAAAATGATGATACATATAACTTATTAAATGTGAAAGTATGTGTCCACATTATCAGAATGAAAATAGTAATATGGGTAGCTGCATATGTGAGTAGAAACCATATTGTCATTAAAGTGACTGTTATAGTGCCAATAGAAGTCATTAAAAGAAATAAAAAATATTGCTATAAATTGTGTCAAATGACAATCCCAATGTTAAGCTGTAATTGGTTTAAGCCTCTGGGAATAATGATTAAAATTATCAAGAGAATCCAGATAGAATATTCTCACATTTATTTAAATCTAGTCTAGCTAAGTTGAAAACACTACCAGCTGATAGAGCTAATTACCAATACACAACCAGTGATCTATAGACCGAGAAATATACCATTCACTCACAAAACTAAGGCTAAAAAATTTCTATATGACCTGATAAAAAGAGGTATAATTTTACTAATGGAAAAATCCACTGTGACAGTAAACATAAATAAAAATGAAGGAGCTTATACAGTGCCAAGCTTTAGAGAGCTATTAACTTTTTTAAAAAAGGCCTCTCATTTTGGAAAAAAAGATTTACAAACTGCACTCTAACAATTAGCAGTGGCAGTGAGAACTACTGCCTATAAATACATATCTAGGATTGTTAAGTTTAACAGTTGCCATATGTTTATAATAATAGCTCCTAATGTGTTTCTAGTTAAAATGGACATTTTACTGAAAGGATTAGTAGTTATACCATATTTGGATATATTGATAATTGCCTAGACTGAAAATAAGAAAATGCATTCATGTTATGTACTAATGTGGGACTAGACTTAACACCTCAAAATGCATATGTTCTACCAGAGAAATAAAATTTCTCAGACATATTATTACAGATAAGAGCAAATATCCATACCCAAAAAAGGTTAGAGCCATATAAAATCCTATGAAGCCAAAACATGTCAGAAATTGCAAGCTTTTTGGGGATTACTGAATTTTTTGAGAGCTTTTTGAAAGGCAAATCTCATATTGCAACTCATTTTAATAAATTATTATAAAACAATCAAAGATAGGAGTAGTGGCTGCAGCAGGGGCAGCTTCAAAAAAGTTAAAAACTTGCTTACATTTAATCAACTTCTGGTGCACTGTCACAATGACCAACTAGTAGTTATTACCACTGTCACATAAGATTATACATTTGGCACTGCATTTTTTTAAAAAATTTATGGCGGTGAAAACTTTACTGCATATGCATCCAGAATATTTACAGCTGCTGAGAAAATGATATCCAACTAGATAAAGAGCTTTAAATCCAAAACATGTCAGAAATTGCAAGCCTTTTGAGGATTACTGAATTTTTTGAAAGCTTTTTGAAAGGCAAATCTCATATTGCAACTCATTTTAATGAATTATTATAAAACAATCAAAGATAGGAGTAGTGGCTGCAGCAGGGGCAGCTTCAAAAAAGTTAAAAACTTGCTTACATTTAATCAACTTCTAGTGCACTGTCACAATGACCAAGTAGTAGTTATTACCACTGACACATAAGATTATACATTTGGCACTGCATTTTCTTACAAAATTTATGGAGGTGAACACCCTACTGCATATGCATCCACAATATTTACAGATGCTGAGAAAATGATAGCCAACTAGATAAAGAGCTCTAGTAATAATGTTCACAGTAAAAAAATTTCACCAATATATATAAAGATGCTCATTTAAAATCTATGTGGAACATATTGGGGATAAATGGAAAGTGTAAAAAGCCTCCAGACTATGCTAGTCAGCAAATGTTACATTGGATTAATATCTTAGCCTCCTATGATTTTGAATTATTACACATGCTGAGAAAGCAAATATACATTCTGATGCTCTTTCTAGAACTCCAGATATGCATGAACATGAGTTGAGTGTTACTAAAGTTTATTTCATTGATTTTATGAAATCTGAATTAGTAAACAATGCAGCCATAGTGAAGTGGGAAAAAGATGATGCTGATACCAGTTAATTAAGAAATAGCTAAAACAAGGTTCGCCTAAACTCAACCCAACTGCATGGTTCAGTAAATTTAAAGTATATGTGAAAATTTGTTCATGTGTAATGGTTGTATGCTTATGATTGACTGTAATCTAATGCCAACTGAGAAGAGGAAATACATGTTATAGTTTTTACTCAAAGGATACTCCAGGGTAGTGTGAATGAAGGAATTATCTTGATCTTATATATAATGAGTATTTGACATAGAGAAAATCATAAAGAAATGCCAAGCTCGGCTTTGAATTATAAACATAGTCTAAACCTACTAAACTGTGCAATTGTATGCACTTAGATTTTAGGACTGTTCCATGAATATATTTCCAAGTTGGAATTGGTTAGTACTCAACATAGATGAAATATTGGTTAGTAAAAAAAACACTAGTACAGAAATTTTAATTAACTATTTCTATCCATGGATATCCAGAAATAATAATTAATGACAATAGAACAGGTTTTGTATCATTGCAATTTAAAGGTTTTTGACTAATAAGGTGATACAATATTTATTAACATCTCCATAGCATCCTGAGCCAAAGGATTAAATAAAAAGGTCATACTACAACTGAAGCTTATTATGAATAATATCAAATACATAGATGTTCATGAAGCTTTATCAGCAGCAATGATTCATGTTGAGTTTAGTGCTTAGAAAAACACTTGATGATCTGCTGGTGAAATATCATTTCAGAAGTCATGTCTCTATATTGATACAAAATAAAATTAATAAAAGGAAGACTAATTTAGAAAACATTAAATGTAATATCAAAAAAATTGTCTGGAGGTAGGATATGTTAAAAATGAAGTAATTGCCTCGAACATTAATGAAATTGCTATCTAAGCTGGCTGAAGGCAAACAAGTTCAAAAGCACATTTATTATAAGAGAAATGTTTTTATATGAATCAGCAGAACAAATAAAGGAAATAGCAAGTTCTCATATATCTGATATTTGTAATCCTGTAAAAAATAAGGTAGATAATAGAACTCATGTATCTATGAAAGCTGAATTAAAAGAAAAGTCTTCAATTTCTAATCCTCTTGATATATTTGCAGAGTTAAACAGTGAACAATTGATTGAAAGGTTAATATCTCTATTGTGAAGAGAGAGTGATGAAGACCTAAAAATTTAAAAGATGACATTTGTGTCAGAACTTTATGTTATTTTTTTTTAGAGTGAGGGAAGGTTACGATATGTTTTGATTATAAAATTGCACACTGCTAATATATAAAAGTGAACAAAACCTTCATGACCGTATAGGCATACAAGAGGGATCCAGAAACAGCTGGAATTTGTAATAAAAATTGTATATTTATTTTGAGATTATAAATTAAATTTCTTTCAAAGAATGCAATGTACCAGTCTAAATGTGTTTTTCACTTTTCATAATAGTTTGGAAATACTTCCAAATTGATGTATTTTAATGCATCTGTTATTTTTTCCTTACCATTTCTAAGCCCACAAAAAAAAAAGAATTGAGGCATTTTTTTCATTCAAGGGAATGTGAATCAAGATCAAGTAATTTTGTCAGATGGGTAAGCTGGGTCATAATGAATTTGATTAAAAATTGTTTTACACTCAAGCTTTGTACATTAGTGCATTGTTGTGATGAAACATGCACCCCTCACTTTGCCACAAAATGGGACATTTATATTTTACATCTTTCAGAACATTTATATTTTAAATACCTGATCATTATGAATAAATTTGAAGTGAAAAATACCATTTGCGTACAAAAAAATGATCAACCTCATCTTGATGTTTGACTTTACTGACCACATTTCTTTGAAACATGGTGAAAAACACTTGTAAAGTTGTGATTTTCCAGAACAACTTGTTTGTAAGCTGTTTCAAATAGTACAACTGTTTCCCCTGTCATTGCTTCAATTTTTCAGCCATTACAAAAATTGACAAATATACTAAACACATTTTACAAAAAAATGCACTACATGTATCCACAATTTCACACAATGGTATAATTATCTTTCAGTGTGATACAAGTAGATCCCTGGAAGTGATATCTAGAAGCATAAGCATGTACTATAACACATCTAGCTACCAAAGAACAACTCCAATTACTTTTGAGTACCCTATGTATATTAATTATCATAAAGTAAAACAGAGCACTCAAGAAAATTAGTATGCATTACAATAAAATTATGTAAATATAAAAATTAATTAAAGTGTGCTAATTTGCAAAGAATGAAAAATAAGAACTAATTATACCAATTGAGAAATTCTAAATAAAAACTACAAAATAAGTCACATGTGTGGCAAGTACACTACCATTGGAGTAAAGTTATGTGCAGCTGTCAAGTGCAGTGAAAAGTGCCACATTATGTGAACTGCATATTTATTTAGACAAGTGTAGAAGATAGTACAGTAATAAGAAAATTCAACAGGATTTCCCATTTTATCTGCTAGTTTGTTCAATGTTAAATCAACCAGTAAGCTACTAGTTGAAGTAACTAATATTTCTACTAATTCATTATACATTTATATTTAGAATAAAGAAACTTTTGTTGTTAAGTATAAACTTCTGATCTGTAATTTTATTTTCTAAAAATAAATGAGTATATATACAGCTGATTAAGGCAAACTAGCCTCTGTATACATTACTCTATATTTTAAAGATGATTGTACTATTGTTCAAAATTCACCAGAAAAATGTACACACATAACTAATAAAATAAAAAATTTATATCATAAATACTCATACTGAAAATAATTTATAATTAGAATTAAATAAAATAGATTTTTTGATTATTGAAATAAAATAATTTAATATTATTGTATGAATAGTGTGTATACACATAAACATTTGTGTAGAAAGATTGGATTTATTACTGTATTTTTATATTGGACTATTTCCATCATCTAATATGTGTGTTGAATGTCTTTAGAAAACTTTAATTTTTAGTTAAATATTCCAAATGCATTCAACTGTTAGTAATATCACAGCAAACAGGTTAGTATATGCACCAACTGTTAGTAATATCACAGCAAACAAATGTTAATAATATCACAGCAAACAGGTTAGTATATGCACTAACTGTTAGTAATATCACAGCAAACAGGTTAGTATACGCACAACGTTTCGAGAGGTATTTTTCTCCCCTCTTCTTCAGGTGTTGCTGGCCTGACCAGTGACAGTACTAGCATGGGATTCGAACCTGGGTCCTTAGATTCTTGATTATTGAAATTTAAGGTAACGCTCTAACCAACTGAGCCATCCTGCCAAAGGCAACAGTATGTAGTAATTTCATATACTTATCTATGAGGTTCCTCCTGATTTCTCCACTTTTTCCTCAGAGCAAAGTTGATTAGTGATTTCCATACATTATGTATAGTCACACTAGGTTGGCTTATGGGATTTTTTGCCATTGTCATGTGAGCAGCTTCTTTAAATTTTCTTCTTTGTACCTTTTCTTCTTTATCCAATATTTTTGTATTTTCCCAATTGAACGTATGTTCATTGGTCCATACATGATCTGCTACCTTAGACACATCTGTTTTCTCTCTTCTAATCATCAGTTTATGTTCTTGCAAGCGCTTTTGAATGGGACGGCTGGTCTCACCAATATATGTTCTTCCACATTCACATGGTATTTCATAGATGCAGTTTTTTCTTTGCAGCATTTCAAGTTTAGGCTTTGTAGATGTTAGAATTCCTCATAGTGTGGTATGGCTCTGAAAAGCTGTTCTGATGTTATACTGATTGCAGATTTTCCTTAATTTGTCTGCTATTTTTGGAATGTATGGATACACTACAGTACCAATAATTGTCTTTTCTCTTGATGGTTCTTTTTGTTGTCTGTTTAATGTTTTCTTAATAACAGCTGATGGATAACCATTTTTCTTAAGAGTTTGTTCTATATTAGATGATGGAAATAGTCCAATATAAAAATACAGCTAGAACACCATCATCACAAACCTTCAGAAAAACACAATGGATTTATTACTGTTTTTACATATCCTTAAAAATGACTTTGTTTAAGTTAAAGACACTTGAAATATATGAAACTGCTTATAATTCTCACTTTCTTAAATGCAGAAGAGTTAAAAAGAAAGAAAATACTAAATAAGGAGAATCTATTTTAAATAATTTCCAAAGAAAAGAAAAATAACCATAAGTGAATACTAGCAGAATGATTTAAGAAGATAAATACAGGATTGTATATATGTTTATGTTATGAGCTATAATGTAGTTTTTTTTATCAATTAATATCATTGAATATATTTACTATTAGCCACGTCAGTTCATATAAGTTAAGAGAAGAATTTTTTACTGATTTATTTATATTTTGCTATGGATAGTTGTCATATCATTGTCCTATGAGATGTAGTGAGATATTTGAGATAATGAATTTATGAGTATTATAGTATTAAGAAAATGCTCTATTAATATTTTTCCAAGTGCAGGTAGTGGAACCCTGTTACATATGGTCATCAATATGCTTTTGAGGTGTTATTAGTTTGTATATTTTGATTGCTTAATGAAGTTTATAAATAATTTTTTTATGTATTTGTTTCATTTGATAGATGTTGTTTGAAGACATGATCATATTAGTATTTTAATAATTTTATCAATCAATTCTATCTATGAATCAGCTCTGATATATTTATATTTAGCCATACAATGTTGGAAATATCATCAAGGTAATGATCTTAATTACTAAGATTTAAAAATTTCAATGTTATGAATTATTATATTAATTCAGTAATCACAGAATGTACGAAAAAAAATTTATTTCCAAAGGAAAAACACTGATTTCAAACATATAAATGTATACATATACATGTTAAATTTATAACAGTATGTATGATGTTTTCATAACATCATTAGTGTATTATTAATATCAAGAAAATAATTATTTTTATAGAAAATGAATGTATTAAACTGTAATTGATTTAATTATTCATTTAGATATTAAAATCTGATAATTAGACTTGGGAAAATAAATTATTCAAAGAACAAAAATATATAAGCATCAAAGCATGAGAAGTCAAGCTCTTTTAAAACTATTGAAAACTGATTTAAGAATAAAATAACCTTTTAGTTAACAGATATTTATATATGAATTTGGTAGATAATATATTGGAATAATTAATCGAATAGTGAATTTGTATGTAGCTGGCATATAATAAAACTATTGCTATATTTGTGAAAACTAATATAATGACTTCATTCAATATATAGATTAAAGAGGTTCGTGATTATCTTACATTTGCTTAAAATAACTTGCAGGTAATGTTTATGTCAGAAAAGAGATGATATGTGAAGAAGAATACAGAGAAACCAAAAAACTTAATGAGATAGTGATTTACCTTTTTTTATTTTATTGTTTTATAAATAAATTTATGTATATTTTATGGAATACATTCTAATGCCCAACATATAAGAGCATTCATTTTGAAAAATTGGAGAAAACTCAATTTCAATCTAATTATAGATTCTGAAAAAATCTGGTCATGTTCAATAGTTGTCAAAAAGCCTTAAATTTGATAACATTAAACTTGTAAGATTTTCCTCTAGCATTTTAATTACACAGTTCTAGTCATTATAATACTCTGTTATATGTTCAGGTACATTATTGATGTCATTCTCTGTCCAATTTAGTATAGTATACAGGATCATTTTATGGAATGTTATGTCCTAGGACTGATTCTGATACTGCATTTCTAATGTTCAAACTTTTTATGAATTCCCGAACAATAAATGCATTCAGAATTAATTGAAATTACAATTTTTTATGCATATTGTAAAATTTATTGTTATAACAATAAAGCTACTATTTAAATGAAATTTCTTGGTAGTTAAGAGTTTATGCTGAATAGTTGCTGTCATCACTCAGAAATCATCTATATGAATTTGCATTACATAAAAGTGAAAAATAGATCATTTCTGAAATTTATGATTTTATTCACTTGTCTTTGTTTTAGATTTGATTGTCAGTAGATTAGTATGCAATGTTCTGCAGAGATAAGCATCCAATATAAAGATAAACCTTGGACTGAGTATATGTAGGTGAATAAAACCTTCATTAATGTTAAGGTTACTGTAATTGTGATTTTATTTAATAGTTAGTGAATTAACATTAATTTCTACCAACTTAAATTATAATGGGGTCATTTTTCTCCATCTACGACTAGTTAAGTGCCACTTATGACTTAATAATTAGGTACTTAGTTGAGTTAATTTTGAGATAATAAAAAACATCCTTAAGCTTTATATAGATTGAACCAAAGATTCTGGACATAATATGTGAATATCCTAATTGTAATATAAATCACTCTCTAAATAAAACTATCAATTTTGTATTTATTTAGAAATGGATAAAATGTTAAAAAATATTTTAAAACTATTTTCTTCATATTTTAAAATGTCAATAAAAAATTGATTAATATCTTATAAAAATATAAAAAAAATATTATAGAAAGAAACTTTTTTTAGAATAAAAAGTGGCAAGAAGAATATGCTTTTCTACATAAAAAATGAAAAATAATTATTTTCATATGAAATACAGTAATCACAAATTATAAAATCGCAATTAAAAATGTTATTATGCAAAAGTTCTTCATTTTTTAACTTCTACTCTTAATTATAAAATAATTATATGATTATTTGCTTGGGAAGTCACATGACAAAAGTAATAAGTTGAGCTCAATAGTTCTACTCATTTGAAAAAGCTGTAGATCAATCCAGAAGAAATATTTAGAATGTGCCACTTTATCAATATGATAAACTGCTTAGGCAATTTCCCCTAATTCACAATTACATATAGAAAATTAAATTGATTTGAAGTAAATATTTAATATTTTTAATGATGTCTTTTAATAAGAAGCTTATACTAAGATAGAAATTAGTTAAATAATAAATATGCATTTAATACATGTAATTTGTTTATTATTTCGAAATATAAGTTGTTTTAACTGATCCCATAGCCTTTCTCTCTTAAATTCCACATGCTTAATTGAGTTTTTTTTTTGCAAAGCTCTAATGATGACAG
The DNA here is from genome assembly GCA_028023455.1 of Epiperipatus broadwayi. Classification (NCBI taxonomy): domain Eukaryota; kingdom Metazoa; phylum Onychophora; class Udeonychophora; order Euonychophora; family Peripatidae; genus Epiperipatus; species Epiperipatus broadwayi. Next base: position 234,390 of record JAQFVV010012452.1, on the reverse strand, counting down.
TTGAACACTTGAAACTATCAAGATATATTTGGAAAAAATAATTACATGTATTAAATGTATATAAAATGTTATGTTATTAATATTACTATTATTATATAGTATAATATAATACTTGCAAAAAACACAGATGAAAAAAGTAGATTGTTTTAATGTGAATAAATCAGATAATATTGCAGAACATAGCCTATTTAATTTTTTATACTTTTTCATGTCTCATAGCATCGACCGGGAAGCAAACCGCTAACCCAGGACAACTGCTTATAAGGTAGATATGCTGACCTCTCGACCACCAACGCTTGACAAACAATTTTTAAAATTTAGAAGAATTTAAACATAAAACTTTTTATTAAATTAAAACCAATTCCAATTTTAAACCACATGATTAAACATCATATCTGGACTATAAATAACAGTAATAATGTTTTAATTGGAGAATAATATACTCAGTTTATGCTTTTATATATCTCTATGTAATCAAGATAATTTACAGTTTGTAATTTGCATGCAGTTTTTTTTTTTTTTTTTTTATAGATAAGAGTTGTGGAAACAAATTCAAGAGTTACTTCTGGCATACTAAGGAGTCAAAAAAATAATTTTGATTCAGTGTTAAAAATATAAATATTTTACTTCAAAATCTTGTCATCCTTTTCAAAATTAATAATAATGTAAACAAATAAACAGATCTAATTGCACTTTTTGCAATGTCAGCAGATTTTATTAATTGGTTATCAATCATTTGTCAAGCATATAAGTAGAAACTTTTTTTATAATTTTGTTATAAAAATTATTCTACATAATTGCTAACTCTATCCATACCAATATAAAAAAGTCATTAACTGTTTAAAAGTTTTCTTGAAGAGGTTGATATTTTAATGAATTTATCTCTAAATTGCATTTCAAGATGGTTAACAAAATAAAAGGTATTATATTTGTGAAATTATTTTATAAATTTGCCAAGTTTTTTTAATATAGGCATTCCTTTGCAAACATAATTTGACTAAGTTAAATCTGCATGTATATAAAAAAAGTTCTGGCATATAGAAAGTGTTGCAGTCTCCATCCAGTGGGTCCATCCAGTGCAAGTGGATAGTAATCAATGTATGCTAGAAGATTTGTGCATAGGGATTTTATCTACAAACCTTTTGGCATCCAATGATTATTATGACTTTTATTGGGTAGCACTATGGTATGGAGATTTTGCTACTGTCTTAACAGCTTATATAAGCATTGGAAATAGCAATCATGTGATGTTTTAATGATTTAATATTAATCATTCACATAAGAGGTTGGTGGCTGTAGTTATTAAAAATCAGATCTGTTTGATTATACAAGTAAATTATCTTGAATTGGAAACAATACTGTGTTATCATTGTAAGCTCATAGCTTTATAGATAAATAAATAGATAAAATGTAGATGCTGGAAGGGTTGCATTAAATCCCAAGATCTAGATGCAGAGCTCTCAGATCCAACAATCCTTACTGATGAAAGTCAGAAGCTATGAACTAATCTGGGAATATTGGATGAGTAGCCACTAGATAAAGATTTCATGCATAAACCTTCTAGAATACTATGGCTTGCACTGCATGACATTACTGGATGGAGAGTTTACTACTGATTTAACACCTTGTGAAGCACAGGAAATGGTGATCATGTGATGGAACATATAAAGTGAAAAATATGAGGAAATATATGTTGTATGAATCAAACAGTCCTCAGTTTTTCTGTATCTAATGATGTGTGAAAATCTCTTATAATAATATATAATGTTTATTTTTAATTGTTGAAAATATATTTCCATATAGTTAATGGAAATATAAAGGAAAAAATTGATTTACATAAAATTCAACTTATGAAGGAAGTCACAGAATGAAATTTTACCTAAAGATTTTTTTTTTTTTTGTACATAAAAACACATTGTATTCAGAATTGCAAATTTTGTTAAAACATTCAGCATTTTAAAACTTTTAGCGTACATTTTTGTAGAATGATTAAAAATATTACTGGTTTTCTTTAGTACAGTTTATTTTCTAGTTTTTTCAAAATAATTTAATCATAATAAATTTAATTGTTTTTTTACTCTCAAAAATAAATCTTCTAATATTAATATAGAATTTTAAAACGACTGATTTTTGATGTACATTAAAATAAGCTCACTTCACATACATCAAAATAAGCTCATTTCACATTTTATTCTACCTAGCAATTAATTAACAACACATAAAAATATATTTTAATTAAGAATATATAATGAAAAAGTTATGTATTGCTTGATTATAATATATACTTAAAATTTTCTGAAGTAGATCAAAAAATATTTTTGATTCTTAAATATTTTCAAAATTTGCTACTAATAGAATCTCCCAAGCTAAAAAGATCTTAGAGACATAAATTACTGTTGAACATAAAAAAGAAAATCATAATTATTTTACATTGTTATTAAAAAAAAAGCAATAAATATATATATATCAAATAGTGGCAAGACTGAAGGGCCTAAAAGATTGAACATGGACATTTGCTCTGCTATAGAATAGGTAAATAAAATAAATCATCATATAATTCTCTCAGAAGACATTTAACATCATTAGGAATAAAAATTTACTCTATTATTTTATTCCAGTGACATATATTGTAGACCTCAATAAACAATGGATATTGATTGGTAGTGTCAACCAAATCATTAGATTAGTTTCTGGATATTGGTTTTTGTTAAGTGTCAAGAAAGTAGGTTGATTGGCCATACAACCAGTATTTAGTAATTTTTCAAGCTTAAATGAATGGTTGTGAAATAAAATAGTAGAATGAATTGCTGCTCTTAATGCATGTGAATAAAATACATGAAACCAATAAACACTTTATTGCATTAATGTAGTCAACTCTTGTAATAGTGTTGACATCCACTCTGTTTTCATTAAAACTGGAAACAATTACAACAAAGTTATTATTTAAATAAGAAAATATTGAATATCATTGCTTATAGTAAGTCTAATATTATTTTCAGTCAAACAGAAGAAATATTTTATATATATGTTTCCTAAACATCACGAATAATATCTTAATTCATTGCAATTACAAACATTTGTAAAGTCCAAAATCTTCATTAAATAAGTAGTATTGGTTAAAGAGTTTGTTTTAGAAATTAATGAACAAAAAAAAAAATCAAATCTTTTATTTTCCAGTGATAAAAAATTAGTTTCAACAATTTTTGGTTTAAATAGTTAGCAACCTAAGAATGTAAATCAATTTGATTATATTATTACATTTTTAAATAGAAAGGTAAACATGCATATTAAGATAAACCCCAGGTTTGAATAAACTTCTGCAGCATTTAACGTGTTAAAAGATGAAGTATTTATGTTAATGATGTAAATACTGCAATTAAATTAATTGTATGCAGTAAATGTTTTATTTTGCCCAATTTATTTTATGGAATTGAGACATAGATGCCTATTGTTGTAATGTAAAGGACTAGAAAATTTTTATTTAAAAATGATCTCATGTTTGTAAAATCTTCCAGAGGATTTTGAAATGAAAATGATTAAATAGGGTAGCAATATCTTAAGATTAATCACTTGGTTTCTCACTTTTTTTCAATGAGTTACTATAGAACCTACTAATATAATAAATAGTACATGTTTATTGGATTGACAATATGATTGCATAAATGATTATAGACTTTCTGTTAAAAAATTATGGTGAAAAATCACAGTTTTTATAAAAAACAAATCCTATATTCAATCAAAAAATTATATTAAAGTCACTCTAAAAAAATACAATATTGAATGTTAGGCTAAGAAGATGTAGTTAAGAATGTAGTACAATGCAGATTAGGCAAGAGATTGAAATTTTTTGAAAAATAAAATTTGCTTCTAAAATAATTAAAATAGAACATCCCAAGCTATTTAATTGACTAGTGGACCAGTATGTGGAATATATGTTTATGTTTGTGTTTCACTTCTTAGTCATTATAATTATTTTTAATATGATATATAGTTTTTGGTATTTCTAACATTTTTTTTTCTTTTTCTGCAATTAGAATACTTATATTCATTTATCAATTGATTACTAAATGTAAATTTGTCAATAATTTTCTAAAATATTTGTTCTGATTGTAGAAGAAATCAATCAATTTTGAAACTAAGAATAAATATAAAACAATCTCTCAGAATCATTGTTACATTTAGATATAAATTGTCTCTATGTATTTTTCTATGATTTGTTACTTTATAAAATGTAAGTGAAGTTTTTTATTATTCACTGAAAGATTTCACTACTATATATTTGATGAGCAATTAGTGCTAGAAGGACGATTTTTAAAGTGAGTAAGAAGTAGGCAAATTTACAATGATATATAACAGTTTTAGTGAGAGTGAATGTTCACTTTAGTTAATAGATCTCTGGGCATAAATTTCTGACTTTGTCAAAAGAAAAGCCATTTCATATCACATCAAATATTTTTAGCAAAATGTAAACCAATGCAATATTTTAATTTATTTTATTATGAATCATTTGGAATATTTTTATGCAAAATAAATTTTAATTTTGTTTCTATATTCATATCTTTAAACAGCAACAATAAAAAAAAACAATTGAATGATTTATTGCTTGGAAATTTGTAAAATGTTTGATTATTGGAATAATAAAGCATGATCCATGGATCTTGATCTTCATGGTCTGTTACTTCGTCACTGCCCCAAACCACAAAGGACATTTATATCATTACATAAAGCATTAAATGTATGTGTGCATTTTAAAATTCTTTGTATAAATACAAAACTATGACAAAATGATAACATTTGATTATCATCAGTGGTAATTTTCCATCACTCTAACATCTTAGTCATTTAGAATTTTATCTTTGCACTTTAAAAAAGGCATTAAATAGTTGAATTTTATTTATAAAAATAATGGGAAGATGGCATTCATAATATTATAATGCTATCTTATTAGTCATTATTAAAATATTGTTTTTTTTTTATTAAAAAAATATTGCATTACTTATTTTCAATGATTACTTTCTATAAATTATTTGCCCTAAGGTAGAAACTTGATCATCATCGATATAAATTTTCCAGAATTTATTCTAGCATATCCATTTTAAAGTTACATTATAAACTTTAATGAGCTCTTATATTATTGAGTTATTCTGTATATATATATATACATTATCACTTGAATTACTTGTTTTAAATTCGTTTTTAAAAGTATAATTCTTGGCATTTTAATCTATTTATTTTATAATTATAGTACATATATAATCAGTCCTTTGTTCAAAATTTGACCCTTAGATACATTTTTCGGTGATCATCATTTTGTAATATTTTCTGCACTTATTTGTATGTGGAAAACTACGATCAAAAAGGTGTATTGGGTTTGATTTTTTGCATAATACTTTTAAAAGGTTTTGAAAATAGTTAAAATATTCAACACTTGGTGTCAGTATGCTACATTATCTTTTTTCCTACAATTTTTATCCCCTGCAAAATCAATTTAAATTTGATGAAATTTATTGACTTTTTACATTATTATTATTTTTTATGTTACTTTTTTTTTTTAAAACTATATAAAGAATAAACTTTTAATTTTTAAGACTTCGAAATTTAAGTAAAATAAAAATAAATAATTTTAAAATATTTTTTTAACATACACGTTACTTTTTGTTTTTACTTGAAATTTAAATTCATTAAATCCTATTTTCGTTTATTCTAATAATATAGGTCTCAAAATAAATATTCGTATTGTAAATGAGTCTCGTTTTATAAATAAAATATAAAAATGAAATATTTACAAATAAAGTGAAATTATTTTAAAAGCTATGGAAAATCTAAGGATATATATTATTAAGTAAAAAATGTAACTAGAGAATTTGTCTCTAAATTTGTGAATAAAAAGTTCATAAGCAGGATATTATCATAGGTGTTTGTTAATCAGCTTTTTTCCTTTTTAATTAATATAAATACGTTTAATTAGTTTCAAATAATTTTTAATAAAATTCATCTGGAATTAATAATAAAAAAAAAAGATTAAGATATGTAGCAACACTTTTGATTAATAAGGAATAACTACCAAACATTATAGGATAGTAGAAAAGGTGGCAACAGTTTTGATATGAGAAATATTACCTTTTAACGGGTTAACTATTAAAATAATATCTTTCAACATTCATTTATTTGTATGAGTGCAATTTGCAAATGTTCCAAAAATGGCAAAATCGGTCTTGTTTATTTTTTATTTTTAATTATGAATTAGAATAAATCAAATTAATGGAGCTACTTATTCAAATCGTTTTTTTTTTTTTTGAAAGATGGTGACATCATTACATACGAATACATTAAATAAAAAAAATTGTAATATACAGTAAATGACTTTTTTGTTTGATTGTTCTTGTTGTTAATATGACTATAATGTTTACCCCCCCCCCTTTTAATACCAATCTTAAAAAAAATTTGAATTAGATTTTTTTAATAATCTATTTGAAAAATAATAATGTATTTTGATAACAGTTATTTTTCATGTTATTAGTTGATTGTTATTATTAATTTCTACATTTTAAATTTTTTAAGAAGGAGAGTATAGGTCTATCCCCTTGCCACTGGAAATTTTTAAATTGTGCCCCTGGCAGAATAAGTTATTTTGGAAACCATAGATTCCTTTTTAAAAATTTAAGAATCTATTCTGCATTTGTAATGTATCTGTTGTGTTTGGTTAGGCTTGCAGGTTCGTTTCCAAACCAACAGATACAAAACGAACAACTATTCAGCAATAAATATGTATAATTTATTAGTACAAAATATATACACACGTTAATTAACAAATGTACAAATACAGTTGATATGCTTCAATGCTGAGATAGTTGTGTGAAGTATGGAACTCGCTTCCAGCTACTGATTATCCTGCATCGTGAGTTCTGCTAAGAAGACTCTTCCAGCTATGTAGTTAGCTTGCCTTGAGTCGTCTCTAGTTCAGACATAGCAGTTTCCAATCCATAGGTGGACTTGCCTCACTGCGTAGACGTCGTGATAATAACTAGATAAATAACTTTGCTGATGGCAAAAGGTTTATTGGAGAGCATGTTCTGTTGTTCAGGTTAACAGAAATAATTGCTCTCTGCCTTGCCTTTAAAAAGGCTGACTATTTAAAGGCAGATCCCCTACCTTACTGGAAACACTGGGATTCAGTGTGCGAACCCCAGTGAAGGTTTTTAATCCCATTGGCTAGCAACTGGGTGCTAGCCAATCAGGTAAGGAATCTGGAATAGTCCACTTCTGAAGGCAGGGTCAGATATGACATCCCTCCCCCTGGCTAAAATTAGCCCTGGAGGACATAGTCACTCAGGTGTGCTGGAGGACGACTAAAGTGCTATGGTGCTGGTTCTGGTTCGCTGTTGTCTTCATCTTGTTGGTCTTCCTTGCTTGTATCTTCGGTTTGTTGGTCTTCCTTGCTTGCACTGCATGTCTCTGGAGCTTCTTTCCTTGTAGCTGCATCAGTATAATCCAGTTTCAGTTGATCTTGATGGTGATGATGTTGACATCCATCTGCTGTTTCTACTAAAATGGTGTGAAGTCCTTTTTGTTGGATTACGACTGCTGGGATCCATTTAACGGATCCGCTATACATTCTGCATAGAACATTAGTCCCTATTTGAAATTTGGTAGTTTTGTCCTTTTCTTGTTTTTCATCATTTGGCTCAGGTATCAGAGCTGACAAGTTGGTTCGCAAAGTTCTATTACACAGTAGTTCAGCTGGAGTTTTTTTGGTTACAGTACTTGGTGTACAGTGCTGAGTTAATAACATTCTGGCAATACGGGTGTTCCAGCTTCCTGTGTCGATCTTTGTGAGCAATTTTTTGGTCTCTTGCACCAATCTCTCAGCCTGGCCATTGCTTTCAGGATGAAATGGTGGGCTGAAGACTAGCTCAATGCCATTATTGTCACAAAAGTTTTTAAAGGCTACTGCAGTGAATGCTGTGCCATTATCTGAGACTATCATTCTAGGAAGGCCATGTGTAGCAAATAGCCTTCTAAGAGATTCTATTGTTGCAGTGGTCTGGAGTGATGGAACTTCCACTACCTCCAACCACTTAGAATATGAATCAACTACTACTAATAGTAGTTTGCCTTTCCATGGGCCAGCATGGTCCACATGGAGTCTCATCCAGGGGTCTTCAGGTTTAGGCCAGTGAACTGTTTTATCTTTTTTTTTCCCCCCCCCCCCCCCCCCCCCCCAACTTGGGGGGAAGAATGCTGGCATGTTTTGATTCATTTTGCAATGCCAGCAGTGGTGGACTTTAGACTTAATTTCTGTGTCCAAAGTTGGCCACCATACATATGTCCTTGCAAGCATCTTCATTCAGACTATCCCTGAATTCCCATTATGCAACAGGTCAAGCACTTGGGATCGTCCAGTTAGGGGGATCACTACTCTGGATCCCCAGATAATACATCCCTTTTCAATTGAGAGTTCCAGCCTTCAGGTCCAGTAGGCTGGATGCAACTCCTCTGGCTTTTTATATGGCCACTCCTGCTGGATCTATTTTTTAATTCTTTGAAACCCAGTATCATTTGTGGTCCACTTAGCCACTAATTTACTGTTCAGTGGTGTGTTTGTCCCCAAATCAATCATGTTAACTGACTGATCAGTAGTAATCAGCCTGTCTGCAGATTCTGCAGGCAAATGACTTAATGCATCAACATGAGGAATCTGTTTTCCCTCAATGTAGTGTAGCATAAAATCATATCCTGATAAGAAGTTGAACCACCTCAGCATACGTGGTGAGGCATGCTGAGGGATTCCTTTTTCAGCTGCAAAGATACCCAATAGGGGTCTATGATTTGTTTGCAGTATGAATGATCTACCATAAAGGTAGTCATGAAATTTTTTAATGCCATTGATTAAGGCCAGAGCCTCTCTATCAATCTGGGCATAATTTTTTCTGCCTTTGAGAGACACTTTGATGTAAAGGCAATAGGTGAGAGTGACCCATCATCATTCTTATGGGACAACACTGCACCTGTTCCTACTGGTGAGGCATCATATGTCAGTACCAGCACTCTTTCAGGGTCAAAGTGTGTGCCAGCACCACTTTCCCAGATATAAGGGTTTTTATTTTTTCAAAGGCATTATCATGATTGCTGTCCCACTTCCCAGACTGTTTTTTTTATCTAGTAACCTGTACAATGGTTCATCTGCCTCTGTTTTGTGATATAAAAACCCCTCATAGTAATTTACAAGTCCTAAAAAGGAATGTAATTCTTTCTTGTTACTTGGTGTTTTGGCTTTTTTAATTGCCATAACTTTCTTTTGGGTAGGATGAATGCCACTTGCATCTATCCTAAATCCCAGAAACTCCAGTTCTTTGGCTTCAAATATGCACTTATCTAAGTTTATTCTTACGCCTGCTGCTTTGACTTTTGTGGAACTCCAGAGTAGCTCTGGAGTCCGAGCCACCAGTAAGAAATCATCAAAGTACGGTAAAGCCCCTGGTATTCCTGCAGCCAGTTGATCCATGACTCTCTGGAATATTGCTGGGGCAACCGATATACCAAAGTGTAACTGGTTCATTTTAAATAAGCCTTTATGAGTTATTATTGACAATGCTCTTGCTGCCTGATCATTGAATGGTAGCTGCAAATATGCATGTTTCAAGTCAATTTTAGTAAAAACTCTTCCACCTGACAGTGTGGATAGGATTTGCTTAACTGATGGTGGTGGATAATTATTCAATGCTAGTGCTTTGTTAATTGTGCATCAATAATCCCCACATATTCACACATCACCATTTTCTTTGATGATTGGAACTATTGGGGTGGCCCATTCTGAGTATAATATAGGCTCTATTATCTCTTCTGCTTCCCACCTTTCAAGCTCTGATTCAACTTTAGCTCTTAAGGCCAGTGGCAGTGATCTGCTTTGACAACAGATCGGTTTTATGTCTTTATTCAGTGATAACTGAATTGGTGGTCCTAGATACAGACCTAGATCTTTTTTGACCACTTCAAGATAATCAGTCTTTAATTTAGCTAATGTTGTGATCTGGTTCACCTTTGTCACTGCAAAGCCTAGGTGACTGAACCAGTCATGGATCACCTGATGCCACTAACAGTGGTAGGTGTATAGTTTTGTTAGGCAAAGTAACTTTTCCTGTTGTTTGACCTAACAGTTTGATTTTATTCCCTTGGTAGTCTGAAATTGACTTACTGCAAGGGTGCAGCTTATATTTATTCTTTTTATTAATACTTGTCCAAGTCTTTCTTGAAACTATAAACACTGCTGACCCTGTGTCAAGTTTCATTTTAACTGGTGTATCATTTATCATGACAGTGTGTATAAACCCAGACTTGTTATCTCTGATGTGATTTATACAGGCAACTTGCTTATGTTTATTATCAGAGACTTTACTGTCTTTAGAAATAGACTTGGCTGATTGTCTTTTTAATTTCAGACATGCTGCCTTTATATGTCCTATACACTTGCAAAACATGCATTTTGCTTTGCAGTATGGACATTTTGTATGCATGTGCATGAGCTCATTGCATCTATAGCAAAGCCGGGGGCTATTTGATGCAGAATTATTTGAGCTGACTGAGTGCTTGGGTGACCCAGTGTTATGCTCAATTTTTTGCACTTCATACTTTATAAGTTTTTTTTTTAATGGCTTAGCTTGACAAGCTATTGTTTTTGCTAGTGTTGCTTGAGCTACTGCTGTCTCAAAATCTAGGTCTGGAACCATAAACATTTTCAGCCTCAAATTGTGATCGTTTATGCCACAAATAAAACGATCACGAAGTGCTTCATTCATGAAGTCTTTGAACTCGCACTTCAAGGCTAACTTAAGATTCGTGTTGCAAATTCTCTAGCTGTTTCACCCTGTTCTTGTATGCTGAGATTAAAATGGTATCTCTGCATTATTGTCAAGGGTTTAGGAGTAAAATACTCTATGAGAATTTTCAACACTCTATCAAAATCCAGCTCATCTGGGAGTGCAGCCATAGATTGAGATTTGAATATTTCGTATGTTTGCGAACTTATTGTGGTCATTAGAGTAGCTAACTTTATCTCAGGCTTTTTTATATTGTTAGCCTGTAGATAAAAAATCAAATGCTCTTTATAATTTTGCCAGCTCTCAGGTTGAGCCGGATCAAAAGATTCCATAGAGCCAATTGCGTTAGCCATCTTTTTTATTTATGCTGATTAACCACTCGTACTTGTTTTTATAGTTACGTTATTGTAACTAACTGAACGAAGCTTTTTAACCAATAGAGCGAGCTTTTATGCTGTCTTGTGAATAAAGCTCTTGTGATTGGTTGAAGCTTCTAATTGACATGCCTTTATGCCTGCGTTCAATTTTATTCAACAGTTTTTATGTTATTTTTCTAAAAAAAAAATAATACTATCATAATGAAATTACGGTAACGTAAATTTTTTCAGAAAATGAAAAACAATAAACAAATACACTCTCACATATTTATTTCAAGTTTAGATCTATTGAAACTGGCATAGTTTATTCTAATTTTTACAGACATGAGGGAAAAATTTCTGTTACTGCGCCAAATTCGTTATAACTGGCTTAGTTTATTGCATAATTTTTCCAGCCGAGGGAAAAATTTGTGCGACTGCTCCAAATCTAGTTGGCCTGTTGACAACACCAACTCAGTTATAACAAGAGCGTTGACCGCACCAAATTAGTTATAACAAGAGTGTCGACCATTCCAAATCAGTTATAATAAGAGTGTTGACTGCGCCAAATCTGTTATAACAAGAGTGTCGACCGTGCCAAATCTGTTGTGTTTGGTTAGGCTTGCAGGTTTGTTTCCAAACCAACAGATACAAAACAAACAACTATTCAGCAATAAATATGTATAATTTATTAGTACAAAATATATACACATGTTAGTTAACAAATGTACAAATACAGTTGATATGCTTCAATGCTGAGATAGTTGTGCGAAGTATGGAACTCGCTTCCAGCTACTGATTAGCCTGTGTCATGAGTTTCACTAAGAAGACTTGTCCAGCTATATAGTTAGCTTGCCTCGCGTTGGCTCTAGTTCAGACATAGCAGTTCGCAGTCTGTAGGTGGACTTGCCTCACTGCATAGACGTCGTGATAATAACAAGATAAATATCTTTGCTGATGGCAAAAGGTTTATTGGAGAGCATGCTCTGTCATTCAGGTTAACAGAAGTAATTGCTCTCTGCCTTGCCTCCAAAAAGGCTGACTATTTAAAGGCAGATCCCCTACCTTACTGGAAACACTGGGATTTGGTGTGTGGACCCCAGTGAAGGTTTTTAATCCCATTGGCTGCTAGCCAATCAGGTAAGGAATCTGGAATAGTCCACTTCTCAGATATGACAGTATCCAAATAAAGAAAAGTTCTAGTGATTGCAAATTCACACTATTATTTTTTAATGAAGACTTTTTTTTTTACATTTTGCTGATGTAAATATATACAATTTTATTGTGAAGCATATTTTGACTCTTTGTTTAAAAATGTATGCAAAATAAATGGTTAGAAAAAAAGAAATAATTGTTAGTAAAGAAACAAGAAAAATATTAAATAATAAAAGGTCTAAATGGCAATATATTAACTATTATAAAACTTAAAATAAATCGTAAATTCTTGTTTTTAGTAATAGTAAAAAATACATAACATAATCATAAATAAATAAAAATAGATAGATATTAATTTTCTGACTATTATGTTAGAGAATTTGTCTATGGATTATTTGCCTGAAAGAAGAATCCAAAGTATGTTGTCTGAATGAATATTGAGGCTCAAATTTATCTAGTATCTATATAGTAATATCGAATAGTAAGGAAACCAAGTCATACATCATGTGATTTAATTAGCTTGTATTTACAAATAGTGTGCAAATAGCTCTAAACAAGCGTTTGATAAATGCTGTAAGAGAAAGCATTTAAAATCTCTATCTAGAATTATATCTATCCCCAAACCGATATTTTGAGCTAATGGCTCTCATTGGTGAAGTACTAGGACATTCAGATAGTATTGAATACTTAACTATTAAGTAAAAAAATCTGAAATTTTTAGACATATATATGTCTTCAAATCCAGCTATCTAACTTAAATAGGCATGCATACAGGACATACAGATGTCTGAAAATTTCAGATTTTCTACTCAATGGTTAAGTGTCTAAAAATGCTGGGCTTGGGTTTGCATTTTAGATCTAGGGTCTGAATGTCTTATTACCTCATAGCTGAGAGCCATTAGCTCAAAACCATTTTGGGGATAGGGATAATTCTAAATAGAGATTTTAAATGCTTTCTCTTATGGTATTTATCAAAAAATTTGGTTCGAGTGATTTATAAATACAATATTTTACTCTCTCCAAGTAGCACAAATATTGATAATGCTATTGATTACTGGTCTAATTCTCAGGCAGAGAAAGAGAAATAAAAATCTTACTTTGATTAAATAAATGTCATTGTTGTGATTATTCAATCATTTAGAAGCTTTTATATCATATTTATATGAATTAGAAAGGAACTATCACATTGAAAGTTCATGAAGTTTTAATATTTATGTGAAATAATAAAGAGCCACTTGCAAATGAATATGACAAATTCTAATTCTAAGGCGAAAAAAGAGAAAAAAATACTCTAGAAATGAGTTTACAATAATTATAGAAAGCAATCTGGGAAACACAAATATACCCACATAAAGAATATGCTGGTTATTTTTTTATTTCCTTGTTATTTTATAATGTTGTGTTTTAATTTTTTTAGCAGAATTTTTTTTCTGAAATAATTAATGTATCATATATAATTGTAGCTCTCAAATGTATTCTATTCTTCCTATGAAAACAATTGGCCCTACATTTTTTAGAATGTTTTTCAGAGTAATTCTTGTAATGTACGGTTCTAACTCTCCTATGAAAACCATGCTCAAATTCCCCATAAAATATCCTCTTAGAAAAACTTCATTATATGTTTATTTTAAATAACTAGTCCAATGAAGATCTGATTTTTAGAATTGTGGATTTTATAACATCACATCCAACAAGTTGAAGAAGCTACTGATTACTTTTATGATCTTGCCATTGTACTTTTTTAAATTTTTATAGAGGATCCTTAAATGAAATTTATTTTATGTTTTTATATAGCACCAATATTATGTCCACATTTTACTTCCATATTACAAATTAGATAAAATAATAGGGCTATAGGCAGTTAACTTAATTTGCAGAAGTTATTTCTCTATCATTTAACTTGTTAAAAGCCCCAGTGCATTAGAGTATAAATTATTCCTCAGTATTTAAGTCCACTTCACTACTTGTAAAACTTCCAATGTATTTAAACTGGTTTACATTCTCAAATTGATAGTTAACCAAGCAAAAAAAAATTATCACTGTTAACAAAAAACTCCAATTTTTTTTATATAAATTATTAAATGAATGTTTTTATATATAGCATTCAGACATTAAGTACATTTTGTAAATCATCTTTAGAACTGGGAAAAAATGGTGCAATCATCAGCATATTATAAATCCATAATCTAAAAAAATGAAGTTTTTGTTTTTATTTTTAATCAATATAAATTGAAAATTTTACTATCAAATCTATATTGTATTTTGATCCCTGTTTTATTAGGCAATTTATAAACAACTTCAAAGATCTCTTTCATAAAAGTTGAAATCAATGTTGGAGCAAGTATATCTCTTTATTTATCATCAATTTTTTATTTCAAATGCCATAGATTTTCCACTTATAGTAATTAACACTTTCTCTTATTCCATCATGTATAACTATATAATATACATGTCATATATCTGTCCTATTAAGTGAATCAAATGCTTTTACTAAATCAATAAAAGCAATATATAAATTGCTTCATTGTTGTTGTTACTTTTTTTGCATTTGTCTGGCAACTAAAACCAGGTCCATAATGTTTCCTAATTCTTTAAAACCACATTGAGCCTCAAGTAACCTTTCATCCATGACTGGAAGCAATATATTTAACAAAATACTTGAAATACTTTTGCTATAGTGGGTAATAGTGATATTTCACAATAATTATACTGAAATTTTGTTTATTTCTTTATTTTAAAAATTTGAAACAATGAAACACCTTTACGATCAGGCAGCACAACCTCATGGGTCAATACATTTTTAAAAAATTGTAATATTTTTGAAGCTGACAGACTACCAGCATATTTTATAACTTCTTCAGGTATTTCATGTAGGTCTATGGGCTTTTCATTTTTAAAAAATAAAGATTACTAAAATGATTTTTTTATTCCAAATAAGTAGATAAAATGAATATATCATTAAAAGTTGTCATCTTAATTTTTGTATCATTTTTCAAAAGATAATTAAAATATTCCCTTTACCTGTTTAGATATTATTATTTCAGAAAAAAGTGCCATTGCTGGGTGTAATAGTGTTGTTATACTGCTCTCAGGTCAGTGTACTGCTTTCAATGCATCAAAGGAAGATCTAGAATAACACAATGAATGTTTGTATCTTTGTTGCATTTTTAACCCACTACTCATATAATCTATTATTTTGTTAAACAGAAAATGCCACAGGTTTTCTTTTAATCAAATTACCAATAATAAGATTATAAGAAATAGATCATGATTTTTCCTTTTTAATACTCCTCAAAAACATATTTACTTGTATGCATAACACACTTCTTCAGAAAATTTTATGCTTCAATACTGTGACAGTTCTGAATGTCCAAATTAATAGTGTTTAATGGCTTCTTAAATCAGTTTTTTGTAAATATGATTGGAATAATATGTATTTTTAATACAAGTATCATTTAAATCTTAAAACATGTTAATCTGTGATCTCTCAAACAATATGTTTTATGTAATTCCTCATTTAATGTAATTTATTATATGCCATTGCTTTAAACATGTATGCATCCATACTCTTTATAATGGTTTTCTGCCTAAATAAAATGTTTCAATAGTTAATCCATATCTTAAGCAAAAATTCAATAATAATACAGCAATCTTATTTTTAAATTTTGACAATGTCTACTACTTATATCAGCATATGCATTAATGTCTCCAAGAAGTAAAAAATATTTTTTTAATGATCTTGCTGTATTAATGTTATACAATAAGGATTAAAAGCTTTTTTAAATCTCTGAAATACTAACAAAATGAACACTATTCCCATTCTGAAAAACCAAGTTTTAACACCATTACCTATTTAGTTAACACAATGAAACATTAAAACATAGAACATACTACATTAAAATTTACAACAAATCCAATACTATTCAATACCTTTTGATTTTCTGATCTGCCTTTTCAAAAAAAAAAAAAAAAAACTTGTACTCATCCACCTGTTCTATTGAACCTTCTTCCTCTGGGAGATAAGTTTCATTAAGAGCAGCTATATAGATCTTAAATCTTAATAGCTCTTTAATCACCAATGCAATCTCTGTTTTCATCTTAAAAAGTTTCTATCAAATAAAGTTCTCACATTTCATGTATTTATGTTTATAAAAAATAAATTTATAATACTTATCTTTAATAGAACCACTGCCTTCTGCTTTATCACTACTATTGATATTATTATTAACATTTTTATTATTTTTATCATTATAATAAGTAATCTTTTAGTCATAAGAAGCTAGCTAGACTTTGTCAAATAGGCCATTTTTTACACCACATTTTTCTAGGCCTTTACATTTCAATCATAGACAGTGAATTCTCAATAAGCTGCTTAAATATACAATCTTTGCCATCTAAATCTCCTGACATACTCAAACTGAGTTACAAACTGACTCATTAATGATTATACTACCTTGAGCAAAGATCATAATAAACTGCCAACTTACATTCTCTCCATTATATCTTTCTAAATTTTTAAGGGCTTGAAATAAAAAAAAAAGAAAAAGGGAATTAGAATCAGAAATGAGTGTGTGATTAAAGAATGAAAATGGAGTGTACAAATACACAATCACAGTTATTATAGGGAGATGTTCAGTAGTATGAGAAACTCATGACCACCTACCTCTACAATAACTCGATATGAAAAAACAGGAGTAAAAAAAAAGACTATTTGTATTGAAAACTTTGCGTAACCTTTGAAAAAGCAACAATCTATTCTATAGGGCAGAAAGAGATACTCTTGATCTAGAATTATTTATTTGTTATTTAGGATCAACCTTTATATTCAAAAGTTATTCCTCTATCTGCCATCTATGGAGCATATTGATAGGCTAAGAGCATCAAAATGAAAATACAGCTACATCTGATGCAGGAAAAAAGAAAAAAATAATTCATTTATATATGAATTTTTTTTTAACTTAAAGAATAAAATTTTATGCCATATTAATGTATATATTCTATTTGGTTTTTGAGTAGGAATTGCTATTTTTATCATTAAGTACTTTGCCAAAAGCAAATTTGTCAAGGTAAAAAAGGCACGAAACCAAGCAAGCAATAAACTTCACCATTAACAATAGTTTGCTTTAGTCTACTTCAATATACCAGGTTTAATTATTGTACTAAATATTTTAGTATTGCAAATATCTATGTAATAAATGAATTTTCAGATAAAAAAACAAATTAACATTATTCTTTAAAATGATCAGCTTGTCTGAACTCATAACCATTAAGTGTCATTTGCTAATGACCATTTTAACTCCAATATAAGATAAAGTTGAGTTTTGTAATGATTTTACATAACAATGTGTGAAAAATAAATACATTTTTATATATCACAAGCTTATTCTATAATCTTCTTCTTTGACATCTTACAATGTCTTTTAATCTTTTTTCCTCTATAAAATATTTTAATACACTGCATTATCACAAATCTTTATTGTATTCTATACTCAGCCATATAATCCTAATAAAAACTTTAATATTATTTTAGACAATTTTTGACATACTACTCATAATCTAAATGAGATCTATTGCTTAAGTTTTTATAAGATATATCTTTTTAGAAAATTTATTACTTTCAACCACTTCATATGATAAATTCAATAAATATATTTTCTTACAGTTATAGGCTCAAAATTATTGTGTTTCATAAGCTGAAGATTATACCTATTGAACTTAATATGTAAATTACATATTACATCTTCTGTTATAAAAATACTTTGGTGAAATACTATCTATTATACACAGCACATTTAATATTATAATGTCATTATGATAAAATATGTTATTTTTTTATTAAATGTATTTCCATCACATTACAGCATGTATTCTCTTTGCAGTTTTAACTTGACATTTGTTTTTTAGTATTCTTATCAATCATTGAACTTCTATTTTTAAATGTTTAGATTGTTAAAAATGATTGCTCAACATCCATTTTATTATCATTCCTAGCAGTAACTGCCAAATACTTCTTTTTAATTAAGTAATAATAATTGTTATTTAAAAAACAGTATTTTTTATGACTTGCTCAGACCTAAAACACATTCTTAAAAAACTCTTTTAGTAATATGTGACCAGAATAAAAATAAAAATTGACAGTTTGTTTTACAACTATTTTACAATTTGAAGAGTTTATAGATTTTGTAGAGCAAAGCAAAATACAATGTATTAAGTGAAATTTGTTTTGAAACTGGATTTATTAAATGTAGAAGAATAGAATGAAGATGGAAATAATAGAAAGTACCTTAAATTTGTATAATAATAAAAATATTGGAGATATTCAAACATTAGAAGGAATTAGATGAAAATTGATGTTAGGGATGAGATGATCATTGAGAACAAAGAAGAAAAAAAATAAATGGGAGAAAGTAAAAATATATGAAGTTTGTAGTGTCTCTGTGAAACAATTTTAAAATGACATAGAAATTGTACATCAGTCTCAAATTAAACCCAATATGGTTAGAATCATATTGTAACCACAAAAATATAAAATGAACTGTTTTTTTTTTATGTTTTTTTAGATCTTGATTACTGACTTATGTAATACTTACAAAATTGAGCTGTTGAACCTTATATAAACATCACAAAAAAAAACTGCTAACTTTGTCATATCATTAATCATTAATGTATTAGACTAATAAGTTGTGAATACTAGTAATTATGTCGTAAGTATTTAATTAAATGCGATATGCAAAATTTGTTTGATGGGGACTCTAGAATAATGGTATAATTAAGAAACTATCAAGTAATTATGATTGGTATAAGCACTCTTACTGAAGTTTTCCAGAAAGAAAAAATAAATGAACATGTATATCATTACATTTTTTTAAAAAAAATAAGACTAATAAGTAAAAGAAATTGCATGATGTTGGACATGCAATAAAGATCTAATTTGCTGCATTCTATTTTTGAAATTTCTAAATAAAACAATGATTGACTGATGATATTAAAAATTGATTTATGAAAAGTTGTGTATGCTTATTTTACAAGTGCTTTTGTTCTACAAATAGCTTTAAAAGGTTCAAAGAAAGAAAACTTATATTGTGAGTTGAAAAGTGGTGTTACTATATCAATTCCATTAAAACCTTTTTTTTTTTTTGGAGATTCTAATGCATTTTCTGTGGAAAAAGTAGGATATGAATTAAAACTGTTTCTATGGCTTTCTGAATTCTAGTGATCAGTTAATATTGAATTTTTATATAACACATGGATTGACTTTACAAAGGGATTGGACTGACTGCACAAAAACTTTATAAAAAATGTGCATAAACAAATTTTGGATAGAATCAAAAAACAATAATGTGTGAATTTTGTTATGATTAGATGTCAGAATGTAAGAGACAGTAATATTACATGAACTGTCATAAATAAAGATTGATACATAAATGAGAGACCAATAGAGCTCAAAATTAAAATGATAACTTAAAAACAAATCCTATTGCACACATTTAGCAAGACTTTTCATGCTATTTTTTTAGAAGTAACAACTAATTTAAATAACTAAGTAATAACATACCATTTTAGATTTTCAATACTGTCATTACACTGAGAATAGAGTTTTCTTAAGGTGATTATTAAAGAGTCATCAAGACTACTTCACTGACAAGAATGATATTTTTAGTGAAAAAAAAAAGCATTTTAGAATAATAATAAATTGAATGTGGAACTTTTTAAAGCAATATAAAGAAATATGTAAATAATTCACAAGTCTCAAAAATTATTTGTGGTTTCTTTAGATCATTTTTTGATATTTTGAAAATACAAAAATGATTTCAACATCCAAATAAATCTATAGATGGCACTCTTTATAAAATAATATATTGGACAGGTAGGAGAATACTTTGATTTTTTATGGAATAACAATAAAAAAGTTCAGGTTATTGCTTTTGATATTACATTCATTTTGACTATACATTCAGAACTGATCAAATGTTTTAGCTAATAAAATAAAATCAACTTTTGGTTATATGAACAGTGGTTTAAAGTGAGTGCTCTATCCTCACGCTTTCACTTACAGTACTTAAGATTTGCCCATATATAAGCATTTGGGTTGGAAAGAACAAGTGGATTCATTTTGTTCTTCCCTAAATACTATATCTTGTGTTGGGAGTGAAAGTATTCATTTATTATTTAACACTCGTAAAAGCACACAATAACTTGAATGGCTGATTTTAAATGTATTATATTAAAAATTGAAAAGCTGTAAGTATCTAGTGGTATTTTAATATATGGGGGGGGATTCTAGCTTCAAATATTGAATTTTTTAAAAATAAATTTAATTAGAAAAGAATTGATCTCAGACTTTCAAACTCCCTACAGTTATCCACTCCATCTTATATAACTAATACACATGACCACATACAAGTAAAAAAGATAAATGATCTCCAATATATATATTTCATACTGAATCAGCACTCATCAATTGGTTCAGATCCATTCTAATTGAATTAAGTTTACTATAGACAATATACTTTTATGTAAATATTTTAAAACTGAAATACTGGCTTATTATATATCTATATCAATATGTCATATAATCACCACTCACCACTCTATCTCATCAGTTATGGACATATGAAGCCATTTAACATCAAGCATATTTTTATTACTCCAATTTATGAAAAATCAAGAGAATAAAAAAAACTGCAATAAATATCTTGAAATATTGTTATTTATTACAGAAAAACTATGGGTTTTATTGGTTGCAATGAATTGACTAGAGATTAATCCGATTTAGGAGTATCAAAAAGCATGCACACATGATTTTTTTTTTGGTAGATAAATATCAGAATAACGTCACAAGCAAATGTGAAAATTATACTTTGCTTTTATTGATATTTAACTAAAAATAAATAATAATATAATAATTTCTTGAGCAATCACTTTGAGTATTTAGAAATTTCATGTGATTAGTTTAAACTGAGTTTTTTTTATGTTACTCAACTGAAAATGATGCATTGACCTCTAATTCTGAGTTCACTATTCTATTACTACTTTAAAGGACAAAAAATAAAGTGGATAATCATTAAGAAGATTATGTAACATTTGAGCACTGGAAGTGACAGATTGATCTTTGATGTTGAAACCTTTAACTCTCAAATTGGTCTCTTTCACTGTAGTAAAGTGCAGAGGCCAGGTCTTGAACTCATTCAATGTTGAAAAAGATTTATGTCAATATTTCAAATTAGATGATTAGTTATTGTAGTTAATTCATGTTATACAAATTCTAGATGGCAGAATGAAGGGAAACATTATTACTCCTGATGGAAAATATCAGGTATATATATTGAAAACAAAAACTGGTATCAAGAAGAAATATGCACCCATTTCAACTTTCTGCTTTTATTTTTATGATAATGACTTTTGGAATAGTTTATAGGAAGTTTCATAAAGAAACATCAAGATGTGATATGGATTTAAATCAAACAACTTAAAAACAAAAACTATAACTTTTTCATTTCTATATTTATAGTATGCTTATGACTGTACTTTTATCCCCAACTCAAAAAATGATTTGCAACATATCCTTAATATTTTGAATGCAACCCATAAAATTGTTGGTTTTGAAGATAATGTTCAAAACCTCAAGTGCCAGAAATGTAACCACAATTTTTCATTGTTATAGTTCGAATGGTTTTTAGCATGAGAATATGAATTAATTTAAATATTTTGACAGCTATAGTTAGAAAGTAAATAAAACATGGATTTCTTAATGACATGACATAAGTTTCTTTGAAATTTTTTTGTGAGTTTTAAAAATATAATGGACAAATTAGAAGAGCAATTGGAATATTTTGCAGTTTTCAATTGTAAAAGCATAACTTAATTAGATTGAGCATATAAAATCAATGAAAGCTAATTGACATGGTTTTTTGTCATGAGAAAAGTAAACTCTTGTACATTAATTATTTTCACTGCATAAATGGCTATGGATATTATATAATCGAAAGCTACAATTATGTAAACTATTAAAGTCTTTCAAAAATTAAAATAATTAAAAAACAATTAGCAAGATTTCAAATAATTAAACAAATTAACCAATATGTACTTTCAAATCTTGAATTGGTTTACATTATTAGTATCAAATTTATATTTAACTTGTTTTTGTTTGGGGGGGGGGGGTAGTCGTGCTAAATTACTAATGCTTACTATGAGAATAATAAGACATACATGGCTTCCAAATTTATTTTAGAGATCTATATAAGTGTAAAGTAAGCCAGTGGATATTTTATCACCAAGCAAACAAATTCTATGTCTTATTTTTATTATGAAGAAGGTCAGTTACCCAAAATTGACAATGAGATCGTTGTATATTTCTATGCCAAAAGCTAAATTAATCAATACAATGAACCAAGTACATCTACTCAAAATTAAATTACTAACCAATATCAATTTACTAGGATGTCAATAGATAGATAGATGGATAATTAGTTATTTAGTTAGTTAGATAAATAAATAGATAGATTGATAGATAATACATTGATGGATGGATAGATAGGTAGGTTGGTAGGTAGATAGACATACAGGTATAGATAGATAAATAAATAGATAAATAGGTATTTATATATATATAGATAAATAAATAGGTAGATAAATAGGTGGATAAGTGAGTAGGTGGGTATATGTAAGTAGGCAGATAATTAAATAGTAAGACAGATGATTAGGGAGATAAATATAGTAGAAAATAGACTTTCTAGAAAGTAGATAATTGGGTGCTTGAATGAATTGATAAATATATATTATGTATATACTTACTGTATAATTATTGGGAGAAAAATAGTTAAATAAAATCTATGAAGAAATTTTGAGACTTGTGTGGAAGAGGAAAAATGATAGGTAAGTTGAAATAAATAATCTCAATATTAAATAATATAGTACTAAAGTCTTTAAGAAAATATTTGGAATTTTATTCTAGAATTATATATATATGAGGTACCGATAATTTTAAATCAGAAAAAAAAAACAGACTTTTTATTGAAAAAATAAAACATATATAATTAAATTGATTATTCATTTTAGCCATAATCTGAGATTCACATTCAAAAGTGGAAAGTTTTTGAAGTTTTCCAAGCATGTTGGGTTTTTCTCCCAATAACAACACACAAAAAAACAAGCCACTCAATCTTGAGCAATATATGATTAACAAGTATTCTCAAGTGTTGGTGGTCTAAGCAGTGATCTTCAACCACCGGTCCGCGGCCCGGCACGGGTCCGTAGAAGTTTTTTGCTGGTCCGTACTAGACTGGCAAGAAAGTTTTTAATAACAAAATAATAAAGATTTTAAACTTTTAATTAATATAAACAATTTTTATTTATTTTTTCATCGCACTTTTACCTGATTAAAAAAAAAAAGAAACAGAACAAAATCTAATCAATCATACATAAATTAATTTGTTTTTCTAGTTATCACAGATGTTTATGGGGGGGGGGGATAGAATTAAATTTTTATTACTATTCTAAAAAAATTCAAAATTAAAAAAAAAAAAAGTTTTTTATTATACAAACTCCATATATATATAACTTCATCTAAGACTAAGCTGTTTACATCTTTAAGAAAATTTATCTATAGACTTCTGCTGGTCCATGAAACCTTATCCTTATTTTTGCCAGTCCGCAGGTGTGAAAAGGTTGAAGACCACTAGACTCTAGTGGTTAGCATAGCTGCCTTCCAAGCAGCTGGCCCGGGTTCGCTTCCCGGTCAATACATTTGACATATGAAAAAAAAAAAGTTATTCTTAACAAGAAGTTAAGTGTCCCAGTATCAATACTTTATATTCTTGAAACAAATAAATCTTGAAAATTGGATTAAAAAAATAAATTCATATTTAATAGATGATACTAACAAAGCAAGTTAAATAAAGGCTATAAAAGTCTAAATTGATGGATTAGACATTCAATGCTGGTAACTAAAATGATGGATTGGTGGTTATCTCCTAAAGATCTTCATTTACAGTAAATAAAGTACTAATGGTACTTAATCAATGTTAATTTTTTGCACTTTTCAAGTATTTTTTTTATAAACAGAGCAAAACTCTCCATACAGTATTGCCACCTGTGCTAAACAGAGTAATCAATGGATGCTTCATGGTTTTTTTTTTTTTTATAGCGGTAAAGTTTAATATCAATTTAATGTTACCTAAATAAATTTTAACTAGAAAAGAAAAACTTCTTTAGCTTTGTTGAAAGTATGTGCTGCTTTATATATATAAAAAAAATATTTAGTAAATAGACCACTTCTTGTAAATGTATTTAATTAAAATAAAGCATTAAAAATATAAAAAGTAATATAAAGTTAGACGGAAGTGGTTTGTTGCACAATTTGGGATCTGCCTTTGTATTAAAAAGTTACCAAAAATTTATTATTACAGGTAGACTATTTTTAATCCAATTTTTTTTAATTAAAAAAATTTCTATTATATGGACAAAATTACAAAGTATTGCTCTGATTTTTTTAGTAATTATTATTAATAATTGATGAATGCAATTACAGTCTGTATTTTAGTGTGTTATATTGTTATTAATAAATACACAAAAATATTTACATATATATATATATTATTTCTGAGAACTTCCATGTAATAGAATTATAATAGCTAAATAATTGATGTTTCAGTACAATAACAAGTACTTTCCTCAGAGCTTCTTCTTCCTCAAATCATAAGAATGTGTGTGGTAAGATTTAAAATAGTTATTTTTTTTTCCTTTGTTATTTTTTTTCTCTTCATTCTCAAATTCTTTTGGTTGAGAAGTTTTAAAAAATAGTTTATACTTCAATAGCTTTTTCCAAATGTTAATTTTCTTTAATTCGCACTTTTCATTTATGCTCTTAGGCCTTTTAAAAATCTATGTAGTTTCCCTTAGGCCTTTTAAAAATCTATGTAGTTTCCCTTAGTAGTCTTTGGTCATATTGTTCTATTTTTGCCAGAATATGTGTTTTATTAAAATTGATGTCATAAGTTAGTTAATTTAATGTGTGACTAAATGAGTGATGAATTAGATTTTTCTTTTACTGCCAAAATGTGTTATTCCTTTCTTATCTTTATTCTATGATTGGTCTGTCCAATGTATGAATGTAAACAAACTCCATCTCCAGAGAAATTTTATCTTTAGAGTGTGGAAATAAAATAAGAATTTTAAATCTCACCACACATATTCTTATGATTTGAAAAAGAAAAAGCTCTGAGAAAAGTAATTGTTATTGTACTGAAATGTCAGCTATTTAGTTACTATATCTTTGTAACATGGAAGCTCCTGGAAATAATAAAAAATGATTTTATCATTTATCCATGACAATATTAGAATATATATATATAATGATATTCTTATTCAATGTCTGTATTCAAAGTTATATACATAATTTTATAAATGAATATTAATAAATACAGTATCTAAATATATGTAAAGTACAACCTTAAATTTTTTTTTATCCACTTAGGAGTACTTTCGACTAACCTCATAGTCTTTGTCAAATAACACTTTCAAAAGCTAACCTTCCCACAATTCCTTGATTTTTACAATTGTCGTCTTTCAGTTTAAATCTTGCTTATGTTTATATATTAATATGGCTTCCTTTATTTTCCTATTATTGTTGTTTCTTTCAATTTGCAATATTTTTACATTATTATAATTCAAATTAAAACCATATTATTATCATAAAAAACCAATGCTGAAACATTATCATTTCCATTATAATTTTGTTCATTTTTTGAACCCTTCTTAATAACAGCAAGTGCTATTTAGTTTTTTTCTACAATGTACATCTTGATTCCCCTATATATCCTCTGCCACACTTACATCTCCATTCACAAATAACACAATTTTTATTTAGAAACAAATTTTTATCTTTTGAATTATTTATTAATTTGTTTAATGCAGCAGGTGCATAAAATGTAATACCACATATATCTTTATAAATTTCCCTAATAAACATTACTTGTTTGTTTGAAATATATGATATTGATATCCATATTTTTTATTACCAATAGAATCAACATTATTATTAACATTTTTATTATTATATTTCCTATTAAAATTTTTAATAGTATTATATATAAGATTATAATTATAGCCAACATTTAACAATTCATTCAAATACATTTCAATATTTTTGCCTGTATCCGATGAATATTTACAAAGATTATTTCTAAATAAAAAGGACTTCAAATCTGCTGATTTATGTCACATTGGCATCCTTGATTTATATAGAAAGTAGTCTCTTTTTGCTATTGGTTTAATCATCATACAGTAATCTATCTTACATCTATATCTAGTTATCTTAAGATCAAGAAAATGAATGCATGATAATGTTTCATCTGTTTTGATCCATTTTAAGCCATCTAAACTATTTAATTCCTTAAACAATTTTCGAATAATATTTGGCTTGCCACATACAAATACATCATTCACATATTGATAATATACTGTAATATTCTTTTGATAACACTCCTTTTTCAAAATAATCTCTTCATATGTAGAAATTGCAAAATTACATATTTGAGTGACTGCAGGTAGACCCATTGTCCAATCATTATTCAATCTATAAAAATCATTCTTAAAAACTGCATAAATGTTTTTATCAATAAAACTTAATGTCTCAACTATAAATCTTATTCTTTTCACATTAACATTTTTTAAATTTAATGCATTAGAAATAATTTTAATAGATGCTATTCGATCAATTGATCCATACACTATACTTATATCTAAAGTATATATAACATCATAATTATTAATAATAACATCACAGATTTTATCAACAAAATGAAATGATGAACATATTGCTTATTTACCAAACCCAAGGATTTTCTGAAGCATTTTCTCCACTATTCAACATGTTTCATAATAAAATGCCCGCCAATTTACCATTAAACATAATGGTTCATTCTTTTTATGCAGTTTTATATTTGAAAAGATCTTTGGTCATATTGCAGCAGAAGGATAAATCTTATAATATGTACTATTATCAATTGCATTATTTTTCACTTTTTTAAAAATGTTATTAATAAATTGATTAAGCAAATTTTCTATATTTATTTTATCAACTTTTCAAAACTTAAGATTATTCATTTGAGAAATTACTTTATCATCATAATCAGATTTTAGCATCACACACATTCTTAGTCCTTTATCTTCCTTTATACAGACTAGATTATGATTAGATATATTTTTTTAAAATTTAGATATTTGTAAGTTCCACTCATAATTCATTATATAATTAAAATTCTTTTACTTTACCTTTTTACTAAATCTTTACCAACTTATTATGAAATTGTGGAAAGGTTAACTTTTGAAAGTGTTAGTTGACAAAGATTAGGAGGATAGTCGAAAGTGTTCCTAAGTGGGTAAAAGTTTTTTAAGGTTGTACTTTACATATATTTGGATACTGTATTTATTAAAAAAGTGGTATTTAATAATAATGTCTATAGTCGTGATTTGGATGATAAGAATTTTGTTGGTAAGGATGATGATTATATGTCTTTACCATTTAAAGCATCAATTTATAATTTGGTTTATAGGAATAGTCATTTGTTAGGTGGAAAGAAGATTGCATGGAGGAAAGGTTCTGATTTGAATTCATTACTTAATGGTTCAAAGCAGTCTATTGATAGTAGGTTTATTCCTGGTATTGTTTATAAAATTCCATGTAGTTGTGGTAAATTTTATGTAGGCCAGAGTAAATTTAGCCTTAATGAAAGGGTTAAGGTTCATATAAGTAGAGTTAAACATAGGTATCTTAATTCAGCTTTATATATTCATGAATTGAATACAGGTCATAGAATATTGTTTAACAATGCTTCAGTTATTTTTTATGAAAAGAATGAGTTAAAAAGAAGAATAAAGGAGACTTTGATGATAAAACTCCTTGATTCTGAGGCTATCAATCTTATGAAGACTTCTTTTGATATTAAGGGAAGGTGGAGTTTGAAATGAATTATGGGAAGGTTTGTTTGTTTGTATATATATATATATATATATATATATATATATATATATATATATATATATATATATATATATTTTCCTTTAGGTTGATTTTCACTTGAGAAGGTCTATTTGTAGTAGATGAAACCATGGTTGTGTAAGGATTTTGGTAAAATTTTGAATTTAATCTAGTATTGTATTGTTTTATGGTTTTGCATTTTTATTAATATATATATATTGTAATAACAATAAAAATAATAAATATAATGGTAATTAATTATTATACACAGTTTTTCAATTCACAGAAGCATTTTTGGTTAATTCCTTAATCCTTCTCAACTGCTGTTAAATCAAAAAAACTTAACGAAATAAACTTCATCAACTCAAATCCGATGAATCATGAATTTTATTGTTAGCAGCTTGTCTATTAATTATCTTCATAGGCAAGCTGCTAACATTAAAATTTGGGTTTCATGGGATTTGAGTTGAAGATGTTTGCTTTATTTTATAATTAATAGCTAAGCTGCTAACATTAAAAGTTGGGATTGATGGGATTTGAATTTAACAGCAGTTGAGGAGGGTTAAGGAATTAACCAAAAGTACTTCTGCAGATTGAAAAGCTGTATAAAATAGTTAATTACCATTATATTTATTATTTTTATTGTTATTACAATAATTTGTAATTATCAGACATTTTATTTGTATTATAAATGTGTAATATAAAACTATAGATAATAAAATTTATAGTTATTTAAATTTTTAGTGGAATTTGGGTTTAAAACAAGAACATTGGAAAGATTTATTGCAGAAATGTAAAAGACTTACAAATTCAAAGGGACTCTAGAACTAAGAATTTTGTATTATTAACAATCTATCTGTATTGCTTGTTCAATCTGCATTTTTATTTAAATTATTCTTCATTTAATGACATTTTAAAGTATATTAATACTAATAGATTGATTAATAAATTCTTTATATTTACTCTAACATTATAATAGCACTTCTAAACTTTATTTCTGTCTTAAAATCTATATTTTTAATCATTATAAAAAAATTTATTGCTTTCTTGATTTTTCTTACCTATTGTGTTCCAGTGCCTTTTGATATTCTACTATTTTTTATAATTATTCATGTCATTTAAATTCACTTTTCTTAATATTATAATCAATATTATTCTAATTATAAATTTACAATGTCTTGTTATTGTACTTATTATCTTTTTAAAATTATGTTTCATTTAACAATAATCATCTTTTCATTTTCTATTTAATCATGATGTTTTTATATGTGTGTTTTTTATAATATAATGTATATTATATAACCCTTTTCAAACTGATTATACTGCTGTAATACATTTTTACTTTAAAAAGAAATTTTCAGTTTTTAAAAATATATTTAGGATGTAGCTATTGTTTATGTTTGTATCTTAATCAGATATAGATAACCAATAGATAATAAGTAAATTATGTAGTCAGTACTGATCAAGTGTTATTTAGCATCACAGTGACAGAATGAATACAACAATTTTATTTAATTGACCAAACTGGATGCTTTTTTCACTTTTCTGTATTGTGAATCAATACTGGAATTTTCAACTTTGAGTCTTCTTCTAGGACCAAAAATATTCAGGACATCGATTGAGTGCAATCAGTGGATTGTAAAGTTGTTAGACATACTTCCAATTATAAAGGTATTTAACACAGTTCACAAAATATTTCTAAGCATTAAAAATTTTAACAAAACAATATATAAAAACAAAAAAATTATAACGCTAGTATTTAAATAAATATAATTATATACACATCTTTTCACTTCTTTTTCTTTTTAAATTATAGCTCCATGATAATAAATATATAAATTCAACATTCCTTTTCTTTTTAAAACTTGTTTTTATTCCAACTATAATTTTCTTTCTCCTTCCAATACAACGTTTCAACTACATTCTGTAGTCATTATCAAGTTTCCTTAAAAAATAATAATAATAATAAAATAAATAAATAAAAATAAAAAACAAAAATAACACATATAAATAAAATATTAATACATTCGAAATATATAATATTCAATTAAAACCATAATATTATTATAATCTACAAATACAATTATTTACCTCCTTCCCTATCTTTAATTATTTCTTTTAAATTACCTTTATAAATTAATACTCTTCTTATATAAATTTATTATCTTTTCTCTAAATCTTTACCCATTAACATAAAAATAAAAATAAAATAGAAAGGGGGGGGGGATTATAAAAAGAATGTTAATGGGTAAAGATTTAGAGAAAAGATAATAAATTTATATAAGAAGAGTATTAATTTATAAAGGTAATTTAAAAGAAATAATTAAAGATAGGGAAGGAGGTAAATAATTGTATTTGTAGATTATAATAATATTATGGTTTTAATTGAATATTATATATTTGGAATGTATTAATATTTTATTTATTTGTGTTATTATTTTTGTTTTTTATTTTTATTTATTTATTTTATTATTATTATTATTTTTTAAGGAAACTTGATAATGACTACAGAATGTAGTTGAAACGTTGTATTGGAAGGAGAAAGAAAATTATAGTTGGAATAAAAACAAGTTTTAAAAAGAAAAGGAATGTTGAATTTATATATTTATTTAAATAAAATGAATATTCTAAATGGAGTTCAAATTAAATCCTGAAGGTGGGAGTACTTAATTTCTGTTACTGAAATCATTATATAAATAATAAAATTTATTGCCTGTGCACATGTGTCAAAAATTAATAAATATGATCATCATTGTCAACAATTATCAATCCACTGCAGGATAAAGGTCTCTCCAAGTTCAATCCATTTTCTCTGATATTTAGCTTCTCTTTTCCACATCACCCCTGCACACTTTCTTATTTCATCCATCTATGTCCCATGTGGTCTCTTTCTGGGTCTTTTACAATCTCTTGTGATCCAGTTTATGATTTCAATTCTCCATCTATTATCATCTCTTCTAGAAATATGTCCAGCCCAACTCCACTTCAATCTTTTAATTTTTTTAATGAGGTCAGTAACACTTGTTTGTTCTCTTACCCATACATTGTGTTTCAATCTCTTATTGTTACTCCCAACATGCATCTCTCCATAGTTCTTTGAGTGATCTGAAGTCTCTGTATTGATCTTTAATTAAGTGTCCAAGTCTCAGATCTATAAGTAAGAACTGGTAAAACACATTTGTTAAAAACCTTCCTTTTCAAGCACATAGGCATATTTCTTTTTAGTATCAAGCTATTTTTAACAAAAGCACTCCAACCAAGTTTAATTCTACGATTCATTTTATCCATTATGTTTTCATCTGTATTAATAATCTGACCAATGTATTTGTAACTGTTAACTTCTTCTAATTCATCATAATCAATCTTTATTTTCATATTTTGAGCAAATCGATTAAACATTACTATAGTCTTTTTAACATTTATCTTTAGTCCTACTTTTCTACTTTCATCTGATAACTCCTGCAACACTTTCTGCAGCTCTGAAGCATTATTTGAAAAAACAACTACATCATCTGAAAAATCTAAATGACTTAAATAATCTCCATTTACTTTCACTCCTTTAGCTTCCCATTTTAATCCACAAAATACTTCTTGCAGCACTGTTGTAAAAAGTTTGGAGATATGGAGTGACCCTGTCAAACATCCTTCTCAATGTTGACTTTCCTAATATCATTATGTAATCTAATTGTAGATGTTGCATTTTTATAAGTATTCTTTAAAATATGACAATATCCTGGATCTATATCTTGATGATCCAGAGATTTAATCACTGAAGAAATGTTTATAGAAACAAATGCCTTTTTATAATCTACAAATTCAATGCATAATGACAACTCATATTTGTTTGTCCTTTCTATAACTTCTCTCACTACCTGGATATGGTTTACTGTATTAAAATCACTTTTAAATCTAGCTTGTTCTTTTGGTTGGTGGAATGCCATTGTTCTCTGTAGATGAGTTGTAATTATCTTGGTAAAAATTTTGTATAAAACTGATAAAAGGCTGATAGGTCTGTAATTTCTAATATCTTCTTTGTCACTTTTTTAAATATTAATATTAATACTGCATTCTTCCAATCATCTGGTACATCTTTGTCATTTAGACATTTGGTATATAATTTTGCTAAAAAAATTCTATTTCTTCACCTGCTTCTTTTAATATATCAATTATAATTCCATCATTACCTGGAGCCTTTCCTTTCTTCATTCATTTGATTGCATGTCTCACTTTCTTCATTTAAAATTTTAGGCAATTCTGAAGATGTAATAGATATAGGAGGTACTTGTTCTTTATTACTATATAATTCTTGATAAAAGTCTTCTACCAATTTCATGATGTCATCTCTCTTTCTATGAATAACTCCATCTTTTTTTCTTATTGCAGATATAAATTTCCTACCAATACCAGAATGTTGTTTTACACTCATGAAACTTTTATTCTATTCTACAGCTTTCTTGCTAGTTCACAGTTATACTTTCTTATATCATTTTCAACTATTTTCTGCACCATTTTACAAAATTCGAGATATTCAATCCTTTTTAATGCATTATTTTTGTATATTTTCATATTCCTTCTTTTCTTCATAAATTCTCTAGTCTCAGTAGAAATTTTATAGGTCAATTGCTGCTTTTTTCTACCAGCTATCTTTGTTGCAGTTTTTAAAAGTGTATCAGTTATTTTCATATTAGTTTCATTCAAGTCTGAATCATGTTCAAAATCTACTAATACTTGAAACCAATTTGTAAGTTCTAATTTAAATTCATTAGAAAATTTCTGAAGATTAGGAATATCAACTATAAATATTGTTTTTCTTAATAATTTTTGTCTCTCTAGTTTTGCATTAACATGTATTTTACATCTTACTAATCGATGATCACTTCCTGTGTTAAATTTATTAAGAACATTACAATCTTGAAATATGTATTTTCTGTTAGTCAAAATATAATCCAATTCTGCTGTACCATTATTTGAATGCTTCCATGACCTTTTAACATTTTATTCAAAAAAAAGAATTCATAATATAAAGTTTTTCTTTTTCTGCAAACTCCACAAGTCTATGTCCTCTTTCATTTCTATTACCATAACCAAAATTACATATAGCACTTATATCTTTCATTTGTTTACCAATTCTAGCATTAAAGTCTTCCATAACAATTTTAAAATGTTGTTTACTCTGATAAAAACCCTTTTGCACATCCATATAAAAATATTCTACTACTCCATCACTATGAGAACTTCTTGGGGCATAAACCTGAATTACCTGCATTTGGTATCTGCTATTAAGTTGTATAACTATTCTTGCAACTCTGTCCAATACAACATCAATCTCCACAATGTTGTTTTTACACTTTGTTTTTATAATGAATCCTACTCGCCTTGTATTTCCAATATTTGTGTCTTTATAATAGAGTACATGTTCACTTTTTAAATCAATTGTCTCTTCAGCTTTTCTTCTAACTTCACAAAGTCCAATAATGTCCGATTTAATATGACAGTTCTTCTTCTAATTCTTGCTATCTTCCTTTACTTGAAAGTGATCTGCAGTTGTAAGTACCTAAATAAAAAGTCATCATCAAATGGCAGCCTGTGTCCACAGTCAGGGCATTCTTAGCACCCTCTGCCTTCAGCCACCAACTGCTGCCTTGTTTGGTGACTTTACAGCCTCCTGAAAATAATGGCCATGATTTATTTTTGTCTGTCATAATTGTATATATGTATTGGAAAAATATTTATCATTTACACAAACATTCATTCTGCCTTATCAAGCAACTGAGAAGAAAAACCATGGTATTTCTTGATCTTAAACTCAGAGGTAAAAATCCAATAAACTTGCCATGCTGGCTAATGAATGTTGGTGAGCAGCCCATCCAATGTTCATATACTATATGAATAATCGCATAGTAATAACAGCTGCAATGACAAGAATGTATGGAGTGGACATTAGGAATTTGCCCTGCTTGGTTCCTTTAAGGCCTCCAAGAGGAATCAAAGGGTCTCCTTTCAGATAATAGCAAACTCCTTTCTGCAGCCATAAATTTGATAGTATTTTTTATAACAAATTACAGCTATCTCTACTTAATGCCAGACCTTTATGTGACAATTCACAATAGCAATTATTATCAATTTGTACTGACTATTGTGATTTACAACCAATTATTCACTATAATAATCTGAAAAAATAATTTATTTTTTTAAAAAACTGCTATTGTGAAAATGACAGCATTTTCTAAGATTGATGGTATCATAGGATATTGACTTTATGTCATATGAAAAAATGGCAATATTCATATTTACCAGTACAGAGTTTATTCATTATAGACAGTACAGTATACAATATTTTTATAGAGTATAGCATTTTGATTATAAAATTAAAAATATAATTAATGTATAATGATTTCTTTGATTTTCATCCAGTCTCATGCATAAAAATCTATACAAATATTAAGCAAGCTTTTCATAGTATACCTTTATAAGTATTTTAAATTTATTAAGTGCAAGCAGATGATATAATAATAACATGAAAGGCTAAAACCTTCGACAGATGCACTTTAAAAATGCTTATGTGACAGCCAATCAGATGTAATAATGACTGCTCATGGAACTCTTAATTTAAAAACACAAGCCAGAACTACAAGAAAAAGATGAAACCACCTTCTTCTCTACTTAAATTTATATATAAATAAGCCGGACTCAAGCATTCCGCACTAAGAGCATAAAGCTTAAAACACCTTCACATTTAATTCACTAAATATTATATATAAAAATAAACATCATGAAATCTTTTGATTTACTATAAAGCAATTTTCATATCTAATGAAATGATAATAACAAATGTAAATATACTAAATTTATTAAGCACAAGCAGATGATATAATAATAATGTAAAGGCTAAAGTTCCATGTGCAGTCATTATTACATCTGATTGGCTGTCACATAAGCATTTTTAAAGGCATGTGTCAAATGTTTAACCTTTCCCATTATTATTATATCATCTTCTTGCACTTAATAAATTTAATATATTTACATTTGTTATTATCATTTCATTAGATTTGAAAATTGCTTTGTAGTAAATTGAAAGATTTCACATTGTTTATTTATATATAATATTTAGTGAATTAAGCTTCATGCTCTTAGTTTGGAATGCTTGAGTCTGGCTTATTTATATACAAATTTAAGTAGAGAAGAAGATGGTTTCATCTTTTTCTTGTAGTTTTGGCTTGTGTTTTTGAATTGAGAGTTCCATGTGCAGTCGTCCCATAAGCATTTTTAAAGTGCATCTGTTGAAGATTTTAGCCTTTCACCTTATTATTTGTAAGTATTATTTATATTGAATTACATTTATTAATGACATATCAAAAAGTTTAATGACTACAAAAGTTAAAAAAAAATGTATTATTCAAAACAATATTCAAAACAATAAATGATAAAAAGCCTATTTTGATTACATTTAACAACCAAACGAATTAATATTATATTTTTAAATGTGTACATTATCTTAAAAACTGTATAATTACTTAGTTTTATAGATTAAAATTTTTATTAATGGTATTTCACTTGTGGTAAAAATTGATCCTTATAATTTAAAATTTAGTGGCCATAATTGCAAGTTATTTTGAAAAAAAATATTTCAAGCATTATACAATTAATAATCAGCTTGACATGATCAAAATTACTAAATATAAGTATAAAATTTCATTTACTATACAGAATTTCTTTAATTTTATATCATAATAACATAATTTGTTTCAGATATTTCTAAGACAAAGGAACCACAGTGCTGAAACTTAGAAATATAAATTCAGCATAAAACTGAAACTAAATTTTGGTCTTATACTACACTATTCATAATTAATTTTAAATTATATACTATATGAGCTAAAATATTCAGTCAACTAACATGGAATTAAAACTTTTTAGACAAATGAAACTGATATCATTATCAAGCTAAAATATTTTTAGCAAAAAAAAAAAGAGAAGAATGAAATGATTTTATGAATTATGTAACTAATAGTCAATTTTATATAATCAAAAGTTACTCAATCTAAGTTAAAAATAATATTTATTTACTCTATTTTAAATTATAAACTTGTAATGTATTCAGATATATCCAAGAGAATGGTGATGTTAATGCAAACTTTAAAAATTATAGTACCAAAAAAATACAATTTTTTTCAACATAAAATTAAAAATAAATTTTGCTAATATATTGTTAATCATTAATTTTAAATTATGTAATGTAGACATATTAGCTAAAATATTTAGGCAAGTAATTTTAATTTAAACATTTATCAATGCTAATTTCAATCAAATCAAAACTGCTGTTATCATAAATGTATTTTTGTTAAAAAAATAATGAAGAAGAGAGATGATTTATGCATTATGTATTTAATAATAAAATTTATATGGTGAAATTGCAATACAAATTAATTGAAAAAGTTTCATGCTTTTAAATTTTATTTAAATGGTCTATATTTCTGCCATTTAAACAATTGCTAGGTTATTTCAAGAAAATGGCTACTATGTGTAAGAAAATATGACATCTCATGCCACAAAAAAGCCATACCTAGCATATATGTATATAAAGTGCAGTTTATTTAGATATGCAAAGTACATAATATAAAAAAAGTATTAAATATTGAGTTAAGTTGTTTGTTAATACAATATTCACAATTTGTGATATAATTTTTATCCATAGTAACCAATTAAATTGGTTTATAAAAAATCATTATAAACCTTTGTTTTTTATATCATATTCTGGCTTTATGATGAGTTTTGGGGAACTAATTATCATTGCTAGGGGGGGGGAAGATGTATATATTTCAGATGTATGTATTTAAGAAAAAATATTTTAAAGGTATGTAATTTTTTAGATGTTTTTTAATTACTTTGTTTTTAATTTTTTGGTAAATAAAAATTAAAAAGAGTTTATCATTATGAAAGTCATCTCTTATATTTAATGTTCAGTATAAAAGTATACATCCAAAGAAGAAATAAATATGGAAATGTCAGAATTTAAAATACAATAATGCTGGATAAAGATTTCAACATAAGGAATGATCATCACCTAAAATGTAAAAAAAAACATTAAAAGAAAGCTGTAGCTGTACAGATGGAAACTATTAGAGAAAAATAGTATAGGCAATTAATAACATTTATCTCCTGAAATATTCTATTGAATTTTTAAAAAAAAATATTAAAAATACTAATAGTTTTGAAGATGGATTATGTGATATTGATGTTCATATTATGGTATTAATTATTCTAGCTAAAGGTAGAAAGGACTTAAGAGTTGGAATAAAACAGGTTTCTAATAGATATAGAAATTGATCTTATGTTAGATGTATACATCTATGCAAATAGTTACTTTGAGCTCAAAACCTTAGGTTTTATTGAAATGCAAGTTGTTAACTCTAATAGTATAAAGGAGTAAAAGATGATAATTTTATTAAATCCAGCTTTTAATTCTACTTACCAATGATAAAAACAAAAGTCAGAAACTTGTCTAGTGATAATTATATTATAGTACTATACTACTGATGTTCTCAAACTTACAAGCAGATGACTCTAGAGTAGATGAAGAGATATAAACTTGAAAACATATGAGAAACCATCGAATGTTGTTGATGTCAGTAGATACTATAATAAAACCACTGATGCTGTTAGTAGGAAGAAAAAAAGCATGAATTTTTGACTGAAGGAATCTGAAAATAATTTGGAAATGTTCATTTAGAAACTTTAGAAGAAAGTGAAAGTCTCAAAGACATAAAACAATCAGAAGATGTCATCATAAAGCATATAAAAGAGTTCTATAAAACACTATGTAGTAATAAAAACAATAAAGCTTAATCCATACTTTACTATATTTTAAATAATGACATCACTGTTTGAAATATCTTATATAAATAAAATATAATTAATAACATTGGCTCTAAGAAACATAAAAATGCTATAGTAAATAATGATAATCCATATAAAGACTTTAAAAGGATTAGATAAATATTTGGCAAAATTATATGCTGAATGACTAAATGCAGATATAACATATAGCCTGTGAGAATTTAGTAGTAAAAATAAAATATATTAGAAATTACATTCTTAATAAGAGTACCAAATTCTCCATAGAGTAATGCCACCAAGTGCAAGCCTTTCTAATCAATGGATGCAGAAAGATTTGTGCACAAAATCCCTTCCCAGTGCTTACTCATCCACCATTAATTACAAAGGCTTTCACTTGGTGACACTACTGTATGGAAAGTTTGATACTCTTAATAACAGCATGTGTAAGCATACAGAATAGTGATCATGTGATGTTTAAATTGTATTTTTATAAGCCTTCTACCAATTTTTTAGAAGATGTTTAATAAGATCATTCAAATCATGAAAAATCTTAGATGCAAACCAATCAAAAGTGAATCCTTTTTGAAGATTCTATTCTTTTTTAAACTTCTTGTAAAGATGTTTTAAACTTAAGATTCTTTGATTGATTCTGTTTCATTTTCCAAGTTATTCATTTGTTTAAAAGATAATGTGTATTGGTACTTTCTGAACTTTTAACTTATTAAATAAATACCATAAAAGCACTGTAAGATAGTGCATGAATGAAATGTTAAGTGGCAGAGGTAGAAGTTTCTTTGGAGAGATTGTTAAGTGGAGTGAGAAGAAAAGTATAAGTGAATATGAAGCCATTTTGTTTCCATTTCTAGATAACAAGCATTTTACTTTGTTAGCCTTTCAGAGTGATTATTAACAAGTGAAACATGACACTATAGACCCAAATGTAGAAAAAATTATAAAAACATGATTATTAAAATAATAAGAAACAAGTTTATAGCAAGTAAATAGAAAATAAAATAGATAAATAAATAAAAACTATGTCCAGCATCATTTTGTGCAGTAGCAGAATGATAGACTCAGGAGCTCTTGATCCACGAGTCATTGCCTGTTCCATTACGACTCATACTATTTTTTTTAAAACTTCTGATAAATAAAGCATATGATTATATTAAATGGAAATTTTGAGGATGAAGAAGTTGATTTTGTAAATCATAATTTTCAGAGTTTCAAGTAAAATGTCAAAAAATAAAACATAAATAGAAAAACACTAAGAATTCTAAAAAAAAGATCAATAATTAAAAACAAAAGTTAAAGTTCAGATGGGCAGAAACAAAATTAAAATTAGAATTTTAAATATTTGCTCATAGTATTAATATAAATGGAAATATAGTAAATGAGATTAATAATAGAATTAAAATTGGATGGAATATTTTTGGAAAAAATATGTTTATATAAATAAAAAAAGAAGTCTTTTAATAAATGGTTTCTTCTATTGCTTATTTATTTGATTAAGTACATGATGCTTAATATAGTAATAGTACAAAGAAAACAGACCACGCAATATTATATGTATAGTTATCAAGACTAACAGAATAGAATTAAAATAAAACTAAGCAAAATATAAGTCTAGAAGAAATGACTGCAACTAGAAAAATAAAATTTTAACTGGATAGTAAGAAATTATAGAATACCTGGAAAATAATATGAGAAATAAAGGGATGGGATGAGAAAGTTTGTTGAAGTCATATTGAGAAACCACGACTTTTAATTAATTTAAAAAGACTTCCGATTTAGAGATGATGAAGTTGATACTAATGAAGTGGAAAAACACTTTAAAATATAAAAAAAAAATAAGAAAAGATAAAAATTCATTGACGCAAATTTCAAAACAGCTGTAATTAAAATATAAAAATATTTAGATTGCGAATCTAATTACAAAGCTACAGTACTACTTTAAAGAGCTTATTAACATATATAAACAACTTTAAACATAGTAGCAAGAACTTTCACCAAATTATAATGCCTTATTATTTTGATACAATTGCCTTTAGACTGAAGGTTTTGATATTTAAAAATCAAGATAGTTAGTAGTTGAGGTTTGTATTTTCATTCTAAATAATTTTTTTTTCTTTTTCTTATAATAGGAAATTAGAAAAAAACGATGCTACATTACAAATTTAAATTTAATACAATTGCACCAGGAACTTCAGCAGGGTTTGTTGACTCCTTTGGAAGTTCTACACGCATTTCAAGAAAAGGTATGTTTTTTTTTAAGTTTACTTTTGAATATTAATATTAGAAGAAATGTTCCTAGATACTTAAAATCCAAAAAGCATTGTGCTTAAAAACTCTGAATGCAAAATGTTTTAAAATTGAACCTCATTGATTATAAAATAATAAAAAATTCTGTCTTTTCGTTAGCTTAATTAAAATGTTTTCTAAGTAAAACAAAACATTTGAGGTTAATAAATACTAATATATTTAAGATTAAATGAATTAAAAGCTTTTATATAGTTTTAAAACTGTTGATTTTATCGATTTCATGAAAACATTTAATTTATTCAACCAATAAAGTTTTTGGCAGTGCTAGAAAATAATTAATTGTCTATAAAATATGTTATTTTATACCGTGGTTGCATTACAATATGATTCAATGTCAATGAATATAGATACCATTTTTATATTGCTCTGATAATGGTTTTAGGAATAGTTTATAGCTGATTTTCATGAAACAAGAATCGAGATATAATATGGTTGAAGGAGTATCAAATTTGAATTTAACAAAAACACTCTTGACAATTCAAAGGATTATCTATAACATTATTTAGATAGTGTTCTGAAAGTAAACTTTTAACAATTGGTTTAGTAATAAATGTACAAAAATTCATATATTTTATTATTGAGGTGTAAAGAAAAATCAAATTAATAGAAAGTCAGACTTGCAGGGGCATTGCATTTAGAATGCTAAAAACTAAGATATTTTATCATAAAATATAACTACATCAAGAAAATTTGTTTGTACATAGAGCTGTTATTCAGCCAATTTATTGTATGAAAGTGAGACACATATCTCATACTAAAAGCATAATGGCACTGGAAAACTTTATTAAGAATTTTTCCAACTTTCTGATAATATAGTAATGTTATCAAATTAATCACTATGTTCCTTAGGTTTCTGGATATGATGATAGGAATCTACTATTGCAAGCTAAATGTTTTTGAATAGACAAACAAGGCAATTGAAGAATAATATATTTTTAAAAAAAATGTATGATTTATTTATTTCATGTTTTAAGATTAATGATTTTCTTAAAAGATGCAATAATAATTGATTTTATGGGGAGAACATGACTAAGATAAAATAGAATGGAAAGCTACAACTAAACAATAGTTTGAATTTTTCAGAAAGAAGAGTCTTCCACAGAAAAAGTTAAAAGTTAACATAAAAAGTTAACTAGATTGAAAAAACAATATGCAATTATGGTCATATTTAAAATCAGATAAAATAAATATAACAAACAAAAAACTCTGATAGAAACTCTATCAATACCAATATATAAAAATGAATAATAACTATAGCCAGCTTACAACATATCTGCCATTCTAAGTAGCATTTTACAGTTAAAATTTAAATTTCTCTTTAAAAAAATTTCATTAAAGTCACACAAATAATATTACTATGCGAATGACTTAACTTTCTATAATTTATGTATCATCATCATCATCAACCATTATCAATCCACTGCAGGATGAAGGTCTCTCCAAGTTTAATCCATCTTCTCCAATCTTTAGCTTCTCTTCTCCACAACACCCCTGCACATTTTCTTATTT
Source organism: Epiperipatus broadwayi (assembly GCA_028023455.1). NCBI lineage: Eukaryota > Metazoa > Onychophora > Udeonychophora > Euonychophora > Peripatidae > Epiperipatus > Epiperipatus broadwayi. Next base: position 192,418 of record JAQFVV010012452.1, on the reverse strand, counting down.
CATCCATCCATCTCACATGTGGTCTCTTTCTGGGTCTTTTACAATCTCTTGGAATCCAGTTTAAAATTTCAATTGTTCATCTATTATCATCTCTTCTAGCAATATGTCAAGCCCAACTCCATTTCAATTTTTTAATTTTTTCAATAAGGTCAGTAACACCTGTTTGTTGTCTTACCCATACATTGCGTTTTCGATCTCTTCTTGTTACTCCCAACATACATATCTCCATACTCCTTTGAGTAGTCTAAAGTCTCTGTATTGCTCTTTTATTAAGTGTCCAAGTCTAAGATCCATAAGTAAGAACTAGTAAAACACATTTGTTAAAAACCATCCTTTTCAAACATATAGGCATATTTCCTTTAGTATCAAGTTATTTCTACCAAATGACTTAAATACTCTCCATTTACTTTCACTCCTTTAGTTTCCCATTTTAATCCACAAAATACTTCTTGCAGCACTGCTGTAAAGAGTTTTGGAGATATGGAGTCACCTTGTCTTACACCTTTCTCAATGTTGATTTTTCCAGTATCATTATGTAATCTAATTGTGCTGTTGCATTTTTATAAATATTTTTAAAATATGACTATATCCTGGATCTATACCTTAATGATCCAATGCTTTAATCACTGAAGAAATGTGTATAGAATCAAATGCCTTTTCATAATCTACAAATCCAAAACATAATGACAACTCATATTCATTTGTCCTTTCTATGACTTCTCTCAATACCTGGATATGATCTATTGTACTAAAACCACTTTTAAATCCAGCTTGTTCTCTTGGTTGGTGGAAATCCAAAGTTCTCTGTAGACGAGTTGTAATTATCTTGGTAAAAATTTTATATAAAACTGATAAAAGGCTGATAGGTCTGTAATTTCTAATATCTTCTTTATCACCTTTTTTAAATATTAATATTATTACTGCATTCTTCCAATCTTCCAGTACATCTTTATCATTTAGACATTTGGTATATAACTTTGCTAAAATTGTTTCTATTTCTTCACCTGCTTCTTTTAATATATCAATTATAATTCCATCATTTCCTGGAGCCTTTCCTTTCTTCATACACTTAATTGCATGTCTCACTTCTTCATTTAAAATTCTGGGCAATTCTGAAGATGTAATAGATATAGGAGGTACTTGTTCTTTATTACTATATAATTCTTGATAAAAATCTTCTACCAATTTCATGATGTCATCTCTCTTTTTAGTAATAATTCCATCTTTTTTTCTTATTGCAGATATAAATTTTCTACCAATACCAAAATGTTGTTTAACATTTTTGAGACTTTTATTTTCTTCTACAGCTTTCCTTGCTCTTTCACAGTTATACTTTCTTATATCATTTTCAACTCTTTTCCGTATCATTTTACAAAATTCGAGATATTCAATTCTTTTTAATACATCATTTTTGTATATCTTCATATTTCTTCTTTTCTTCATAAATTCTCTAGTCTCAGTAGAAATTTTATTAGTCAATTGCTGCTTTTTTCTACCAGCTATGTTTGTTGCAGTTTTTAAAAGTGTATCAGTTATTTTCATATTAATTTCATTTAAATCTGAATCATGTTCAAAATCTCCTAACACTTGAAACCAATTTGTAAGTTCTAATTTAAATTCATTAGAATGTTTCTGAAGATTAGGAATATCAACTGTAAATATTGTTTTTCTTAATAATTTTTGTTTCTCTAGTTTTACAGTAACACGTAACTTACACCTTACTAATCGATGATCACTTCCTGTGTTAAATTTATTAAGAACATTACAATCTTGAAATATGTATTTTCTGTTAGTCAAAGTATAATCCAATTCTGCTGTATTTTCATTTGGATGCTTCCATGTCCATTTCCTTTTAACATTTTTTTCAAAAAATGAATTCATAATATAAAGTTTTTATTTTTCTGCAAACTCCACAAGTCTATGTTCTCTCTCATTTCTATTACCATAACCAAAATTACCTACAGCAATTTCATCTTTCATTTGTCTACCAATTCTAGCATTAAAGTCTCCCCTAACAATTTTAAAATGTTGTTTACTCTGATCAAAAGCCTTTTGTACATCCATATAAAAATCTTCTACTACTTCATCACTATGAGAACTTGTTGGGGCATAAACCTAAATTATCTGCATTTGGTATCTGCTATTAAGTTGTATAACTAATCTTGCCACTCTGTCTGATACACCATCAATCTCCACAATATTGTTCTTCCACTTTTTATTTATAATGAATCCTACTTCACTTATATTTCCAATATGTGTGCCTTTATAATAGAGTATATGTCCACTTTTTAAATCAATTGTTTCTTCTCCTTTTCTTCTAACTTCACAAAGTCCAATAATGACCCATTTAATATAAGACAGTTTTTCTTCTAATTCTTGCAATCTTCCTTCACTTGAAAGTGATCTGCAGTTGTAAGTACCTAAATAAAAAGTTGTCATCAAATGGCAGCCTGGGTCCACAATCAGGGGATTCTTAGCACCCTCCGCCTTTGCTCACCAACCGCTGCCTTGGTTGGTGACTTTACAGCCTCCTGGGAATAAGGGCCATGCTTTATTTTTGTCTGTCATAATTGTATATATGTATTGGAAAAATATTTATCATTTACACAAACATTCATTCTGCCTTATCAGGCACTGAGAAGAAAGACCATGGTGTTTCTTGATGTTAAACTCAGAGGTAAAAAACCAATAAACTCACCACACTGGCTAATGCATGTTGGTGAGCAGCCCATCCATGTTCGTATACTATATGAATAATCACATAGTAATAACAGCTGCAACGACAAGAACGTATGGAGTGGACATTAGGAATTTGCCCTGCTCGGTTCCTTTAAGGCCTCCAAGAGGAATCAAAGGGTCTCCTTTCAGTTAATAGTCATATCTGTGCTCTATTGTTTATTTTGCATATAAATGATATTGATGATTAATAAATAGTAATTTATACAATTTTTTATTTTTTATTTTTAGACAATTTTTGCAAATTTTGTCAATTTTTTCTATATCATTTTGCAATGGATTATATAAAAAGAAATTATTGCAAGTGTAAAGTTAAGACGATAAGATTATAAAGACATTTTTAATCAAAAAGCAATCAGCACTATCATTTGTGTTAGAAGCTTTTTATTTTGTTTTTATATTTTTCAAATTATATATATATATGTGTGTGTGTGTGTGTTGTGACAGGGAATTTTATAGTGTTATATTTGGTTATACCATGTATTATTTTGTTTTGATCTTCAATGTTTAGATGAAATAACATTCCTCATGTTCAACATCAAGGCCTTAATAAAGAATTTTTGTCTTAAGTATTAACAAGATTGAGAGTGAAGTAAAAAATAATCATTTTGTGACCAATTTCTAAAAATGTGATGTTAAAACTGATGTAATCAACTTTTGATTAAAAGCATTTTTATGTTTCCTAACTCTGAGACTTGTAATTGCATTTGAATGACCTACTTAAAATCAAGCAGTCATCAAGAACTTGTTAAAATCTCCACAGTATCGAAAATAAACTAAGCATCAAAAAATATATAGTAAAAGTGAAAGTTAAGAACAAAAGTAAGACATCAGCACACAGGGAAAGATTTTGGACCAAATAAAGAGGTTTTGTCATTGTGTAAGATCAAATAATTGAGTTCGTAGCCTGATCCAGACTTTGCATCGACATTTTTCAGTTTCAGCTAAAATGAATTAACAATTAATGAAAATATACAAATAGAACTTAGTGACCAAAAGCATGAATCATAATATGAAGATCAATAAAAAAGTTTCAAGTCATTAAAATAAATTAAATTATTACCTATTATCTGACTATCCATATTATGTTTATATTGGAAGTGTTATTCTAGAAGTGCAAACCTTTTATGAATAAAGTGAAGCAACCGCTAATATTATAGTTTTGAAAAAATATTTATTCATCTTGATAAATAATTTTATTGTCAGAAATGTAATGTTTATAACTCTAATTTTTAAAACAAAAAATTCTATATTGTTTTGTTTTTTTAATATTTGTAAAGTAAATCGTATTTTTTTCATGAAAACTATATTAAAAAACTTTTATATTAGTTTTACAAACTTATATTTCTGTAAAAATTTGTAAACCATTACAATAATTAAACTGTCAGAATCCACAAATTAAAAATAAAAGTAAAAACATTTATATACCAAGGCTTCTGTATAACTAATACCTCAGTTATTTATAATTACAGGAGCCATTGTTAAAAACGTTTGTGAATTGGCAATTTTTTAAAATACACAAACAGCTGATTTGTCATAAATTATCTATATTTCTTGCATTGTTAAAAAAAAATACCCCTAAAGAATGTACTTTCAAAAATTGATATTATGTTTTTTAAAAAAAATTATAATCTTAATAAAATAAAAATCAAGTAATGCTTGGATAAATATTTTTGCCAACTAATCCACAACATAACTTCAGTTAAAAGTAGGCTATGATTATGGAGACTCAAGATCTCCGAAAGCGCTAAGCCATATAACTTTGTAAGATTTAGACAAGCTTCACTTTTTTGCGTAAAGCGCAAGCACAATTAATTACTAATCAAAAGTGAAGTAAAAACTATTATTTTATTTCAAATATGAAATAGTTTAACTTATGTATGATTGCATCTAAGCACAAACAATCAAAAGCAGTTTAATGGACAGTATTAGATTAGTAATGAAACAGAGAACTAAAGTTGGAAGGCTCAAAAATATGATGAAATATAAGTAAGTTTCACATATACATTTAAACATAAAAATAGAAGAACTACCTATATTTAAATATCTTCTTCATTATGTTACAAGGCTGTTTTTTTTATATAGAATGCTGTAATTTTCATTAAAAAAAAGAGAATCAAAAAACTCGATTTAGCAAAATTCCCAATTAAAAAAGTTTTTAAAGAGAAAGATGAAGGATTTGTAATAATTCAATAATAAATTAAATATGTATTCCAACATGTTTACTTTATCACAAAATATTTTTGCTATATCTGTCTTTTTAAATAAAATTTTACTATTATTTTTATGTTAATATTGCATATTGCTTTATTTGTATGCGTTTCTTTTATTGTGACGTATTTTCAGAGCATTGGAAATTGAACTTAAGTAAAACACTTTATTGTAATAACATACAGTCATCTTTGAACACATTTCACTGCAAGCGATGCCAAAACTGAGAATATTAAAATTGATTATAAAAAAAATTATATGATCTTATACATATAAACAAAACCTACTATTGGAAGTTTTCATTCAGTTTTTATGACTTATTTTTATTTGGAATTTCTAAATGGATTTTAGAATAAAAAGTTCAGAAGATTTTTTTAATAAATCAAGCTTAAAATTTCGAATATTTTTTTTAAAATTTAATTATAATTGAAAATGTGTGAAATTCTTAATAACTAATTGTTTGCTTTGGACAGCAAAAGAACTTGATTTGACTCTATACATCCACCTACATATATGTGTTATCATTTTTTTAATCTTTAAATAAAAATACAGATTAATTTCTCATCTAAATCTTTTTATATGCGTAAATTATACAACAAATGGAAACTCTGTTTTCTAAATAAAGTTAAATCTACAATCAAGGAGTATTAAAGTGCATTAACCATTCAAGATAGCTTTAGCAGGCAGAAAGAAAATAATAGTAAATTTATCCAAGCTACTTCTAATCAAAAAGGCTACCACTTTTGATCAGTCACTCAAGCTGATATGTATGAGATATAGCTCAGCATTATAGTTATGAGGAGATTCTTTGCATGGTTAAAAAGCGTCTTTGTGCAAGATAAATTTTAGTGCCCCCCTTCCTCATTCTATAAAACAAAATTTGTAAATTAAAAGACAGTTTTTTCCAGCACTTTCACAAGAAAAACTTGAAAATATAACTTTAGTTATTTAATGTATTTGGTAAATACCTTTCATGTTTTATTCATTTATTTCTGTGTAAAATAAACATGAAGAATAAAATATATGCTAAAATAAAACATAATAATGTTTAAAAAATAATTTTTGAAAAAATAATTAAATAATACCTTAAAAGAAAAATATTTATTGAATTAATATATTCATTCAGTGTACTGAATGTTTTTATATAAGTAATGAGAGGGATTTGAACTTAGAATTTTTCAGTTTATATTTGGCCTCTAATCCATTTCAAACAACCAACATACATGACCACATATATATAAAAATGATAGATGTATTTGTTTGAGATAGAGTAGGGAATGAATATAAACTGAAAAATCCTAAGTTCAAATCCCTGTATTTTACTTAAATAATTATTTAGTAAATTTAAAATTTTTAATTTTTTTTTTTTCAAAAGTTTTTTATTATTTTTTTGGTCAATCCTGTAAAAATTCTAATACAGACAGGAAATATCTGCAAATAAGACATTTTTAAAAATATTTGTTTTTATTACATTTAAAAAAATGACACATAACCATAAAACTATTGCAATGATAGACCAGCTCTGATATTATATAAATAATTAAATAATATATAAATGTTTGCCAAATGTTATGTAGATCCTGAATATGATTCATTGGGATGCTTCGCTTCAGAGCTCCATTCTGCTTGCTTTCTGGTCAGTAACTCATTAACACTTAATCTTTATCTATTGGAAAATTCATTAAAAATATTTCATGCATAAAATTATTTACATTTTCTATTAACAATATTATATTCTTTCAATAATAAAATATTCATGGTGTTATTTATTATTTTATGTAGTGTTATGTTACTATTGGTAATATTGGGATTAGCACTACTGAAATGTAATTGTCTGTCCATAATTATTCTATCTTTGCAAATATATTTTCATTACTTGTGAAATATCACTTTAAGTTTGACTTTAAGTTAAAACTATAATTTATTATATATATATAATCTGATATTTTAAATTTTCATACATTGTTTATTGATCATATAACTATTATATAACCAAACTAGTTCCATTAATTCTCATACAACTTATTTACATTTTCTATTAACAAAAGTAATTTCATTTATTTTTATTCAATAATAAAATTTATTTTATTATTTAATTTTTATGTGGTGTTGTCAATTATTAATAATTATAATTTATTATATATATAATCTGATATTTTAAATTTTTATACTTACATTGTTTATTGATCACATAACTTTAATATTTCATTAGGACCATCAAAGTAGATCACTTTTAAATAACATGACTGATAAAACTCTTACATCCCATTTGCACCTTTTTGTTAAAACATTATTTGTTTTAAAAATTCTTTCATTATTTTTAATTCACAGGCAACTTGTTTACTATTTCTATTACCAAAAATAATTTCACTTATTTTCATTCAATAAAAAATATTGACCTCCTATATTATTTTACTTTTTAATACTTATTAATAACTATGTCATATTATATATATATAATACTTTATTATGTAGCTTGACAATTAGAGATTTAGCCAGAAAAAAATGAAATTTTCATACCTAGATTGTTTATTGAATATATTTTTAGAAAACTATTAAAATGCCTTGCACTTTGTTTTGTTTATTCATAGGTTATGTTCTATAACTATATTAAAAAAATCAAACTCTCGGTTTGTTCCATTAAATCAATTTTTTAGATTATGTCAATAGTACAACAATGTGGGGGTTTATTATAATAAGAGAATTTCATTAATTAATATCCTTATCATGAAATTTGTTAATAATTAAATATTTTGGCATGCAAAAAAAAGATGTTTAATAAAATGTGTAGAAAAGATCTAGCATAATAAAAAAGAGATAAAATTTATTGTTATTAAAAAACTTTCCACAAACCACTTAATAGAATCAATCCAAGGACCTCAAATTCAAGAGATGAATATTCTACCACTAGGCTAAACTGTCTTATACATACAATCTTTGCAAAATGTCATTGATAAACTTAATTTCCTCACATGTAAAATTGTTGCAATTATGAGCGAATATTTTTAAAATAAATTTTATTTTTAAATAAAATAGTAATAATAACATGTTACTGTTAATATAAATTAGTGTTTGGGAAATCACAACATTTTTATTTACATATAAGTTTTATTAATTATAGTGACAAAAAGGCATTAGCCTGTTCAGTTTTGTGCAAAGGTACAATATATATGAAGTATATTTCAGGGCTTGAGCAATTGTCCCAAGTCTAAGTAAAAAAAGAATTCCTCTTATATTTAAATAAAAAAAATATTTAAATTCAGAATGTGTTTCTGAGAATAAATTGATTCAGAAAATTAAACATTTACATATAAGTTTTATTAAGTAATAACCTGTAGATTTATACTTTACGTTTGTCTTCATTATGATAATATTAAATATTTAATTTAGTTTTCTATTTGTTGTTACAGCTTTATGTTAGAAGTGTGATAGCACAATTTAATATTATCATAAGTTTTATTAATAAACAAGGCAAAACTCTCCATACAGTAGAGATAGTGATCGTGTGATATTTAAGTTTTATTAATGATTGTGATACAATGGCGTTGACCTCTTCTATTTAGAATAATGTTTAGTGTAAATAGGTAGTATATTTCAAGTCCCAAAATTTGAGACTTAGGTAATTGACACAATAAGTAAAAAAGTATTTCTCTCATATTTAAATAAATAATATTTGTACTCATGACATATTTCTAACAATGAAGTGATTCAAAAATACAAATATTTTTACATATTAATTTTATTAATTATCTTAGTGTTTCATTCACCTGTGATAAAACAGCTTTGTACCCCACACAACCAGCACCCCTGCATGTTGGCTTTAAGAGTTCAAATACAATGTAAAACATTTCTTACATTTTAATTAAAATACTCATATCACAAAATTATGTATTTAAATTTAATATTTTTAATGGGTTAATGGGAACTCTATTCCCATTTTATTAAAAAATTTATATCTATATTGACCCATTAAAAATATTACATTTAAATAGTAAATAACATTACTGTTATATGTATAAAGCTAAATCCACAGCCAATATGCATTGATGTGCAACAACCAATTCTGGACAGTTTTGCAAGCTGAATGGAAACATTAGCAAACCTGTCCAAGCTACCACTAACCAAAAGGAGGTTTGACATCTTTGCTATTGTTTTCATTAAGCTTGCAGAACTTCATCTGATTGATTGCTGCACATCAGTATGCCCTAGCTGTGGATTTAACTATATATATATATATATATATTGTATTAGACACTCAATCTATTCTGATAACAGAGGGCGCCACCAGATAACTATCTGAAAAATTTATTTACTGTGATCAGAATGGATGATGATGATGGTTTGTGCCGAGTAGACTCAGGGAGAAACAAGAGATCTTAAAATTGTTTAGACAATTAAGACAAAAAGCACAAAGACAAATTTCAGCCAAATTAAGTTTAAACATATTTAACAAAATTTTATTTAAGAGAAAATAAATGGTGAAGTATAAGTTTACGACACAAGAAATAGGGTTAGCTCAGGCGTGTACCAGAAAGACTAAATGCAAAGCTCTGGCAGACTGACTGATCTTCCAATAACGAATTATAAAGGGAGGAAGCACATTTTATTCAGCAGAGGATTCACCCAAATATTGGTTTTCCCATTCAGATATTTAAACAATACATTCTTGAAACAAATCAACGAAACCAGCGCCAACGAGCTTTTCGAGGTCTGAAAAATGTGTCAGGCCCATGAATGTCATATGTCAGTAAAAGCTGCACCTATTATTATATTTAAAATAAAGGTGATTGATTTACCTCAAGAACAAACAAAAATATGATTGCAATGAACGGAAAACAATTAAAACTGGCGAATCCCAGCCAAACAATTGGCAAAAACTACTCTAAGAATCATAATTAAAGGTCTCAATAGGAGACAAGTAAATCATTAGAAAAACAGTTACATCTGCCCCAGCAATTAAAGTAAAAATAAACTTACAAAACAAATTCTGAGTACACGCTCTGATAAATGTAAAGTCACAAGTAAATACAAAAATAAATCTATCGGAGAGTGCACATGAGTACGAAAATATTACAGCTTTAAATACTTTAGCAGTGAAAGCTTCTCTCACCTGTAATTTAAAAAGGGATAAATATTATCTTTCTGCTGGCGACTTATAAAAATTACCAAGAAAAGAAACAGCAACTCTAGTTTCCCGAACAGAGATACAAAAACAATTAATTACTTGATTACGATCTTGTAATCTAGAAGAAATCTCTATTCTCAGAAAACCAGAACAATAAAGTAGATAAAACACCAGATAGAAGATTTACAGTTTGCATAAAGCACAAACTAAGTGTATAAAATCAGTTACAGAATAATAAAATAATTACAGGCAAGCATTTAAAATATACACGACTGCTAAAGCATTTAGTAAAAGTTAGGCATAAAATTAAATACAAAAACTCACACTCCACTCTCCAATAAACAAAAATTGAAAGCAAACTTGGAATCTTAAAACTAAGATTCCAAGACACACTACAAAATACTAGAAAATACAGCAAATATTAAATATGAGGCTATATTGTTTAGGAATACATATTTATAATTAGATTGAGTGGAGATTTAATGAAAAGAAATTTACCTTGGAAGAATAAAAGAAAATAGTTATCTTACGGTTCAATACAGTTTGTGTAGAATGCGCACATTTATTTTAGTCCATTTTCAGGTCCTATGACAGTGGCAAGGTAGAGACAATGGGGTTTTGTTTATTTTAGGTGTTCATGGCAGGATTGAAGGAGAGCTGGCAGGCATGGGTCCGTCTTTTGAGTTAAACTAGCACAACATATTGTTGGTTATAAAACATATAGCAGTATATTTTGACATCACAGAGAAAGCAAAATTGTTTTAGTAACTACAAATTTTGCTTTTTAAAGATTAAATGTTCAAACTGCTAATGGTACAAAGGCTGAAGAGGTTATTCCGACTCAATATTGGAACCATGAAGCTGAACGAATCACTTTGACTGAGTGCTGACTTAATCTCTCTAGGATAGAATAGACTAGACTAACCCATGAAATTTTTGGTGTTATTTATACCTCCACTTGACTTCCCATGAAAACTAGCCATGTTGTTGAATTCTACGCCTAAGGCAGGACAAATATTAATCTCCAGCTCAATCTAATCTAAAAATTCTACCCAGGGATTATTGAAACAAAAACAACAACACAAATCAAATCTCCGCTTTTTAGAATGAGTTTACAATGGTTAAAATAAAAGCAACAGGAATGTAATTAATAAGCTTGCCTGTTTTTGATTAAATTAATTAAAAGTAAGTGATGAAAGCAAACTATTTTAAAATAAATCGATAAACATTAATTTAAAATGATCCGTTTTACATATAAACGCGTGTGTATTTTGATACACGTATTCTTTTTAAATAATAATAACAATTTAAACATTAAATAAGATTTAACAAAAATTAAGTTTTTAATTTTGGCAGTAAAATCCTTGAATCGGAGATCAATCCGGTTCCATATATATATATAATAATGTTCATTCTATTTACTAATTAATTTACATTTATATTAACTTAATTGTTATTTATCAGAAAAGAAAAAAAAGCCTTTAATATTAAGTTATATAAATAAATGACAAATTCTTTACATACTGCTTAATAATAATACTCCAGCTTCTTTATCAAACTTATTGCATGTGTAAAATAATCATTTATATATGCTATCTCTACTTTTACAAAGAAATCCAGTCTGCCAAATGATATTATTAAGGCTGAACCTTAGTTTGAGATCAGATGTAAACAAAGCTTTTTTCCACATAACGAAGCATTAAATTTGATTTCACTGAGTTAATCTCTATTCATTTGAATGCCATTGTGAACAGTTTTTAGCTTCAGTAGTCATATTTGCTTGAAACACTATGTTGATATTTTATTTCATGTTTAATTATAGTTTATACAATCACAAATGATTTTAAAATGAATAGAAATTTGCTCTGACAGAAAAAGTTTAATATTTGATTGGGATAAAAAATACCGTTATCATGTCATATTGATTTGAAATTTGGCCTTAAAAATATCATTTAATTAAATTGGTTTTCTTTATAAGAGTAGAAAGTAAGTCATTATTTTACATGTGCAATCAGTTTGATAAAAAATGCATTGCTATTAAGCAACAGATGAAGAGTTAGTCATTTGAATATTATCATTTGTTTGAAATGCTGTAATGATTACTAAATAATACAGTGTTAATAGTATGCTATAATTGAAATAACTAACTTTTCAAGTGCTACTTATGTCAATGCAACATTCTACAACTCCAAATATGATTTGTAAATAAAAATGAATCCATTTTCATTTGTGTCTGTAATGTTAAGAAGGTTAAGTAAATTATATTTATTAAAGAAAATATCAAATCTGACAAAAATATTTTAATATGACACATTCAAATTAACAAATTATATAAATTCACAAAGTAAAATCCATATCAACTTATTTTAATACTCTTGAAACAAACAATCAAATATGCAAATATTGAATAATACAAAACTAACATTAGATATACCAATGTGACATGTCTAGTGTCAAATCTCTTTTAAAAATAAAAATAAATCTAATTAAATTTGTGACTTTAAATCTTAACAGAAAGCATATTGAATAATTATTTTTATTAAGGCAAATGTCAAATCTGACAGAAATGTTCACATAGCTTCATTCAAATCAGCCAATTATATACATTTACAAGATAAAAGCATATACACTCTTAAAAACAAACAAATAAATATCAAGTATGCAAATACTAAATAATGTAAAAGAGTTACAATATATGCTATATTTTAGTCCAGCCCATTATATATAATAACTCATGTTTTGTTGATAAACACTGAACATTGATTAGAATAAAAGATATATATTATTTATTGAATATAGTGACCCTTAGCTTTTGCACTAAAGCTGAATGTCAAGTTTTGTAATGACATATTAGTAAAAAATCACTTTTTTCATTGTTTAATTTTCCAATAAGTAAATTTTATTGCTAAATAATAACTAACTGTTTATGTAACTGATTAGTCATTTTAGAATGACCATTATGATATTCATATTTTAAAAATAGTCTCTATTTATAATTTTATAACATCTAAATCCTGTAACCTTTTATAATTTTAAATATTCAGTTATAAAGTTAATAATATCTTACAGTATTAATAAGTTTAAATGTTAGAGTAGTAAAGCTGAAATCATTTTAGTTTGATTGTCATATTTTATTAAATTAAAAATATCAGAGAACTGTGAAAAATGAGTTTAAACTTTAAAACAGGTCTTGAATATCTAAGTTAGTGACATTAATGAGTATTGGTTAATTTTAATAGTAGTGTGATTTAGCTTTAACTAGAGAATTTTAAAGTTTAATTGATTAAAATGTATATTATTTTAAAATTAGTAATTAACTCCTATAGTAAAGTTAGTATTCTTAAATAATTTACAAAGTGCATACAATACGCAGTTTGCAGAAGTTATAAAATGAAAATAATCAATATTTCAGCTATGGCTTAGCACTTTCAAGGTTCTATGCCTCATTTAATACTAATATGTCTGAAATGCATGCATGAAGCTGGTTAATATTTCTTAAAATATTTTCTGATTAAAACTTAATGCTTAAAACTGTTAATGTTTGAAATGTCTTTATTTAAAGATAGTAAAAAAATATTCTGAGATTTTACAAATGTAAAAAAATGTCTAAAATAAGTATTTTTAATATTTTACTGATATAATTTTGTTTTATTAAACAGTGTGAATCTTTAATGTTTAAAGAATGTATTTTTATTATAGTAATTAATGTCATTATTAAATAACTTGTTAAATATTTCTTTAACTTCCTGTTTAGATGAGTGTCTCCAAAAAGATCTGGAATCATGCTAATTAAGGATATTTTGGAATTTTGCAATAGATGTATTAGAGAAATTTTAGCCTTTTGCTTAATTAGGTCAATTGGAAATGTATTTGATTGTCAATCATGTTAATCAAGTGTGATTACATGTTGTATTATATAAATCAGATGTAAAAAAAGTCACACACACCTATCTATTCAACATATCTAATCTGATCATAGTACTTTTAAACTCAATTTCTAAATCATTTTTTATTTGTTAATTAACAACATGCATTGTTAAAAAAGTCATATTTATTAAGGCTATTCTCATGTGAAATCTTTTAACACTTTAAAGTTTCAACAAGGTATTGCATTATGGGAAATTTGCTATGAATGTTTCAATGATGAAATTAATTTCTTCAAAAGCTACTTCAATAATAGAGCACAATCAAAAGTATTATCCTTATTATGTAAAGACTTTATTAATTTTAGTTTTCTATACTATATTTAACCTTTTATTTAGGATGGGTAATTTTCATGTTATCTGTAAAAACTTTTAAAATACTTTATACTAATATTAAATAGGTTTACTTTATACTAATATTAAATAGGTTTTATTTATTCTTCTAATGAACTTTATGCAACTTTTATAGTTAAATAAAACTAAATATTTTATCGTATTTCAAATACGCTTCTTCTGTTGTAGTTTTATTTATGTATAAAACAAAAACTATTTAACCAGGAATTGTAGAACTTTTTGAATATAAAGTAATTTTATAAATGCTATATTTTAAATTACTATATTTATTGCCTAAGAAATAATGGGATAATTACATACTTTGTTACACATTTGCTTTATTTATAAAACTTATAAGGTGAATGCTGTGATATAATATTTGCTCCTTAGAATAAAATTATATTAGAATAGAGATAAAACTCAACTTTTGACTTTATGCAGAAAAGTGTACTATTAATGAAAAATGTACATTAGTTAGTATGCCTAATTATTTACTGCTCTATTAAAAATATAAAATGCATTTATTAATTGCTAATTCTTGCAAGAAATTAATATCTTTTAATGCTAGATATTATAAATGACACCATCATAAAATGAGTTTATTATATGTTCATTGAACTTGAAAAGAAAATATAATTTTCACTCTATCCAATTTATTAAATATATTTGTTCTTTAAAAATGGCATTATCTTATTATCACTATGTTCAATCTATGCTCTGGAGATATTAATTTAAAAATTTTCTCTTAAATTTATTGTGCTCTGTTTACTGAATATTTGCATCTTATCAATAATTTATAAAATAAGCTTTTTAAAAAATAAATATGAAATTTATTGATATAATATGCTGCACGGAAAGTACAATGACCATTTTTCAGATACTTGTTCTGTTGTAATCATCAATAAATTATAAAATGTGTGCTTTTAGAAGAAATGTTAAATTATTATAAGAAATATTTAATGTTCATCACATTTGTTCTTTACAGTCATCAAGTCAGAATAGCAATGTAATTTATTTGTGTTAGTGACTTCAAATACTTGCTTCCTCATATTGCATGAATTGTTGTGTGTGTTAATTATATTTATAATGTTATTTCAATATGAAGAAAAGTTTGCAGAATGGTCTGCAAATCTTTATTGACTGTATCCAGCACACTGATGAATATCAAGATGAAGTATTCTCTTTTTTTTTGATCTATTTTTGATGAGTATAACTATTTTAAATATTTGTTATATTGTAAATGTCATCTATTTATATCTATGCATTTTGGTATAATTTTATGTCTGATCTATTAGGTATTTTTTGCTATGTTCTCAAAATATTATCAGAGTAATAATATTTGAAATACTTCATACTTGTCACTTTATGAAGTTATGTTTAAATGCTTGAATAATTTAGAAGCTGATGTATATTATTTATTGTCTTCTTATTATGCCATAATTTTATATTTAGCTATATTTATCTCTGTATTGTTTTATCAGTTTTACATATCATTTAGTTATCATTGTTTTAAGAAGACTGTCACATAATCTCTCTTATAATTTATTATATTTTGCCAGTAAGTTTTTAAAAGATAGTAACATAGTTTCTTGCTTATGATTTATTATCTTGTCAGTGAGTTTTAAGAGATTTTAGCTTAGTTTCTCTCTTATAGATGATTATATGCCAGTGATTTATTAATTATTTTTGTGTTATTTTCTAGAGAAAGCTTGTGGCTAAGACCTGTAGAGGTCCCTACCTTCGAATTTTTCAGATGCTTATTCCTAAAGGTTACAGCTTTAGTAATATTACTTAATATAATAATGTGTGTTTAATAAAATTTATAATTAAACATGTAATGTTTTATTTAGAAAAATGCCTGTTTTTCTCATGATTTTTCATTGTCATTTTTCCTGACTAGTGACAAAGGCAGCTCATTTTTGTCCTCATGCATAGGTGTTTTTCAGTTTATGCCATCAACCTATTTTTGTATTTACTTTATATCTTTTAATGTGGATTATTTTTGTGATATATTTTATCTTAAGCCATGAATATTGTGCAACCACAACTTTATCCTGGAATTTGATATTTAGTCACACTCTTAGTTTATTTGACTGTTTTATTTTTAATGTGTATGTCTTGTAGTTGCACTTATCTAGCATCTCAAATACTAAATTCAATAAAATGTTTGATATTGAAATTTAAAATTGTGTATGTAGCTATATAAAATGGTATACATCTCCAGCATTAATCAACAAAATAAGGATTGATAAGTTTATATTTTACTTAAAATAGTAAATATTTTCACTTAGGGATTTTATAATAGTCAGACAGTGGCTTAAATGTGAGAACTTATTAAAAGTATTAAAGCCATAGAAGATTTTTTTAACCATTAAATATTATTGCTATTATTTCTAAAAATGTAATATATAATTATCTGTCAAATAATTTTTTTCTATTTTGTTTTGGGAAATTATTTTAATAAATTTGTAAGCTATAAATTATAAACTACTTTATATTTGTCTTTTGAAAGTTGTTACTGTAGTATTAATTTTTTTATTAATTGAAATGTATTTGCATTTTATCATCATCTTCATTTATCAGAAATCTATTAGTAATATTTAGCGCTCAATTATATCTGTTTATTTATGCATTGAGAGTACATGAAAACAAAGAATTTGCTATGAAAATCACTTTATTTAAATTGTATTTCTGATGCTAAGAGGACATCAAAGAAAAATATTATTTTATTTAATAGAAAATAATAAAACTATTTATTTATTTGGTATAAGATTGCTTTAGTCAATTTCATTTATGTGGAAGGTCACTTTGTTTTGTTCATTATCAGTTTAAATGATAAGATTACTTGATTTTATCTTAGATGATTAAAGGCAAACTATTTGCATAATATTTTGGGCAGCCATAAAATCTCATCTATTTGTGAAATCCTGAATGCCATTTTAATGTATTATCATTATTTTAAATTTAAGAGTTTTTAATATTTAATATTCCTTATAAATTTTATAATTGTTAATTCAGTGTCTTATTGCTATTGTTGCTTTACTAGGATCACATTCTTGGCTAGATTTTCAAAAACTAAAGAGAACAAAATTAGAGATTATCCATCATAGAAAACCTTTAAGATTTATTTATTTATTTACATATGATATTATTGGAAAAGAATTGTTCTAATTTAAGATCAAATTATTTGAAGAAAGAACTGAGTTGCGAAAATAAAAGAGTATAGGTATTAATTTAATAAAAAAAGAGAACTGCACATTAAATCTGATCATTTCTAGAAAGATAATCATAATATTTATAAGAATTAGTGGTATTTTTGAGGATGTATTAGTAAAGAAGAAGATTTAAAAGTAACCTAACCGTTTTTTGTGCCAAATGCTTTAAAATATTAAGAGTTATTAACATTTTAAAAGAGAATAAGAATTCTTTCCCTCTTAATTTACTGCATTTTGGCATTTGTCTTACTATTAATGCTCATTTGTTGTTTTAAATTTTATATCAGCACATGAATAATCCTGATCTTAGCCTATATATTAATATTATTTAGCTTATTAGTATTAATGCTATATATGCTTGGCATATTGAGAAGTATAGCTTTTCTGTGTGATTCAGCACTACAGTTTTGACACTACTACAAGTGCATTCTACATAAATTATTTATAGTGAGCATTCACATTCTATGAAATTCGTTTGTGTATTATTGTTTCAGTAAGTTAATTACATTTTATGAAGTGTTTTAAGATTATTATAAATTATATTGAAAAAGTCATCATTCCAATTCACAATATTCATTAATTCTTAGGCTCAGTAAAATTAGTAAATGTTAACTTTAAATCTTCAAATTAAATTTAATGTATTGATAGCTTTTCTACAAAGGAGAGACATTATGAAAGTGATGCAAGCAAGAGACAAAGAGAGAGGCTTTGATAGAAAAATTATGACTGATAAGGACTTTTTTCCTGCAATGAAACATCCTAAGAAAACCCAGAAGTGTTATTTGAAAAAGTAAGCAGAAGTAATAATAATCCAATTATGGCTGATCATCTAAAAACGGTAAATGAAGTAGAAGTGTAAAATCATAAAAAAAAAATAAAAATGGATAGTGAAAAAGTTCTACCACATGTAGACAATAGCTTTGCTATAAACCTGAACAATGAAACAGTAATTTCAGAAGAAATATTGATGAATATTGAAACCTTAATTGCTTCTGATATTGGAATTCTTAATAAAAATAATTCAGATCAATCAAATTTTTTTAAAAAATTAAGCAGTTTGAAATTTTTCAAAATATTGAATGACCACATACTATCTCCCAAAAATTCTATTACACATAAAGAAAGTTATGTTTTTTACAAAAATTCACATAAAAAGATTTTAGATGGTAAAGAAATAAAAAATTTGCTTCTAAATAAAATTAATGACCAAGCCAAACTTTTAGAAAAAGTTACTGGATTGCTATCTGAATGTAATATTTTTTCTTGCTGAAAGAGGACTAGTGTTTTTTGGATCTGATGCATGCATTGAAAGTCCACATAACAATAATTTTCTTGGAATGATTGCATTGTTAAATAAATATAATCCAAATATTGGCAAAGCATGTTTCAAAAGTTAAAGCTGTATAAGAAGAGATTAAAAGAATGGAAGTTCTCTATCTTTCAAGAAGAGTATTTTGAGGTTCATTTATTCAAAGTGCAATTATTGAGAAAGTGACGAAGAATAATTTTTTTTTTATTATTGCTGATGCAAATATAGATTCATCTCATAAGGAAAAGACAGCATTAATAATTTGATGCATCAATTTTGGTGAATTTTCATTTTTCATATGCTTTGATTATTTCTTGAATAATCAGGCTATCAAATATCTACCCAATTATTACATTTACTTTAATAATTAAAATTGAATTATATAAATTGTGTGAGACAAGGCTATGATGACAGAGCCAACATGACAGGAAAGAATAATGATGCACCCTTGATTGTGTTAACTATGCTTTAACTCTGGTAGGAGTAGATTCTCCAAGAATGTTGTGAAAAAGCAATAATTTTCTTTGGTACGGTTCAGCAAATTTACAATTTTTTCAGTGAAAGTTTGAAGAAATGAGAGATTTTTAAAAAAAGACTTATCAGAATATTCATTACATAACATTTTAAAAACAAGATGGTGAGCAAGATTAGATGCAGTGAAACCAGTATCTTTAAACTTAAAATCTATACAATCTGCCTTGAAAGAATTTGACTTTAAAAACCTCACTAAAGCACAATCACAGATTCTGGCTCTTGAAAAATGTTTGTCAAAATTTGAATGCATATTTTTATCCACAGTTTGATTGAAAATATTAAAATTATTGCATCAAACAAATCTTGTAATTGAATCTTGTAAAGCAACATTAGATGTAGAAAAAGATATGGAAAACGTAATTAAAAACATAGAAGAATTTTTAAAATTATGAAAAATTAGTTTTTGAGGAATGCAAAAAAGTAGCAACTAAAAATGATATTACTGCTGAATTTGAAATAAATCATAGACTAAAAGATCAAAAATCTGCTGAAGAATACTTCCATTTAAACATTTTTGATAAAATTATTAATTCAATAATAGATGGGCTTTGGCATCTATTTTAAGCAATTTCTTTAATTTGCTCTTTCTTCAAAGGTTTATGAAAATTTAATGAAATGGAACAAGACAACATAATTTCAAAGGCAAAATTATTGCTAGTAAAATATAAAAATAAAATGTGAGGATATCATTGAAGAAATAGTACTGTTAAAGTGAATTTACAAGTCCAATTTCAAATTAAGTATGAAGCCAACAGAACTGTTTAAAGAAATTATCGAGAGGGGGGGGGTTAAACATTTTTTCTAAATATAGTAATTTTACTGCAGATATTCCTAACATTGCCTTTGCTTTGAATTTAGTATTCATTAAATATACTTCTAATTCTTTTGAGTCATCATGTAATATGTAAAAGTGCTACTTCTAAGTTCAACTTTAGATTAAATAATCTCCTAACTTTAAGATTATTACATTTGGTGTTGTTTGTAGTAGCATGATACCTATGGTTTTGAAAACCCAACTGATCATTATATAGATTTTACAATGTATGATGATAACCATCTGAGTTCATACCCCAACATGTTGGATGCCATTTGTAATAAATCAGTGGTATTCTGTATGTGATCAGATTCCTAATGATGTAACTGAATAGTAATTTGTAGTAGAACAGAATAGAAATGTCTATTTGCCCCACTCATTTTAATATATATATATATATATGATATAATAAATGGAGCTTTACCCCACTCATTTTAATATATATATATATATATGATCAATAGATGGAGCTTTACCATCAATAGATAGAGCTTTACCAAGACCTCCAAACAAGCGTATTTTTGTTTACATAAACATCAGAGTCAGAATTCACTGTCTCTTTTGTTGGCTCCACCTTCAGATCAGCTGATTTCAAGCTGATTTGCTATCATCAGTGAAGAATAGGAGTTGGAAACTAGACCTAAACACTAACTCCAAGCGTTTATGCAGCAAGTTCCTATCAGTTTGCAAGCATGAATTTTTCAGACACGTAAATATCTTCAAACCCAGCTTAACAAGCCAGACAGCTATATGGGTCTGATATCAGTTCACTTTCACCACATAGTCAAAGTTTCTGCAATATATATTATTGCAAGAAACTTCAAAGGTACATTTATGAAAAACAAAAACAAGTTATATATACGTAAACTTGCTATCGCTTGTATTTATGATCAATAGATGGAGCTTTACCATGACTTCCAAACAAGTGTATTTTTGTTTACATAAAAATTCATGCTTTCAAACTGATAGAAACTTGTTGCATAAACGCTTGGAGTTAGTGTTTAGGTCTAGTTTCTAACTCCTATCCTTCACTGATGATAGCAAATCAGCTTGAAATCAGCTGATCTGAAGGTGGAGCCAACAAAAGAGACAGTGAATTCTGACTCTGACATTTATGTAAACAAAAATATGCTTGTTTGGAGGTCTTGGTAAAGCTCCATCTGTTGATCATAAATACAAGCGATAACAAGTTTACGTATATATAACTTGTTTTTGTTTTTCATATATATATATATTCAGTTTAATTCATGTTCAGTTTTGTGTACTATAATCACAGCTGTTTTTCTTAATTCATTATGCTGATTTATATTTGCTATTATTAATATATAAGTATGATTTGCGCTAAAGATGCATAAATACACAAAGCTGCCATTTTAAAATTCTTTATATATTAAAACAATAATATGCAAATGATCTGATTTACATATTCCAGTTTTTGATAAAAGTACGCTATTTGATCTTTTATTTATTACATTATTATTTGTGATGTACCAATCTTCTTTATCTTTTTATAATCCCACTCCATACTTACCAGTTTGACATTCTGTGAATCAAAATAGAATCTGTATTTTTTATGATCTAATAATACTGACATTCATGCTATATCTTCTTTTGCCTTTTTATGTAAGTATTTATACTGTGTTAAACTTGTGGAGATGTTGGTTTGGAATTTCTAATACTATATATTGCTACACATCATGTGCTATTGCATTAAACTTTGTATACTATTTGTGGCTATTTTATTTTTGGAGTTGTTGATAATTTTGTTTAGGTTGTTTGGTGTTCCAATGTCTAGCAACATCACCACAAGGGTAATACTGAATAAATATCTATATAAAAATGTAAAAAATACTATCTTTCTAACAGAAAAATAGCAGAATTGTAAATATCAGAGAAATTTAACAAAATGTTTGATCTCAGAAAAACATTCACCTTTGCCCTAGTAAAATCCCAGTTGCATGGCTAAAACCCAGATACATTCGCCAGTGCTGGCTTTTGATCCTGCTGTCTTGATGTCAACTGGCATGCCTATATCACACTTTAGATTCTTACTCACACAATAAGAACCACTCCATGGCAAACTTCATGGAAACAATATTAAAAACTTAACCTATAGTCATGGTTAATGTCTAAAAAGTATTTTGATTGAAGAAAAAAAAAACATTCATGGTAAAAAGCATATGATAAAATCTTTAACACACTTAAAGTTGAATAGGAACTTTATCCAGTGAATTACATTGTTAATTTAAATTATACTTATATTCCTATATAAACTTTATATGTATACTCATTGTTTATTTGTAAGTTATATGTATTAACTTTATTTTAAAATTATATTCGATAACCATTGGGTGTCACATATATATGTTAGTAGAAATTTAAGAGTAGTATGTATAAATGAATAGTTTGCATTTTATAAATTTACATTGTTTATTGATTAAATGTATTTTAGAAATTTAAATCAGCAATCTCCATAGCTTTTATTACCTCATGGAATGAATGCCAATACAGTCTTATAGTTTATAATCTAATTAGAAATAAGAAACTTTTAATAAATAAATGTGAGCTATTAACTTCAGATGTTTCAGTGAATTATTACTAACATGAGTACCTTAAAAAAATAAAAATCATGAGAAGTTTATAGAATAATTATTGTTAATTCAAATAAAATATCAATTATTAGCTCTCAGTGCTTGGATGACTAGAAAATATAATTGTAATTTTTTAAGTAATGAATTATATTATTATTTGCTAGAGAATATGATTTGGTCATGCCAAAACCCCTTCAGTTACCAGGTATCTTATATATACATACAGATTAATAATATATAGAAAAAGCAATAACCCGGTACAATATATATTGTTGGATGATAAAAAAGATAAAAATGCTACAATTATTTTTTTTTTGGTTTCATCATTTCAAAATACACAAAGAGATACATAAATTTTCAGACAAACATTTATTAAAATGTAGTTAGATACTCTCTATATAAAAAGGAAGTCTTAGACCTTCATAATTCTAACTTTTTTAAATCAAGACTTATATAATGTAATAGTTTTCACCATGCATAAGATATACATCTCTCATGTGACATACAACTTAATCCAAAATTATATCTCAATGTTGTATAACACTTCTAGCTATATATTGTAATGATATACAATATGCCGTTACATTAATTTAAAATTAAAATAAAAACTTAAGTTTGTAAATAAAAACTAAAAGCTAAAATTAAAGAGTTGTTAAACATATATATATATATATATATATATGTATTCGCACAGATGCAAAACTTTAAAAAAAAAATTTTTTTTTTAAATAAAAAAAAAGTATTTGAATGTACTTTTTTATAAAAAAAGGTAAAGATCTAAATATAAAATATTTTTAGTAAAAAGTAACATAAATGAAAAAGTTTCCTATGTAATCTCAGTAAATGAAAATGATTGTTATTAATTATCGAAAAGCAAACTAGCTCTTGGGGCTCTTATATAAAAAAGTCAGATGAAAGATATAGATAAGAGAACAAAAAAAAAATAGATGTCCAATAAAAGCAGCAACCAATGCTCAGACCTTAACAAAAATTTGGAACAGAAAACCATGTTCAGTGAATCCGGACGATTGGTATAAAATGAAAAAATATTCAAATTAAAACAGTTCCAGCTTGATTTTTTTTAGATGGGTGATAAGATGCACTTTTCACCCTCTCTCTTATTTCAAATGAAATGCTTGATGAATTATGAATGGTACTATTGCAGACCCTGAATCATATGGGTTCTGCAAATAAAATAGTACCAGGATTGAACCAGCTAAGACAACCTTCAGAATGATAGACCAGTCTTCCAATAAAGACTTCACAGGAATTGGCAGCAGGAACTGAGAGCTCTTCTACTGTAAGATATGAACAGAAAAAATTTAAAAGTAATTAAGAACTTTTGTCAAGATTTGACAAGCTTTTAATAAACTAAACCTAATTTATAAAATGAACTTTTATCTGACTTTTAAGATTTTAAAATCAATTAATAATGTTTAATTTTATATATTTGAGTTTGCTAATTTAATCATTTCCATTTTTTATTAATATTTATTGACTAAATCATATAAATGTTAAATTTAAGTCAGGCATGAATGGCCACATAGATTTGTAAAGTTATATTAACCCATAAACCGCTAATTATATTATTGGTTGTGTGAGTTAAAAATCAAAGCTTTTAATTGGCCAACTCACAAACTGAAGACAAAGCCAATTGTTAAAATATATTTACCTATAATATTAAATTCACTTCAGATTCATTTATAAAAAGTATATTAATACTTTGTCAGGTTATGAAAGTGAATGAAAGTTCTTTCAAAAATAAATTGCTATTTATTTATTATAAAATATTCAATTTTGGCAAATTTAAAAGCGTAACATACAAACAAAGAGTTGCTGATGTAAATGCTTTTTTTTCAGTTTTATGTTATGGAAAAGTAAATATTTTTTTTTGCTAAATCTTAAATATTTTTACTAAAATCTTCAATATTTTTCGAAAATAATTTTGTTTTTTTAGTATACTCTATGAAAATGATTTGTAATTTCTCAAAATATACTTTTAATATACTTTAAATCATATTCAAAATTAAAATCTCAGCATTTTTCTTTATTTTCTTTGATCAGGCAGTTTCTTTGTTCTTTCCAGCCAATCAGAATGTCTTTGTTGGCTGAGAGCCGGCTGAGAGCCAATCACCGACAAGCTTATTTATTTGTTTAGCTTTAAACACCATTTTATTGATTTTTTACTTGTAAAATAATTCAAAAGAGGGCACCATCTTACAGAACTTTTAAAAACCTAATCAATAACTGTCAAACAAATATCCTAGCATTAAAAATAACGGAATTAGAGTGATGTCAATTGTCAACGAGAGGTCTCATAAGATGCGGGCTAAGAGTTAATTAATTAAGGGAGGGTTAATCTTAGGTTATTTGTTTTGTAGTTAAACTGGGTTCATTGATTGGATATATTGGTGTAATTAGTAAATGTAGCATGAGGTCTGCTATGTGCAGGATCATATTATATGCCACACTCGGGCAAAATAAGTCCCATTCCTCACTGACCATCAAAAGCAGATGGTATTCCCTGTTCCTTGGATCACCCTTTTAGTTTATGGAATGAGATAGTAAGATGGAAAACACAGTCCCTTCCTATGGAGTTTTTTTATTATTATTGTTCTTCTCACCAGACAGATGTACCATTCCTGTACTGGATGAGAGTCAATGTCTTCTATAACCATGCTGTTCAGATGTGCATTCCTGACAGTATGGTATTGTGCCGTCGTATTCATGCGGCATTGAATACTTCGATATATCAGATAGATTGGCATTGGTTTGATACGACCTTTGGCCTAAGGTTAAATAAGAGATAGAATATTTTCTTTTCAAATGCAATCTATGTAGTTTATTTATACTCGACACAAATAAATTATTATTAAATTCATCTGTGTGGATTATTTAAAATAAAAATTTAAATTTAAAAATTAATAACCAATCTAAAATAATAAATTTTATCCCTCAATTTTATTTATATGTGTGTTAATAAATGTTTGCATGTTAATTATTGGCAGTGGCTTATTTCATTTTTTTTAATATTAATATATGTCTTTTAAGCAAGTTTTATATTAAATCTCTGTGTCTCCATGACTAGTGGCATGGGCTGGTGGTCAGAATAAAATATATATTTAAAAGTTAGATCTTAACAGCACATATCTGCCTACTCTATAAATTTTCCAGGTTCAAATAGCCTGGTGGCACCCTGTAGTGCAGATATGGTAAGATTCTATGATCACTTTATCCCCAACCATTATAATATATATGTATCTTTTTTTATTTGTAAAAAATATTTTCACATTTTACGCATTGGCTAATGGTAAAAAAAAACACTTAAAAGAAAAATCTGATATTTAAAATTTAATCTATGCAAATGCTGTGAAAAAAATTACACTATTATCTGCATATAGTAATTTTCTTTTTTATTTTATCTAAAAAATTTCTCAAAGATTTTATCATTGAAAGTATAAATTGTGTGAGTGTTTTATATTCAGACAAAATCTTGTTTCAAAAGCAAATTATTCTAATTTTTAATATTAATAATTTTAAAGTAAATCACTATGATTATATACAATCAGAATATAAAATAAATCACATAATAAGCATCTACACTTTAAAATAATAGCATATTTAAATATATATAATAAAATTCAGTTTTATGTATAAGTTATTTGTTTCAAAGAGTTATAACAAGCAAAAAAAAAAAAAAAGAGAGAATTGTTTTTCTTTCAACTGGAGTTTAACTTTCAATGAAGCTCTGTTTAAAAACAGTAAAGCTGTAAAATAAAAGATTATGAATAAATGGTTTATCACTCAGAGGATCGTATAACATTCAAGTACTTGAAATGATAGTGTAAAATTTCGATCTAAGGAGTTTTAGCTAATAACTTTATCATGTGTTTGAAGAGTTAGTATTCAGTCATTTATAGTTAAAATCTGCAAAGCGCATGTGCAACAGTTTAATGCTGTTTAAATATTATAATTCTGTCATTGCAACTAAACTGGGCAAAGCAATAATAATTTCTGTGAAGAATTGATATATAGTATAAATATTATTTGCATAAATATAAATCTTGTAGATAGATGGATGGATAGCGAATGTAAAACTTATTTAATTTACCCCAACTTATTTTGTGAAACTTTTATAACAATCATCATCATTTGAATTGTTTTTATTTCTTTTTAAGATTCATTTTTTAAAAATAAAATAAAAAAGTATTTATTTTTATATGCATGTGTAAGCTAACACTTACATTTATCACCTGTAGGGCAATTTGCACTTAATACTATGCAGAACGCCATTTTCTAAGTGGAGTAATTTGAACTCTTATATAAAGATTAAATAATTAAGTGAAAACTGATTTAAACAAATTTGCTTTCAAATTCTTTTGACAGTAAAACCATTATCAAGTCATTATGACTTGATGAATAAATTATCAAATCAGTAATTAATAATTCTACATGGCAGCTTTTTTTTTAAAGTAAATAAATTTAAATTTTAGTTCATCTCTCAAACATCATTATCACACGAAATGCTTACTCATAGTTTATTGCTTAAGCTTGAGGACTTCAAAATATTGCTGATATGAGTCATTAATGACAAAATAAGAAAAAATTTTAATAGGAAGTTTTAAAAAAATGACCACAAGTTTTCATTTTAAAATTTTTATTAGCATTTCTGATGTTATTGACATTTTTATGTTTATTTTTAAAACTTTCTCTTATTTAGCTTTAAAATGTAAAATTCTATTTAGAATTGAAATTATTGCTTTATAATTTTTGAGTATAATATAATAAGTTTTCTTAAGCATTGGGTATCATGTCTTATGCATAGTAAGAATACTTTTTTTCTGTGGAGTATATAATAGGTTTTATAGCATATAATTTAATTCAATAAAAAATGACATTTATTTATAAATTATTTTATGCTTCTCACTTTTATTTATTTTTTAAAGTCTGTAGTCAAAGCTGTAATGAGTTTTTAAGGTAACCTAGATAAACCAAGCATTTAGTATTCCTCTTTGTTTTCAAATAGACATAATTGATGAGATTCGAAACACAATTAATAGGGAATCTTATTTATATAATTAGATTTTATTTACTTTATTTGAAAATATAAAAAATGATTATAAATATATAATGCTTATAGATAATTTAAGTTACCCCCAACAAATTTTCTTGTTATGAAGTAGTTAAATTTTATAAGATGTACAAACTGCTTTTGATCATATCAAGCAATATTTTCAAATTTTCATGTGATACTTTAATTCTATAATTGGAAATTGATTGAAAGATTAGACACTATAGAAATATATATTTATATTAAACAATTGTAAACAAAAATTATAGTACATACTATTATATTTTTTGCTTTTTTAAAAATGTTAGTAATAAATTGAATATGCAAATTTTCTATATTTTTTTTACAAAAAAAAAAATCAAGTCAGATATCACATGGCATAATTTAATAAGCTTGTATTTACAAATGATATATATATATATATATATATATATATATATATATATATATATATATATATATATATATATATATATATATATATATATAGATATATAGAGAGAGAGAGAGAGAGAGAGAGATCAGCTCCATTTGTAAATACAAGTTTATTAAATAATACGATCGATCATTATAGTAGTTCTTTGAATTTTTAACATTAACAATAAAAGAGAAGATATTTTCAAAAGGTGAATAGAAAATTCCAAAGAACAACCAGAATAAACACAAAACAATAATAACACAACTTATTCCAAGACTTAATACACTTAAATATAAAAATGATCAATTAAAAAGAATCAAATATATGAAGTTCTGTAAAATAATATAGAAAAGGTTAATAATAATATAAAAATATATAACAGAAATTGAAAAAGAAAACTCTACAAAGGAATAAAATTTTCAAAAGTATAAAACAACATCTAGGTATCAGAAGAAATGTTGTTTTAGCAATAAGAAGCAAAAAAAGAAAACTATTTCCAAAGAGAATGCTGACAACCTGAAATGTGTGAAAATGTTATATAAAAAAAAATATAGCAATAAGAACAATAAAACAATGTAGCCATTACAAGTACTGCATCTTCTGAATTACCAACCATTTTAAGTGAAAGGTGAGATTTGTGATCAAATCTTTGAAAAAGAAAAATCTCCAGAAATGGTGGAATTACTATTCATATCTTTAAAAAATCAGATAATGAAATAAAAAAAAATACTGGCAAAACTATATGCCAAATGTCTAAATGTGAAAGATGTACCAGAATTAAAAGAATATAGTGGTAATATTGATTACAAATTACAGACTTATCAATCTTCTATCAATTTTTCCCCAAATATTTATCAAGATAATTACAATTTGTCTGCAATGAATTTTGAAGTCAAACCAATCAAAAAACAAGCTAGATTTAATATTGATTGCAGCACACTTGATCAAATCCAAATATTGAGAAAAATTATGAATATGAATTGCTATTATGCATTAGATTTGTTATTTATCAAAATGCCTTTCATTCTATAAATATTTTAATAATAATTAAAACTCGGATCATCAACATATAAGACTCTTGCTATTGTATAATCTAAAGAATATTTATTAAAACTGGAATGATGGTAATTAGATTTTATGATGACACTAAAGAGAATAATAATCCTAACTGATGTTTTCCAAGTATCTCCAAAAAATTTTATAGTTGCTTTACAAAAAACTTTTTGTAGATTAAAATGATAATTTAAGAAAATAAAATGCCTGGAGATTACTTATATCATCTAAATTTTTCAGATGATGTGATTGCTTTTTTAAATAATACTTCAGAACTTCAGAAAATATTACAAGAGTTCTCCAATAAAAGTCAGAATTTAAAATTAAAAATAAATACTAAATAGATTCAAGTTATGTTCAATGAATTTTCTCAGAAGATAATACAGACATAAACTAGAAAAATTAATAATTTGAAATACCTTTATCAGATTATTAATACAGATGGAAATGTAATTGGTGAAATTAATCATAGAATTAAATTTGAATAGATTGCTTTTGATAGAAATAATTTAATATTAAAAGAAAATGTGTCTATGTATTTGAAAAAGATTTTTAATGGATAAGTTTTACAAATTATTACTTATGGATCTGTGACTTGAACACTTTGTAGAAAAGCAATATAAAGACTTCAGACAATGCAGTATTGATATATATTTTGGGGGAATAACAAGAAAGAATCAAAAGTGAATATTTGTGTGACAGATTGAACAATTTTAATATTATTGACATTGTAGAAAAATTAAGAGACTAAAATTGAATAGATGATAAAAGATTTGACAGTTAAAGTCTTAAAGTATATTTGAAAAGATTATAAAATATCTAGACCACATATGAAATAGGTATTTGACTTAAAAAAGTTTGATGTGGATAGGTTAAGCATTGGTAAAACTGGATTAAGCTTTAAAAAACCTTTATCACACAGTAAATTGATAATGATTAAAAATGATTATGATAATTATAAAAGATGCATTTTATACAATTATTAAATGTTTATCTGAAAGTTTATAAAAAAAGCATTTAAACTGTAACAAAATGATGAATTGTTTTTCTCATCTTCTTTAATTATTAAATGCTTTTATTAGAAAATATCTGACTTTTTTTGTAATTTTTTAAATACATTCAAGATTAATGTAAACATTCCAAGTTGTATTATTCTCCTGTTTTTTTTTTATTAGCCTGACCTGAGACAATGCTAGCATGAAATCAAAACAATGATCTTCAGATTTGTGAATACTGAATTTGACATGATGTTCTATCTAACTAGAATATTTGTCAAAGGAAACAATCAGTGGAAATTTTATATAATGTTTATGAGAGGTCTTATGATTTCTCCATTGTTTCTTTTTAAAAGTAAAGTTAATAAGTGATTTTCCACCTTTATAGATTATCACATTAGTTTTACTTATGGTGTTACTATTTATTGTCTTGTGAGCAAATTCTTTAATTTTTTTTTACTTTTTCCTCTCTGCTCAATATTCTTGTATTTTTATAATCAAACATATGTTCAATGGTACATGTATAGTCTTCTAATTTAGACATATTTTATTCTCTATAATAATACTTTACATTAATTTAATTATTTTTAATAGTGTTTCCATTTTACATAGTGTTTTATAAATACAGTTCTTGATTTTTAGCATTTCATGCTTATGATTTTTAGAACTAAATATTCCTCACTATGATGTATGGCTTTGTAAAGCTGTTTTACATTATACTGATTTTCATTTTTCTTTAGCTTGTTTACTATTCATAGTAGATATGGATGCAATAAAGTACTTATCATTTGTTTTACTTTTGATGTTTATTTTTGTTGTCCATTTAAGTTTTTTCTTAATGTTTGTTAATGGCCAAGTATTCTTTATGAATTGACATCTTAACAATTTTTTTTGGCTCAGTTTCATAGTGATTGTATAACCAATTTTTGTTTTTCTATCATTATATATATATATATATATATATATATATATATATATATATATATATATATATATATATATATATATATATATATATATATATATATATTATTATTATTATTAAAAGCCAGTCTACACTTGAACAATCTCAATTTGAATAATTGTCAACAAATTTAAATTTTTGTCAAGGCAACCTTCATTAAACAATAAAGATGGAATCCTTTTATTGTTTCTTTATTGTTTAAAGAAGGTTACCTTGACAATAATTTGAATTTGTTGATTGTTATTGATATTGGGATTGTCTAAGTGTTGATTGGTTTTTAATGATTACTTACAAATCTATTTAGCCTTGAACACTATTATGTTTAATATTTATATATATGTATGCTAAGTATTTTCCTATCTATATGCATTTTCTATAAACTGAAGTTTTAATTTTGCTAAGAAATAGTCTAGTCATGAGAACATGTAAGAATGTCATTTTTGTTACTGATTTTATTCAATTATAATTTTATTTGTAATATATTTTATTTGTGTGTATCTGTGATCATTGCAATAATGTTTCACCATCTGATCATACATACAATAAATATATCATCAGCATAGTAAAGCCAGACATTTACTGGAGATGGAAGTTTTCATGCCTTCTATGTAAATGTTGCTGATCAGGGATGATAATAGTAAACCAATAACTATTATTTGTATTTCTGAATATGTATTGAAGATATGTTGTTGTTATTCAGTATGGTAAAATTTCATTACATATCATTAGGAAAAACTGTTCTAATTTTTAAGTTATTGTTATCAATTAATATTTCTCTTATAATAAATAATGCCATGTGACTGGGTACTTATATGTTTTACTAATAGTTGAATGTGTTGAAAAGAAATAAAATTTGCATTTTTATTTTAAAAAAAAAACAACAATCTAGCAATGATCCTAAATGATTAAAGTACTTCTACAAATAAATATATTTATTAAATGTGGTAGTTATTATAGTCAGAAACATACATATAATTATATTTCGAACAAAAAGAAAACAATTTTATCAATATTACCATTATCTTGAATACATGAAATTTCAGATGTTGATATTTATGAAGATATAGACATAGAATTCTTCAACTGAGATTTAAGTGTGTGTATATATATATATATATATATATATATATCACACATATTCAATATATATATATATATATATATATATATATATATATATATATTGTGCCATTACAATTTGGTCACTAGCCAAATTTATAGTAATGTGCATGTAGAAAAGGTCAAACAAAATCATCATCACAATTTTATATAACCATAAAGGAAGTTGTAGGGCATCCAAGTTTAAACCCTACAAGGTCCAGTTCTAAAAGCTTTAGACAGAGAATAGGTCAACAATTATATGCTTTATTTGTTTGTGTGTTGATAGAAAGGTAATACATACATTTAAACTATTTAATATTTAAATTTTCTTTAAAAAGCAAAGTTACAATGCATACATATAGGCAATGTATGTGTAAATTATTTATTTGTTTTATATTTCAAATATTCAACATTTTAACTTTCTTTAAAACTAAGCTATGCTTGATCAATTCTAACATTTTATTCTATACTTCTATTTTGCTTTTCTTTAATTATAAGTGGGATTTAAAAGTTACAGATTTAATTAAATAATTGGGTTATAATTACTAAGCTAGCAATTATATTATTTAAGGTTAGTTCATGAATGATTTGAAAGAATGAAGGATGTGTGTACATTACATACAAAAATTTTACATTTCCTAAATATTGAAAGAAAAGGAAGTATTAAATCTGTTAAATTATTTTTTTTGTACAATTGTTTGTTAAAAGAGGAAATCTGTTTAATCAGATATCGATCTTTGTAGCAATTTTTTTTTGTAAATGATTGTTTCACTTTGGAATCTTATAATGAGTCAGAACTCTAATTTTTGAAATTGTCTTATCAAGATCTAAAGAAGGAAGCTCAAAGATTTGAAGTGTTACCTGGATGTTAAAAAGAAAGAAAAAAGAAAAGAAAGGAAATAAGGATTGAGTCTATTTTTTTTTTTAAACAAAAGTGTCTGGAAAAAGGATTAAACTTTTCAGTTGAAAAATCATTTAGTTGAAAATAAATTACAGATCTAATTAAAACAAATTTGTCCAAAAATAGCAAGTGATGCTATCTCTGATTGGTTAAGGTAGCTAAAAATTGGATATAAAAAGCTGTCTTGGATTATTATTATTATTGTGATTGATTCAGATTATTAAACTATCAAATTTGAATGTTGAAAATATAAGAAATGGCGGGCTAGAAAAATTATATGTATATTCCATTTGCCGGACCATCTGGAGGAAGCTGCACATCACATAGGAAAGAAAAGATGTGTCTAAAATAATATTCTACACCTTTCAACTGACCAGATAAATAAGATGTTTTTAATAGAAGGAAGAAAGCATTCACCTGCATTCAAAGAAGATGAATTAATCTACTGATAAATATTAATCATCAAGTCCAATTAATTGTTCCAACAACTGATTTTAAACTCAAGAAAATTTATAAATGTGAAAACAACTGCTGTATTTCATCCACATGCTTGACAGGAAAAGAAGAAAAATTAATATAATGATTTCCAAATTATCCACTAAAGCAAATAACCTCAATAGAGTCATCATCATCAAGTAGTTATACACCTCAAGAAAGAGATTGTTCCCAGTAAAACGGAAATGGTAACTGCAGAAATATAAACCTTATACAAGACAAGTTTGAACCCTTGGAAATTCGCCACAAACAAAAGATCGGTAATATGACTTTTTATATCTATTTTCTTTATGATATCAGTCTTAATAAACATTTTAGCAATAAAGTGGTATATTTTATTTAAAGAACTTTTAAAGACTATTCAGATCGATTAAAACAAGAATGTCTTACTAATAATAACTTTGAGCTTCATAAATGACCTTGAAAGTATGAAAATTATTTGTTTATTAATTTTACAATATTAATGTGTAAAACAATTTTTTTTTATGGTGTTATGATTTTAGTTTTAACTGATATATTATTATTATTTTGGTTTTTAATAATATTTTGTTATTATGGGATAAAACACGCACATACATAATGATATTTTATATGTGTATAATTGTGACTGAATGTGAAATAATGAGTAGTATTGGAATATTAGATTATTTTGTTTCAAGTTAAGTATAGCATTTCAGAGGTAGAAGAGAGGGGGGAGAAAATAATTTAAAACTCTTTTCTAAAAACTTGCTCTTTCAATTTTACTAACATTTTTTTTTTTTTACATTCTATTTACATGTTGGATTTTTAAAGTATGTGTGCTAATGAGCAGATAAAAATTTTTTTAATACTTTTCTCATGGAGTGAAAATCATGGTTAATGTGACGTCCAACTTAATACAAAATACATTTGAAGGGAAAGGGGGAAGAACTTAAAATTAATCTGAGGATTGTTATATAATCAATTATTATTGTTATTCATGTCAATTTTCATATTTATCTAGAAATTTTTATGTATATGTTAGAAATGTAGTAATAAATATTAGTTTGTTTTATTAAATGAGGCGTATATATTTCATTAAGTGTAGTCTTTGTTAAGTGTGATTATTCATCATCATCAATGGTTGAATATTAGTTATTTAAGATATAAGTAAATATGCTAAAATTAAGCAATAATTATGAATTTCTTTATAAAATTTAGTTTTATGTTTAGGCTTAGTCCTAGAGCTGTAGTTGAAACCCTTGTCATTATTGTTATTATTATCATCATCATCATCGTCATCAACATTTTAATTAATGAGCTGTTTAACTGTTTAAAGGCCATAAATAAATATTGATTTTATAATATTTAGTGATTTCTTAGTATTATTATAACCACATCCCATCATCTATTTCATGCAAGGATGAGTGAATTGCCATCCTAAATTAGTTATATATAATCTGAGCTAGTGAACTTACAAAAATATTGAAACACATTTGTTATGTTAAGATCTGAGAAATGATTTATGTTCAATGAACTCCACTTTGGTTTAAAGATGTTTTACTTTTACCTAAATATTAGTGCGTATAGTGATATGGCTCAAAAAGCAAAATCTCTCATTTTTTATTAGAAATAAAGTACCAAAAGGGATTCAAACCCGGTACATGTAAAAGGTTATTAGATATAACCGTGTCTAGATTCAGATAATCTAGTGGCGCCCTGCTAGACCATATTCACTTAGTATTTGTTTAAACATGCACTTAACATCAAACCAAGAAATGAAAGTGGATAAAACCTACTGCCTGTATACCTGAGTTATATTTTATTGAATTACTAGTGTACTCACTTCACATGATTTCATATACCTGAGTTATAATACATTGAATTATAATACTTGTTATTATAATTTGCTTATAATTCTTGATAGTGTTATATTTTGAATCTTTACTTAGTTATTTCTATTTGAGTAACTTTATTTAGGTTACAATGGACACCCAACTGGGGCCTGATATTTTACCATATACCTGAAAAAGAGAGTCTATAGAATGATGGGAGATGTGTGGTTAAAAATAGAGAAATTTTTTTTTAGTAAAATTTTTTTTTTTCAGTAAAAAAATTTTTTTTGTCTTACAAAATTTTCTTGGCCATACAGTCTTATTTTAGATTTGTGGATGATGATGTTTAATATGATTTAATTTTTCATTGATGATGATAAAATGGGTACAGCCATAAAACTGCTTGTTTTTTTTATCAATTTTGAAAATAGAGATGAATATCACAACTTAAGACAAAGGTGAAATAAATAATAGAATTTTTTTTTGTGGAACATTAAAATGATTTATTGCCAGATAGGATAGGCATAGTAATAGTGATGAATTATGGAATAGTAGTCTCATGTGTGTTTGGGGAGTTCATTTTGTAAAAAAGTCTATGATTTTAGAGGTTTGATTGGATGGTTGATCATTGGAGTTTGGTTGGTTAGATTGCAGTTTTGATGATGGGTGGAGAGTTTTGTCATTGCCTTGAGAATGCTGTGTATTTCGTGTAACTTATGAATGATCAAACCCATTCACTGCTCCAACCCAATTTATATGTTATCTTTATTTTATCATGAAGCAGTTAACAGCAGACCTGCCATGATACCAGCCTATAAGTCTCCAAGAGAGAGAGCACGGCATAGTTTTCCAATCAAGTTTATATGTTATTCTTATTTTATCATGAAGCAGTTAACAGTAGTCCTGCCATGATATCAGCCTATAAGTCTCCAAGAGAGAGAGCAAGGTTTCGTTTTTGTAGTCTATAATAAGCAGGGCATTCCTTGATACTTGCCACATAAGACTCCAAGAGAGAGAGCAAGGCATTGTTTATCTACTTTAGCCCCTAAGACTTAAAATACATCTTTTATTGCAACAGAGTTCGCTTCATTTAATCAAGGGTTGTGGTAGTTAATAGTGATCGAATTGGGATGATCTTCTGAGTGCTCGTGATGCATTGTGTGATTATAGTGCTGTGACTGAATTCTTTTATTTATCTCAAGATTGTGAACTGCTAGTCATTCTGTGGACTGTCAATATCTGTTGGATTTCTGGGAGAATGGATGAATGTATAATTTGGGCTATTACAGACAGACATGCACTATATAAATTATTGTTGTGTAGTTCATTAAATAAGGATATTAAAATTTTTTTTTGTTGTATTTGTAATGCATAATAAGGTGAAAATCAAATCAGTCAGTTGGTCAGAATAGGTGTCAGACAGGGAGAAGATGTGTGGATTTCTGATGGTCAGGGAAGTACAGATGGGATATATATAGTTTTATAACATGAGTGAACTAAATTATAGTATGGAAGAGGTTATGGAAGAGGAGAGTGTCCCAACCCCAGGGATCAGTGATCATTGTTATCCTGAAGAAGAGGATAGGGAAATTGCCTTTAAAAAAGCTCAAGAAAAAGAGGAAATAGAGGAAAATGCCTCTAAAGTCAGTAGCAATAATAAGGCCTCAAGTATAGAAATGGTAGATGAGGAGCCAGAAGTGGGCCAGGCTCAGATAGAAAAGATGGCACCATCAGACATGGACATGATAATGCAGATGCTCAGAAGTATGAGAGAAGATAGTAAGCAAAGTATGGTAAATCTAGAACAAAATATGGAGAATCTAGAACAAAAGATGGAGAAAAATATAGAAGATAGTAAGCAAGGGATGGTAAATCTAGAACAAAAGATGGAGAAAAATATAGAAAGTCTAAGAGAAGAGAGTAAGAAAAGTATAGAAAGTCTAGAACAAAAGATAGGTCAATCTGTAGAGAAAACTATAGAAAATTTGAGAGAAGATCTAAAAGCAAAGATAGATCAATCTATTGAAAACAACAGCCAAATGATCGTAGCCTTGGAAACTAAGATTGAAAAATCCCATATAGAGTACAAGAACAGGTTTACTTCATTAGAGGATAGGATAGAAGGAGTTTGTAGATCTATGGAAGTGGCAAAACAGGAGGGCTGTCAGGGACTGCAGTCATTAAAGGCTCAAGTGGAGCAGTCTATCGAAAAAAATAAGAGAGAAATTGAGTTAGTTAAGAATGAGGTCCATGGTTTGGTCTCCCAATCCATATCAGAATGCATAGAAAAGAATGCCGAAATAACTTCTGCAGGAATTCATATTAGATTAGAGGAGGTGGTAGCCAAAGTGGACTCATATAAGGAAGCCACCTTGAGCTGTGTAGATCAAACCCTCACTATGAAAAATAGGTTTAGTGGCTTAGAAAAGGAAATACGAGAAGTCTTGGCCAATGAGTGTGTACAGATGGACCAAAATCTTAGGAAAGAATTGGGGAAACAGATGGATAGCTTTAGTGAGGAGATAGTGAAAAGGGACAAATCAAGTTCTTTAGAAGAGGGACCCAGAATAAATCAACATGAATTGGGTGTTATGTTGGAGAAGGTTGAGGAGAACCAGAAGGCGTATGTTATGGAATACATGAACCCCAAGATGGAAGATCTCTATCAGAAAATAGGGGAATTAAGAGATCGAGTTGATATAGGATTGCAGAGTCAGTCAAACCCAAAGTCAAGGAAAAATGATGTTAGCATCAGTCCAGGTGACTGTAGGGATAGATCAGAACATAGTCAGTCTGAGAAAAGGATGCCTATTTTAGTTAAAAATCCACAAGTTAAAAAATTAGTAGATAGGGCTGACCATACCAGTAAAGATGAATATAGAGTAGGAGGGTCAATGACCTCAAATTTAATTAAAATTAAGGCCTTTAGTGGGGAAAGCAGGGAAAACCCCTTAGAGTATCTGTATACGTTGGAAGAACTCTTTTCTGTGTGTAGGTTAAATGAACGGGAAAAGTTGGCCATTGCCTGTAACCATCTTTATGCCTATGCTAAGGAGTGGTGGCGGTCCCTATTTGATAAGCCCACTACCTTTGGGGATTTTCGTTGTGTTATCTTAGCCTGTTTTTGGAGTGAAGATAGGCAGGACCAGGTGCGCTACCAGATCACTCAGGAAAAGTACGGCAGTACCAAGGGTAGCTATACACAATTTTTCAGAGGGCAGGCAGTTAAGTTGAAAAGTCTGACTGCATTCCCTCTCTCAGAGCACCAGATCCTGAGAATACTCCGACACAATCTTCCCCGAAACATTGAGCAAATGCTTATTGCTGCTGATTGCCGCAGTATAGAGGAAGCATCAGAAATCCTGGATGCTCTAGAAATTTCAGAGCTAGATTCAGAGAGTAGGACCAAGAGCACCAAGGATAGGTATAGTTATAATGTCTCTAGTCTGAATCTAGATGATCAGACACGTGATCAGAATTTTGGTAGTTATAGATATAGGAATAATTATAGGGCTAGGCCTCCTAATCAATCCTGGGGAGATTCTGGGGATAGTGTTGTGAAGAAAGTAATTCCTAGAGACAAGCAACCCTCTACCAGTGGAATTACCACAGTGCTGAAAAAGCCAAAATGA
The DNA here is from genome assembly GCA_028023455.1 of Epiperipatus broadwayi. Taxonomy (NCBI): domain Eukaryota; kingdom Metazoa; phylum Onychophora; class Udeonychophora; order Euonychophora; family Peripatidae; genus Epiperipatus; species Epiperipatus broadwayi. Next base: position 153,204 of record JAQFVV010012452.1, on the reverse strand, counting down.
AAAAAAAATAAAGATCTCAAAAGGGACTGGAGGTACATGTGCAATTTTATGCAGACCGCAATATGGTTTGAAAATAAAAAGCCATTCCAAATTACCAAAAAAATAGGAGAGAATGCCATTATGCTTGCTGCTCTTGATGGGAATAAGGGGACCTATAATGCTAGGAGTTTGATCCCTTATACTTCAGCAGAATAGCCTGGCAAAGATCTCCAAATAAATTATTTTTAGGTTTTCTAATGAAAAATATATTTACCAGTAGTTAATTTTTTTTTTATATATATTATAAGTGTTTATTATTATTAGTGTATTTATTGGTTAGGATTTTTTTTTTAATATAGTTAAAACAAAAGTGCTGATGATTTTATCCGAAGGGGGAGAAAGTTGTGCCATTACAATTTGGTCACTAGCCAAATTTATAGTAATGTGCATGTAGAAAAGGTCAAACAAAATCATCATCACAATTTTATATAACCATAAAGGAAGTTGTAGGGCATCCAAGTTTAAACCCTACAAGGTCCAGTTCTAAAAGCTTTAGACAGAGAATAGGTCAACAATTATATGCTTTATTTGTTTGTGTGTTGATAGAAAGGTAATACACACATTTAAACTATTTAATATTTAAATTTCTTTAAAAAGCAAAGTTACAATGCATACATATAGGCAATGTGTGTGTAAATTATTTATTTGTTTTATATTTCAAATATTCAACATTTTAACTTTCTTTAAAACTAAGCTATGCTTGATCAATTCTAACATTTTATTCTATACTTCTATTTTGCTTTTCTTTAATTATAAGTGGGATTTAAAAGTTACAGATTTAATTAAATAATTGGGTTATAATTACTAAGCTAGCAATTATATTATTTAAGGTTAGTTCATGAATGATTTGAAAGAATGAAGGATGTGTGTACATTACATACAAAAATTTTACATTTCCTAAATATTGAAAGAAAAGGAAGTATTAAATCTGTTAAATTATTTTTTTGTACAATTGTTTGTTAAAAGAGGAAATCTGTTTAATCAGATATCAATCTTTGTAGCAATTTTTTTTTGTAAATGATTGTTTCACTTTGGAATCTTATAATGAGTCAGAACTCTAATTTTTGAAATTGTCTTATCAAGATCTAAAGAAGGAAGCTCAAAGATTTGAAGTGTTACCTGGATGTTAAAAAGAAAGAAAAAAGAAAAGAAAGGAAATAAGGATTGAGTCTATTTTTTTTTTAAACAAAAGTGTCTGGAAAAAGGATTAAACTTTTCAGTTGAAAAATCATTTAATTGAAAATAAATTACAGATCTAATTAAAACAAATTTGTCCAAAAATAGCAAGTGATGCTATCTCTGATTGGTTAAGGTAGCTAAAAATTGGATATAAAAAGCTGTCTTGGATTATTATTATTATTGTGATTGATTCAGATTATTAAACTATCAAATTTGAATGTTGAAAATATAAGAAATGGCGGGCTAGAAAAATTATATGTATATTCCATTTGCCGGACCATCTGGAGGAAGCTGCACATCACATAGGAAAGAAAAGATGTGTCTAAAATAATATTCTACACCTTTCAACTGACCAGATAAATAAGATGTTTTTAATAGAAGGAAGAAAGCATTCACCTGCATTCAAAGAAGATGAATTAATCTACTGATAAATATTAATCATCAAGTCCAATTAATTGTTCCAACAACTGATTTTAAACTCAAGAAAATTTATAAATGTGAAAACAACTGCTGTATTTCATCCACATGCTTGACAGGAAAAGAAGAAAAATTAATATAATGATTTCCAAATTATCCACTAAAGCAAATAACCTCAATAGAGTCATCATCATCAAGTAGTTATACACCTCAAGAAAGAGATTGTTCCCAGTAAAACGGAAATGGTAACTGCAGAAATATAAACCTTATACAAGACAAGTTTGAACCCTTGGAAATTCGCCACAAACAAAAGATCGGTAATATGACTTTTTATATCTATTTTCTTTATGATATCAGTCTTAATAAACATTTTAGCAATAAAGTGGTATATTTTATTTAAAGAACTTTTAAAGACTATTCAGATCGATTAAAACAAGAATGTCTTACTAATAATAACTTTGAGCTTCATAAATGACCTTGAAAGTATGAAAATTATTTGTTTATTAATTTTACAATATTAATGTGTAAAACAATTTTTTTTTATGGTGTTATGATTTTAGTTTTAACTGATATATTATTATTATTTTGGTTTTTAATAATATTTTGTTATTATGGGATAAAACACGCACATACATAATGATATTTTATATGTGTATAATTGTGACTGAATGTGAAATAATGAGTAGTATTGGAATATTAGATTATTTTGTTTCAAGTTAAGTATAGCATTTCAGAGGTAGAAGAGAGGGGGGAGAAAATAATTTAAAACTCTTTTCTAAAAACTTGCTCTTTCAATTTTACTAACATTTTTTTTTTTTTACATTCTATTTACATGTTGGATTTTTAAAGTATGTGTGCTAATGAGCAGATAAAAATTTTTTTTAATACTTTTCTCATGGAGTGAAAATCATGGTTAATGTGACATCCAACTTAATACAAAATACATTTGAAGGGAAAGGGGGAAGAACTTAAAATTAATCTGAGGATTGTTATATAATCAATTATTATTGTTATTCATGTCAATTTTCATATTTATCTAGAAATTTTTATGTATATGTTAGAAATGTAGTAATAAATATTAGTTTGTTTTATTAAATGAGGCGTATATATTTCATTAAGTGTAGTCTTTGTTAAGTGTGATTATTCATCATCATCAATGGTTGAATATTAGTTATTTAAGATATAAGTAAATATGCTAAAATTAAGCAATAATTATGAATTTCTTTATAAAATTTAGTTTTATGTTTAGGCTTAGTCCTAGAGCTGTAGTTGAAACCCTTGTCATTATTGTTATTATTATCATCATCATCATCGTCATCAACGTTTTAATTAATGAGCTGTTTAACTGTTTAAAGGCCATAAATAAATATTGATTTTATAATATTTAGTGATTTCTTAGTATTATTATAACCACATCCCATCATCTATTTCATGCAAGGATGAGTGAATTGCCATCCTAAATTAGTTATATATAATCTGAGCTAGTGAACTTACAAAAATATTGAAACACATTTGTTATGTTAAGATCTGAGAAATGATTTATGTTCAATGAACTCCACTTTGGTTTAAAGATGTTTTACTTTTACCTAAATATTAGTGCGTATAGTGATATGGCTCAAAAAGCAAAATCTCTCATTTTTTATTAGAAATAAAGTACCAAAAAGGGATTCAAACCCGGTACATGTAAAAGGTTATTAGATATAACCGTGTCTAGATTCAGATAATCTAGTGGCGCCCTGCTAGACCATATTCACTTAGTATTTGTTTAAACATGCACTTAACATCAAACCAAGAAATGAAAGTGGATAAAACCTACTGCCTGTATACCTGAGTTATATTTTATTGAATTACTAGTGTACTCACTTCACATGATTTCATATACCTGAGTTATAATACATTGAATTATAATACTTGTTATTATAATTTGCTTATAATTCTTGATAGTGTTATATTTTGAACCTTTACTTAGTTATTTCTATTTGAGTAACTTTATTTAGGTTACAATATATATATATATATATATATATATATATTACTAATAATTTCCTTAATATATATATATATATATATATATTAGGAAATTATTAGTAATAATCAGTAATGTCTTTGTATGAAATAGTTGGTGTCAAATTTATTTGTGTCCAGAAAGTTTGATAAGTAATTGTAATAATTTGTTAACTATAAATACTGAATGGGTGATAATATATAAGACATTGTGACCTGGTACAAATGATAAGAGAAGATTCATTATGAAATACACATTTTATAAGACATTTGTCTTTTTTAAGATGTTTTTGCTCATATTTTTCAGAAATGTGCCTGGAATAAAATATTTAAATATAGACATAAGTAAATATAATGTCTATACATAATGTTATTGAATGTGTTTGCAACTATTTATCAGAGAAATAAAGTGATTTAATATTCCCTTCATATTTAGTGACAATAATCTGATTTTCTTTTTTTTATGGATGGTGGTGATATAGCAGAGTTGAGATGCAATGATAAAAACCAAAAACTTAAATGGTGATATAGCAGAGTTGAGATGCAATGATAAAAACCAAAAACTTAAATTGTAAAAAGGAAATTTAAAAAGAAATGTTTATAAAGATGCAAAGTATATATAATCTGGAACAGATGATTACATAATAAAAGAATACATGAATTCTATAACTAGAGTTTCAGAGGTTAAACAGTTGTAGTAAAAGATATTAGACTAAGTTAAGACTACTTTAGAATCAACTGCTAGACTCCTTTCAATTTCTAAAGTTACTCTTATATCAATACTTATAACAATCTCTCTCCAATAGCTGAAGCTCTATAGAATAATTAATGGAAATCTGCTGAGCAACAAGTAAATAACTACATTTTAATACTAACTGTGGATATCTTAATCAAGTATTTAAAGTTTTCTTGGAAAATATTTGATGTTTTGGCTTGAAAATTGATATAAAATTTTTATTTATAATTCAAGAAAAAAATCTTACTAGAAATGTGCCAGTAAGTAAAAGATTGATTATCAAGAAGAGAACTTTTACAGCACTAACTGAAATCTGAAAGTATTATACATAATAATTCTTTGGTTTATTAAGGTTTTAATAAAGTATGATCTACTTAAAACTAAATATCTTAAATATTTAATGCATTCAGAAAAAATATTTTTAATTTTTTAATTATTTTAGTGTTTTCATTTATTTTATTAGATAATGATTTGTCATCTATATCCAAATTAACCATGGACATTTTCACCATAAATATTTCAGTCATAAATATTTGATCTATCTATTCTATTACAATATATACACCAATATGATTGCAACAGATTTATTTTTTGTAATTTTTCCATTATTTACACAGATAAAATTATAAATAAAAGTCTGTTTTCAAAAACATTAAACAAATCAAATAGATGTAATAGTACAACATATAACTTCAGATAAAGATAATTACACAATGTTATGAATGGAAAATCCCGTGAATATGGCAAAAAATTAATCTGATTAATAATATTTTTAATATATTTTGAATTCAACCAAATCTCTTCCATTCAAGTAATTAATAGTAATTTTTGTAAAAATTAAATAACAAACAGCTAATGTTTCAATATTATATACACTTTCTTCGGAAATTCAATATTAATTAATTTTATCAGAAATATGGAGTAGAAATTAGAATTCCATAAAAATCTATGATTCGTGATACTATTGATTCAGAAAAAGAAAGATTTGTTGCAAAAATAAGACCAATGCTTGATGTCAAATATCAGATTAATAGACTGTAATGTAAGCATATTGTTTTTTTATAATTTTGTGTTATTGTAAAACTCATTTCATTTTTTTTTTGTCTTTTTTTTTTTTCAAGTATTAAAATGGTCATATTAAAGTGACTGCCAATATATATATATATATATAATATTTTGAAATTAATTCATTGCAACTCTTTAAATACAATTAAGTTGCTCTATAATTTAATATAATAAAATTCTTTATATATATATATATATATATATATATATATATATATATATATATATATATATATGTAATCATATAATTAAATATTAGGAAATACAGTAATCAAAAATTTTGAAAAGGACAAAAAAATATAATCATCACTTAGAAGTGCTTTTGACTATCTTCATAGTCTTTGTCAACTAATTCTTACAAGCAAGACTTAATCAATAGGCAGGCAGCAAACATTAAGATCACAGAATTATGGGAAGGTTAACCTTTCAAACAATTAATTGATATAAACTACGAGGATAGTCAAAAGCACTCCTAAGTGAAGATTATATTTTCTGTCTGTTTCAAAATTTTTGATTATTGTATTTACTAATATTTAATTATCATCATCATCATTATCAACTATTATCAATCCACTGCAGGATGAAGGTCTCTCCAAGTTCAATCCATCTTCTCTGATTTTAGCTTCTCTTCTCCACATCATTCCTGCACACTTTTTCATTTCAACTATCCATCTCAAATGTGGTCTCTTTCTGGGGCTTTTACAATCTTTTGGAATCCAGTTTAAGATTTCAATTGTCCATCTATTATCATCTGACCTAGCAATATGTCCAGCCCAACTCCACATCAGTCTTTTAATTTTTTAATGAGGTCAGTAACACCTGTTTGTTCTATTACCCATATACATGTATTGCATTTTCAATCTCTTCTTGTTACTCCCAACATGCATCTTTTCATATTTCTTTAAGTGTTTGAAGTCTCTGCATTACTCTTCTATTAAGTGTTCAAGTCTCAGATCCATAAGTAAAAACTGGTAAAACACATTTATTAAAAACCTTCCTTTTCAAACACATAGGCATATTTCCTTTTAGAATCAAGTTATTTCTACCAAAAGCATTCCAATCAAGTTTTATTCTATGATTAATTTCATTCATTATATTTCCATCTGTATTAATAATCTGACCAATGTATTTGTAACTGTTAACTTTTTCTAACTCATTATAATCAATTTTTATTTTCATATTTTGAGAAAATCCATCAAACATTACTTTAGTCTTTTTAACATTTATCTTTAGTCCTACTTTCTTACTTTCATCTGATAACTCCTGCAACATTGCCTGCAGCTCTAACACATTATTTGCAAAAACAACTACATCATCTGCAAAATCTAAATGACTTAAATAATCTCCATTAATTTTCACTCCTTTAGCTTTCTATTTTAATCCACAAAATACTTGTTGCAGCATTGCTGTAAAAAGTTTTGGAGATATGGAGCCACCCTGTCTTACACCATTCTCAATGTTGATTTTTCTAGTATCATTAGGTAATATAATTGTTGCTGTTGATTTTTATAAATATTCTTTAAAATATGACAATATCCTGGATCTATACCTTGATGATCCAATGCTTTAATCACTGAAGAAATTTTAATAGAATCAAATGCCTTTTCATAATCTAAAAATCCAAATCATAATGGCAACTCATATTTATTTGTCCTTTCTATAACTTTTCTCAATACCTGGATATGAAATCCAGCTTGTTCTCTTGGTTGGTGGAAATCTAATGTTCTCTGTAGACAAGTTGTAATTATTTTGATAAAAAGTTTGTATAAAACTGATAAAATACTGATAGGTCTGTAATTTCTAATATCTTATTTATCACCTTTTTTAAATATTAATATTATTACTGCATTCTTCCAATCATCTGGTACATCTTTATCATTTAGAGATTTGGTATATAACTTTGCTAAAATTTTTCCTATTTCTTCACCTGCTTCTTTTAATATATCAATTATAATACCATCATTACCTGTATCCCTTCCTTTCTTCATACATTTAATTGCATGTCTCACTTCTTCATTTAAAATTCTGGGCAATTTGGAAGGTGTAATAGATATAGGAGATACTTGTTCTTTATTACTATATAATTCTTGATAAAAGTCTTCTACCCATTTCATGATGTCATCTCTCTTTTTAGTATTAATTCCATCTTTTTTTCTTATTGCAGATATAAATTTCCTACCAATACCAAAATGTTGTTTTACACTTTTGAGACTTTTATTCTCTTTTACAGCTTTCCTTGTTAGTTCACTGTTATACTTTTTTATATCATTTTCAACTCTTTTTCACACCATTTTACAAAATTTGAGATATTCAATACTTTTTAATGCATCATTTTTGTATATCTTCATATTCCTTCTTTTCTTCATAAATTCTCTAGTCTCAGTAGAAATTTTATTGGTCAATTGCTGCTTTTTTTTACCAGATCACTTTTTGTGTTAAATTTATTAAGAAGATTACAATCTTGAAATATGTATTTTCTGTTAATCAAAATATAATCCAATTCTGCTGTACCTTCATTTGGATGCTTCCATGTCCACTTCCTTTTAACATTTTTTTCAAAAAAAGAATTCATAATATGAAGTTTTTTCTTTTTCTACAAACTCCACAAGTCTATGTTCTTTTTCATTTCTATTCCCATAACCAAAATTACTTACAGCACTTTCATCTTTCATTTGTTTACTAATTCTAGCATTAAAATCTCCCATAACAATTTTAAAATGTTGTTTACTCTGATCAAAAGCTTTTTGTACATCCATATAAAAATCTTCTACTACTTCATCACTATGAGAACTTGTTGGGGCATAAACCAGATTTATCTGCGTTTTGTATCTGCTATTAAGTTGTATAACTAATCTTGCCACTCTGCCTGATACACCATCAATCTCCACCATGCTGTTCTTCCATTTTTATTTATAATGAATCCTACTCCACTTGTATTTCCAATATTTGTACCTTTATAATAGAGTACATGTTCACTTTTTAAATTAATTGTCTCTTCACCTTTTTTTTAACTTCACAAAGTCCAATAATATCCCATTCAATATAAGACAGTTCTTCTTCTAATTCTTGCAATCTTTCCTCACTTGAAAGTGATCTGCAGTTGTAAGTACATAAATAAAAAGTCATCATCTAATGGCAGCCTGGGTCTGCAATCAGAGGATTTATATATATTGCTTCAATGAAATACAGACATCGATTTATAATATTATTACATATGTGTGTGTGTGTGCAGTGGGATCTTCTAAAATAAATTGTTTTCAGAATATTATTCATTATATCATTTGCTCATTTTAGTTTACATTGAAATGCATGTATTTAGAGATAATTCATACTACATTATAGCTAAGGTCAAAGGTAATATTCTAAACAACTGGAAAAAAACATATATTTGTAAAAAACGCATATAAAAGTAATTGCTAGACATGTTTTTTTTTAAACTAAAATCTATTTTTTTTTTAAAGGTAAGAGTATTAGTCTGATTTCTTAATAAAACACTCACCATGTCTTCTAACACTGGGAAGTCCACTTATTTTATTCAATCTGGTGAATTTTATTTTGCTGGTAATACATTTATTTGCAGAAATAACACTTGTGCTAAAGATTGATTAAATATTCTTCAAACAATTGCTTAACATTTTTATAAATGATTGCATTATTGGTTTATTTGTCACTTGCTTTTGATTAATCCACATAAACTGTTTAATCTGAAATTATTTTTATTTTATCTTTGCTTTTTAATTCATTATTTTTTAAAAAATTATGCTCATTACTAATTTAATCATACTATATTCAGAATTTAAATTGCTAGTTACTTTACAGTTTCTATTTTAGAATTTTTTTTTCCCACTTCAATAGCAATCAATTTTTGACATTTTTTATTACACATGATTAATATTAATATTTATATGTGTAGAAAGAGATTTTATAAAATGGAAATTAGTAAAGTTAAATAAATTGTTCAAGGAAAACTAAATGTAAATAAGGACACACATGTACTAGTGCATCTAATGATTTATTCAAAGCAGATATGCTCTGAAAAATCTCATGCATCTTGTTACTCTTTCACTCAATAACATTTGCTAAAGACTTTTTTTCAGGTAATTATTTTAATTACTTCTCAACTTAGTGATTTTACCCATACTTAGTGTTTGTTTTTCTATAATTTTTGTTTTGTATTTTTTTATTTTGTTTTACCATTGACTTCAAATTTTAGTTTATGGCATATAGCTAAAATTATTACTAGAAAAATTAATTTAAATAAAAATGTGTACAGTACATTTATCATTAAAAATAAAAAAAGAGTGAATTAAATTGATAGTTAAGTTTTGGATATTTGTCATTTTATACATCTGTCAATTTTATTTTTATTTTATTGGAATTTTTTGTTTTTAAATCCTACTTGTATACTATATAGCCTAAAATTATTACAGTATTATATGCATCTAGGACAATACTTTTAAAAAAATTCTATACAACATTATTTATTATTGTTAGAAATAAAATATTGAATGAATTAAAGTGATAATTAAGTTTCAAATGTTTGCCATTTTTATCAATATTTTATTCAAAAACTTTGTTTAATGGTCAGACATTTTAATTTTTTTTCCCATCAAATATTAATCAGCTTTCTTACTCTACTTATATGGCATACAGTTAAAATTATTACAATATTAGCATCTGAAATTTTTTTTAAATGTGTACAAAATTTAACATCAACATTAATTAACTTTCAAATTCTGCTTAATGGTTAATGGCAGAAATTATTTCAATGTATACATCTAAAAAAAATACTTTTATTAAAAAATATGGTCAATGCCTTTTACAGTTAAAGTTAGAAAGATGTAAGCAAAATAATCTGATAACTATGTTTTACATTTTGAATATGAATACCATTCTAGTGTTTATTGTATGTTTTTATATTCATTCTATAATTCATAGGTGAATGAAAATATGTTCATTCTATTAGTTGTATATTCTAAAATATTTTATTACAGCAAACTCCACTGTGCATGCATATATATAAAATTTGCTTCATTTTTTTTTTAAAAAGATTTTTATTAATTGTAGTAAACTAACCTTTATTTGTAGATCTAAAACTTGAATTTTTAATAAAATATTACAGAGATTACAGACCACGCAACAAACTCTACCCAACTGTATAGTCTGCCATTGAAAAAAAAGATGAAAAGTGTAATATATGAGTAAAGTGCAAAAAAGAATCACTGATATGATTAAAATAATTTAAGAATTTGAAATTATAACAACTAATGAATAACTTCAGTCTTGTAATGGAGTCCCGAATTTATATATATTTAGAAATAAATCACATGTGATATATAAGTAATATGAGCAGCTTTTTTAAAATTATGTTAAGAAGAAAAACTATGGGTCAAATGAAATGGATTAAAATGAAATATTTTTATTATAAAAATGTTAAATATTGGTTAAAAGAAATTATGTTTTTTTTTTATATTATGAAATGTATAAGAAAAATCTTTTAAATCAGTATTAAGATTAGGTTATGTAGTTATTTCTTAAAAAAAAAAAAACAACTGTTTGGTTTTATAAAGTTTCATGATTTAGTAATTAGTGCATTTATCTTTTATGCTCTTGATCTGGTGTTTCAAAATAATTTTTTTCTCTCGAACTTCCAAGGGTAAACATAGATTTTTTTCCAAGTAGACAACTTATAATTGACTTATTTCTTTGTGTAATTGACCAGTAAACGGATATTCAACTATTTTTGACAGAGGGTAAAACAAAGAAGAAAAAGTTCAAACTCTTATCATTAAGTATTGGAATAATCTGATATTACCTTTTACTTCATAGTTTTTCGAGGGGGAAAGTGTAATACTTTTCAATGGAATAAAAATATTTTACTATTTTTTATCTCCCTACGCACACGCACACATATATATATATTATAATTTTAACCTAAAGAAGCCAAAATTTCCTTCATATTTCAAATATAATATCAACCTACATAGATAAATATTCTAAACATTGTTAAATATTTATTAAGCTAGAAATTATCATAACATTTTAGTCAGATATGTCACTGTAAACTTTAATTAAAAATCAATATATATTATAAAACATAATTTGTGGAACTTTTAATTCAACTTCATTTCTCTTTTATTAAATACACTTATAACTTTTTGTTTTACTATTAATTAGATGAATAAAGATATTTGATGAATGTTAATATCTCTCAACATGCATTTCATACTGAATGACTTGGCCACATCACATCATTTCATATGGCTTTATTACATTTAGTCCATGCATATCAATGTCAAATGATTACAATTCAATCCATAAGTGCCAAATTTCTTGCAATCATAACTATAACATCTCCTCTGCAGAGAAAACCTTTAACAATTTTTTACTAATCATTTTATTAGTCTAAAATTTATTATATATTATTCTTAGCCCAGATGTACACCTTAAACTTTAATTAAGGATTAATCTACCTATTATTATTAAACACAATCAAATGGATTAATTAATTCAACATTATTATCTTGTTTTAATGTGTGATATTATAAATGTACTTATAACTTTTTGTTTTACTACATATAATTTAATCATAGGAATAAAAATATCTTTTTCAGATGTCTTTATTCATGTTATTAATATATATGTGACATTGATTTTATATATATTTCTTTTAGGCTTTATTAGTAGATGAAAAAACAAACTGCATAACTGAAATGATTCTTGAAGCAGAAGTAAGATCTTTTTTAAAATATAATTGTTTTAATACTTTTTAAACTTCTATTATTCAGATAAAATTACAAAGTATTGTTTAGATTTATCGTTTTAATTACTACTACATAAATGCAGATATAACAAATATAAGCATCTTCTATATTTTAAAGTGTTATATTGTTGTGTGTAAAATAAATGTATATAATTTACAATAAATATTGTATTAGATATACATTATTGATAATAATGTTTATTAAATTTTCAGCAGAGTTTGAGTACATAATGGGGAGGGGAAATTTATTATTGAAATCCAAAAAGGCTTTAGAATCAGAAATATTGTACATGTACATATATGCATTTAATGCTAATCATGGTATTAATTTTCAAGAATAATAACAGTTATAAAGCATAAGAAATACTATGATTATATCTTCTGTTTATTGTGCACAATTCTAATCTTTTGTTTTTTAATGAACTAGTCATCAGAAATAACAAATTAAAGTATGTTCAAGATAGAGAAAAAATTAAAAAAAAAACCCAGACATTTCAAAAGAAATTGTTATATAATAATAACCATAATAATTCTATCAGAAGAAACTAGCCAATAGTAGAGATTGCCAAAATGGACTTAGATATTGCATTTAGTCAATCAATAAAAAGAAAACTCCTAAAACTTATACATTGTTTTATTGTTAATGGATTATTTTAATAGTGGCATTGTTACAGTTTAATATCACAAAAATTATCTAGAAATAGTTCTCAATATTCATTTAAATATGATATGAAAAACAAAAGGATACATTGTATATTCTCAGTATGAATTTCTTAATTATAACAGAATCTTTTCAACCTTTCAATTACTAAAATATTAATACTACTGCAGTTTTATATTATGCTAATAATGTTAGCAGTTTTGTTATTATTAATTTTATTATTAATCATTATTTAACTAAATAAAACCATCCTTTAAAATAGATTGTAATAGCAACAATGAAATTACTCGTCTATTATTTGTATTATAGAACATCTTTCAATATCGTTTGACATATTTCTCAATGTATTATTCTATTTTATATCTAAGATAGTTTTGTCCATCTTTACTAGTAAATTTTTTTATTCAATTTACTTTGCTTTGTTTTTCAGTGCTATCATTTTTTATACATAAATAATTGTAAAAATCTCTTATTTTTTACGTTTCTAGATAATTTTAAGACTATTCAACACTAAATAAACCTAAACCAATTTAAATCTTTGGATGTTATTAATAAAATAAGTACTTGAAAAGAGAATAATAAGTTAATATAAAAATCTTATACATTTGATTCAGGAGCAATAAAAAAACAATGGTTTCATATAAGACTGGGTTTGTCGTTGCAATTTAAAAAATAAGCTTACATTAAAAGATGTGTTATATATAATCAATAATCCAAATAAAAAATTTTTCTAATAATTTATAAGAAATTTACCTTTAGCAATATCTAGATATTATGAAATGCATTTGATAAAATTTTATCATAAAATATAATATACATATTTTAGAGTTATTTTGTATAATACATTTCCTAAACCTTACAAAAGCTAGATAGTTATTTGGTAGAACATTAGACATTATTACTATCATGGTATCTGAGTGACTACAAAAAATGAGTACTTTTACTATGTATATATAACATCCTACTGACAGAGTAGGTAAGCAAGAAATTAAAGTGCCTAAAGTGCCCATTGATTGGAGAGAGGGTGCATTGCTGCCATATAATGTTCATATTCATTTATTTTAGCAATAATTTATTTGAAATTTATTTTTCAGTAGGCATGCAAAATTTATTCATCTATTCTGTTCATGAATGGGTTAACTATTGCCTATTTGATGGTAGAGATAAAGAGATTGTCAAATTTTTACTCACTAAGGCATCAAATAGCTTAATAAGATTTTGTTTGTCTATATAAAAGTTGTTATTCATTATGATTTTCTGGTTTTTATGATTTTCTGGTTAGCAATGCTAATCTATTAGTAAAGAAACTCTTGTGTTGCTTGTTTAACATATCTTAGTGCAATAAAAAATAATTTATTTTATCAATTTACAATGGATATTTGATATAAGTTCAGCAAATCAACTTATATTTAAGCTATTTTTATTTACTATGTTTTCAAAATATTATATGGTAATTTCAATGTGTGAATTCGTATGGCTCACATTTACAAAGTAGATTGTATATTTCTGAATTACTTATACAACATTGCTATTATTACATTTACTTTACAAAATAAGTGCTTAATATTCTAGTGCAATTAATTAAGAGACTCTTCATCTGATAAAACCTCAATGTATTGTGAAGATTTAATTAGTTTTATTGACTATTTTAGATACAAAACTTTTTGCAATTAATATTAACAAAAATAAATAAAAAAACTTCCATTATTTGTTTACACCCACAACACACACACTCACACACATATATATATACACCTGCGTCTCATTTTACACGGATTTATTTAACGCGATTTTGAAGTTACGCGATTCATGTTTCTTCGGAAGTCGAACTCCGATAATGCGCTATTACTTTAAATAATAAATTTCGTGTATATTGAAAGTAATAGCAAATTATTGGAATTCGACTTTCATCTTAGTAATTTCAATATTTTCAGTGCTTTATAATAGTAAGATTTTATGCAATAATGAAATTAAAATCATGATTTCCACATTTTATGTATACACACATTAAATTTTGCAAGATTATAATGTAAATTTGTTCAAACATTGTGCGTGTTAATTTTGCATTTTAAATCACATTCTGTTTTCACTTTTTAAAAAAGAACGTAATCAATTATTAATTATTTAGTGTCTGCAAGTTTATTTTTAAGAGGTGAGTAATAGCAGTGGACACAATTAAATTTGACAATTAAAAATTAAAATCTGATTTTTAATTTTAATTAACAATTTAAAAATTACTTAAGGTGACCTGAAATTAATGTGATGTGTAGTTGGCACTAGTTGCATTTCCTCTTGTGAAGAATCTGATTTTTATCAGTTTGCAAACGAACCTGTTTATTGGCAAATAGCGATAATAATTAAAATGCGTATTAAAAAATGTAAATTACTGTACTGTAAATTATGCATAAAAATATATTATTTTGAATAAAATTAAATATTATAGTTAAAAAAAGTTTATCTTGTATCAATTTTTTCCAAATTTGAAATTTTTTATTAGTCATATTTAATTTCCTTATTTTTTTGCGCAAATTTTAAAGTAATTTTATGTTGGTGCATTGCTTTTATGCAATTTTTGAAAAATCACAGTCCATATCCCCCCTTTTTCAAGATAAGTTACATCTATTTTTGCACAATTTTATTTGCACGTGTTTTCTGAGGAACCTATCTAGCATATAAAATGAGACCCAGGTGTGTGTGTATATATATATATATATATATATATATATATATATATATATATATATATATATATATATATATATATATATAAAGTTTAGTGTACATGTGGTGACAAATTTGTTTATTATACTAACAGGATTTGAATCTGATCTAGATAAAGCTTCAAAGTTTTTTCAAGTTTCTCTAAGGCTTTAACTGATATTTCACCTTAGCTAGAGGGTAAAACACATATGGAAATTTTTTTAAACTAATCACTACTTGGCAGTCTAATAAATTACATATCCTCTATGAATTTAAAATGATGGTGTGTTAAGAATTTGAAACTATGGCATTCCTTTAAATATAAGATGCACTTTTCTAAATTTTGGACCTGTAAAAGATAGGTGCATTTTAAATTTGAAAACAAAATTTTTTAACTTATTTCTGTGGATCTTTGCAGTACACTATATATGCACATAATATTGTGATTGTCACAATGTTAAATCTTTTTAAATTAATATTTTTAGATTAATTTTATAAAGAACTTTAAAATTCTCTCAAACTGCTACTTTTAATGTTATTTTGCTGATTTTACTATTACTTTATTGAGAAAATTCTATCAAATAACTTTTAGAATTTTTTTACAACTAACAAATCAATATAAGAATGAGATAAGAGCCTACCTTAGAAGGCAGTGATTTTGACAATTCCAATAGCTTCATGTTGATTTTTAAAGTAAAAACATATGTTTTCAAATCTTTTGTTATTTTACAAATTTTACCATTATTTTATCAAGAAAACTATACTGAATAATCTTTAGAATTTTTTTACAACTAATAAATCAATTTACCAATGAAATAAGAGTCTTAGTTTTTTGTTCTCTACACAATTAGAGTGGCTGTCAAAATTTTGAGTTCTGATAGCTTTATTCTTCAAAATGAAAACATATGTTTTAGAATATTTTTTACACATTTATTGTTTTCAGAAAATATTAGTAAAAATATAAATTGTTTTAAAAGAATGATTCATATTTTAATGGAAAAATGTACTTTTACATTAAAGCAATTTGACAAAGAAATTATAATGTTCAGCTGCAATTTACCTGAAGATGATGCACACTGGTGAAATAATAAAGATTAAAATTCAAGTTCTGAAAGTAAAAATGTAGAAAGTGAAAATACCATATATCTAAAAAAGATTCACAATAAATTAGGTGAGTTTATTGTATTTATATTAGTTTCCTATTTATGTATATATATGTGACTTAATTGGGGGGGGTATTTTTTTCAATTTTTCAGGCTTAAAATCCTACTGCATCTTAAATTAGGGCATGTGTTATATTCAAAGTAATTTGGTAATAGTAAAACTTTTTTGTAAACTGATCTAGTAGATTTTTTTATATTTGATAGGTTAATAATTTGCTATTCAATAAATATTAGTTACAAGTTTTCACAACACTTTATTAGATATATTTTTAATAATTATTACATTAAATATATTGTTATTAAGATTTTTAAAAATTTCAAAATTAAATTATATATAAATATAACATTTTAAAAGCAATGCATTTATTATCTATGAAAAATTATATTCTCACATTTTAAAAATAAACAAGATTACATTTAATATATATAATACTTTTTTAAAAAAAAATATTGAAAAAGAAATAAACTACAAATTCTTAAATGTGAATTCGTAAATTTTAATTTATATCCACCTATATGAACAAAGTAATAACTTATCTATAAGAATCAGTTATTTCCTCATTTATTTCTATTAAAGTGAATGGATTATTTTGTGATTTAATATTAATTACTGTTAATTATAGAATTCGTTTTTTCTTAAAATGATTCTAAAGCATGAACTTAAAGAAGACAATTCTGCCAAATTCAAGAGATGTCACCAAGCGGTTTTTTTTTTTATAGTAAAATCAAAATAATTGATTTAATAGAGAAATAAAAAAAAATATGTGCCAAAATGGACAAGAGCTTCAATAACAACAAATCAATAAAGTATTGTATATATACGAGAGTGCGTTCTCTTTCTAGATTTATTATTGTATTGCCTTTTTTACAACTTCATTATTTTATTTTGGTATTAATTATTTTTATTGACATCTTAATGGGTGTAATTTTAAAATCAAATTCAGCCCAAGATATATCTATATAATTATATTATCATTTTATCATCATTTTCAACGATAGTGGAACATTTCAGATTGAATCTCTCTGAATTTAATCTTATTTCTCCAAACTATATTCTCTCTTCACATCACACCAGTAAACTTTGTTATTTTATCCAAACATCTCTCACATGGTCTCTTTCTAGATCTTTCATAAGCTTATAGGATCCTGTTTAAAACATCAACTATATATTTTTTATCATCTCCTCTAGAAATATATTCAGCCCAGCTCCATTTAAGTCTTTTAATTTTTTCAATGATGTCAATAATACTGTTTTTTCATCCATATATTTTATTTTTACTTTAAATCTCAAGTCTTTGTATTGATTTTTTATTAAGTGTCTGAGTCTCACATCTATAAATAAGAACCAATAAAATATATTTATAAAAAACATTTTTTAAACATAATATTTAGCTATTTCTACTAATAGCTTTCCATCCAAGTTTAATTCTATGATTAATTTCATCCATTATATATTAATGATTTGACCAAGGTAATTCTAACTGTTAATTTCTAATTTATCATCATCAATGATTAGTCTTATCTTTGAGAAAATTTATTGAATATTATTTTAGCCTTTTTAGGAAGTACCTTTAGTCATACTTTTTTACTTTCATCTGATAACTCTTGTAACATCTTCTGAAGCTAAGAATCACTATTCTCAAAAACAAACAATCCCATCATTTTCAAAATCTAAATGACATAAATCTTCATTTATTTTTATTTTCTTAACTTCCCATTTTATTTTACAAAATATTTTTTTTGTAAAACTGTATAAAGTTTTGGTAATATCTATATCTTGAGGATTCAATGCTTTAATCCCCGTAGAAATGCATATTGAATTAAATGCTTTTTCATAATCTACAAATCCAAAGCATAATGACAATTTACATTTATTAGTTCTTTCTATAACTTCTCTCAAAACTTGGATGTGATTCACTATGAAAAAGTCTTTTTTGAATCCAGCTTGTTTTTTGTTTTGTTTTTTGGCTGATTAAAATCCAGAATTCACTATAAATAAGTTGTTATTATCTTGGTAAAGATTTTGTGTAGAATTGATAGAAGATTGATAGATCTATAGTTTATAACATTTTCTTTATAATTTTTTTAAATATCAATATTTCTGACTAAATCTTCTGGTATATCTTTATCATTTAGCCATTTGATATATAACTTTACTAAAAAAAAAATGTATTACTTCACTTATTTGTTTTAAAATATCAAATATAATTTCAACATTTTCTAGGATTTTTTTCTTTCTTCATAAATTTAATTTCAGGTTTCAATACTTCTTTTAAAATGCTGGGCAATTCAGAAAATGTAGTAATTATAAGAAATATGTAGTTTTCTTCATCTTTATTATTATATAATTCTTTATAAAAAATCTTCCATACATTTTTTGATGCCATGTCACCTTTTGGTAATAGTTGTATTTTTATTTTTAATGCAGAAATACTTTTCATTTTAATTCCAGTATATTGCTTTACAGTTTTGAGACTTTTTTTCCTTTCGATTTTTAATTGATCATTTATATATATTTTTGTATATATATATATATTTTATACAGTGCTTTGTCTCGGTAGAAAATTTAATAATAAATTAGGTTATTTTGCAGCAATTATCTTTGTTACAGTTCTTAATGATGATCCGTTATTTTCCTCTTGATTTCAAACAAATCTGAATCATGTTCAAAATCTGTTAATATATGAAAAAGATTTGCATGTTCTAATTTAATTGCATTGGAGTGTTTCTAAAGATAAGAAATATTAACTGTGATTTTTTTAAAAATAATTTTTGTCATCATGTTTTGCATTAACATGCATTTCATATTTTTTATTAGTCAAAATGGAATACAGTTCTGCTACACCTTCATTTGGATGCTTCAATGTTCATTTCCATTTAACTTTTTTTTTTAAATATATATAATATAGTTTTTCTTTTTCTGCAAACTCTATGTATCTATGATGTTTCTCATTTCTTTCATCGTAACCAAATTTATTCAAGACATTTTTATCTGTTAGTTGTTTAACAATTATAGAATTAAAGTCTTCTACAGTACTTTTAAACTGTTATTTGTCCTGATCAAAAACATAACTTACAAACATATAAAATTGTCTACATCATCACAATGAGAATTTTTGGGACATAAATCTGAATTATCTACATTTAGTACTTTCCATTAAGTGCATAACGAATCTCACCACTTTGTCTGATATGTCATCAATCTCCACATGTTACTCTTTCACTTTTAATTTATAATGTATGCCACTCTACTTGGTCGTTCAATATTTGTGTCTTTGTAATAAAATATAAGTTCACTTTTTAAATCGATTGTCTCTTTACCTTTTTTTCTCACGTCACAATGTTCAATAATGACCCATTTAACATTAGACAGTTCATTTTCCAAATCATGCAATCTTCCTTCACTTGAAAATTATCTGCCGTTATAAATACCTAAATAAAAGGTTGTCCTCAAATGATATGGAAGCAAGTAGTAACAGAAATGATAAACTATTGTACTTACTTCCAAATTTGTAATTGGTGTATTGAAGACTTGATACTGCTAATATAAGACAACACTAAAAATTAATCCAGAGTCTCATAGTTTTTTATAATTATCAAGTTCATTTATTCGCTATCATAATAAATATTAAATATCTTATTTTCCTATGACGATGCCTGAGAATGTTTCGGGTTTTTGCCTTTTTCTTTTTGAATATAAATGTACGTATGTGATCATATTTTTCTTCCCTTTTGTTATTTTATTGCCACAAATAAATTAATTATATTCGGTTTATATATATATATATATAATTTATTGTAATTTGTTAATAAACTCTACGATTTTTTTATTCTTATATATATGTCAATCTGTCTATCTCTTTTTGTCTCATAGATATAATTTACATATTATGAGACTTGTTTTTTTTTAAATAAAAATTTAAGATTAAGTTTGTGGGATTAATTAAGCTCTTTTGTGCTTGAAAAATTGTTTGTTAGAGTGAAAATTATAATTAATATTGTATTATTTCATCTGTTACTTTTTTCTTCCCAACAAAAAAAAAAAATAGAGAGATTAGTTTAAATTAAATTGAGTCATTATTATCAAATGTTAATTGTGAATTAAGAAATTAATTTTGTTCTGAATGTATATTTGTAAAGGGGTTGACTGGGCCATTAGCTCATGCCTGACCGGTTTCAATTTGATCTTCAGAGCCAGACTGAAATTGATCATCTTTTTAAAATCTATTTAGTCAAGCAATCCAAGCATAAAAACACATTACCCTTAGTTGAATACTGAAAGTTTTTTTAAGAATATGGTGAGATTTTTTTAAAAAGTGTATCCCATTAAAAAAATAATATTTGAAAAAAAAAACACGACTTTGTTTTTAGTACTTAATATAAATATGTACGATTTATAATTATTCATTTAAATAAATTTATCATTTCGTTGTATAAATTTACCCCCCCCCAATTTGTATATAAACTAGTTTTTTTTCTCATACGTCATAGCATCGGCCGGGACGCGAACCCACAACCGTCTGCAACCAACTATTTGCTTGCAAGGCGGATGCGATGACCTCTCGGCTAACAACGCTTTTAAAATTACAAATGTGCTATATATGTACACACATATGTGCATATCTACATATGAACTCACATATATATATATGTTGACTAAAGTCTTAATTATAAATTTGATAAAATTTTATTTGCTATTCATTTTGTGATATAGTACCATATAAATAAAAAATGTTCGTTCTCATAATTTAATTTATATGTGTTTATATATATATATAATTTTCTTCACTCCAAAGCCATCTATTGTCATTTATTTACATTACTAAGTTTTCAATTTTTAGTGTGTTTGCATTCAAGATTTAATAAAAATAAATTTAAGTAAATTGATTCCCATGTTAAATAAAAGGTTGAAGATTTTTTTATATAATTTGTCTCGATTAATAGATATGGAATATTCTTTCTGTATTAATAGTATCTGTAAATTCACTTGCAGATATTAAATATTTTTTCCTAGTCTTTTGTGAACGCATATAGAGGCAAAACTCTCCATACAGTAGCGCCACTCAGTGCAAGCCAGCATAAAGAATGATGATCATGTGATGTTCTTTTGTGAATGTGTGTTTTATGTTTTGGATGTTTCACTAATAATTTCTTAAAATTTTGATTTTGGGACAACAAAATAAACTTCCTTTTATGTTCAAATTGCTACATTTTTATATTTGAATTCAGTTTAATTGAGAAGTTCTGTTTTGTACATCAGTTTTATTATAGCCACCCCCACCCCCGCCCATATCTTTACAAGTTATTATTTTTAAAGTAAGAATATCTTCAATAAAACTGTTATTTATTAATATTCAGTTGAAAAGTTCTAGTTATTCTTTAAGCTCTAGGGCTGTAGTGTAGGATAGAGCTCAAAGTTACTGAAGCACAACTCTACCTATCACTTCTGATATTCAAAATTCTTAAGAACTTTCAAGCAATAAATCACTTATTTATTTGATTCTAAATGATTTACTAGATATATACTTCTAATTCCTATTGATCTTTGATAAAATTTTGTTCATTAGACTGATTTAATATTATAATTCAATTGGTTTATTTAGCTTTTATGTTTCATTAGAAGATTTTATTTTATTTGGTGCTTTTTATGAAGTATCTTACATATATTAAATAATAATTTATTCTCCTTTTTTGTTATTTAACAAGGATTAATTTAAGTCAAGTCCCTGCATTGCTGATATCTAAGGTATTTCTCAATATTGCTTCTAATATCAATTTGTCCTATACTGTTATATCAAAAGTGCAAAGACTCATATTCTTTAAATAAAATTATTATAGGTGTATAATTGTATAAGGAATATTAGATGTAGTTTTTCTCTGTATTTCTATGACTTTTATAAACTTTTAAAATTGCTTTTGAAAAGAAAATTTATTTAATGCTAAAGGATTTAACGCTTAAAATGCATGACTCGTCTAAAAATGAGAAGATTTGACGTCACTCTAAATCGGCTACTTTTTATCGCACGTATACATATTATATGTCATTCGAAAGAAAATCAAAAGTTCTGTAAGATGGTGCCCTCTTCACAGTTATTTTACAAGTAAAAAATCAATAAAAATGACCATATATGTCAAACAAAACCAAAGCACTGCTTCCTCACCAACTTTTCTTGAATCTTATTGGCTGTCCCACTTCTGTCAGAAAGGGAAATGGCTGCCAAAAAGTAAAAAGTTACGTTCATTTTGATTTTTATTATGAAAATGATAAACGAACAATATTTGAATTGAATTACAAATTATTATTGATAAAATAATACTAAAAATCAAATTATTTTAGAAAAATAATTAAGATATTACCAAGAATTATTTATTTATTGCTACATATTGATCGTAATGTTAAAGTGAAAAAAAAAAGATTGCGTCAGCAATCTTTTTTGGTTGGTTGAATAGCGGTTACTTTTATTTCACCGCAATTGAATATTTTTTAAATTATAAATCAAATTTTATTTTTGAAAAGACTTTCGTTTGCTTTTGTAATCTGAGAATTCAGTAATATACTTTTTACAAACAAAACTAATGTATTTATATTATTAAAAGTGATCTATTTTAACAATAGATTTTGTTAAAGTTGTGAGTTGGCCAATTACAAGTTTTGATTTTTAACTCATTCGGCCAATTAAATAATAATCGTTGAAAGGGTTAATAGATATGGGGAAAATCTATATTTATTTGCAACTTTAAGACTTGTAATAAAGAGATAAATTTAGATCAATCTTTCATCTAATCAGAAACAATTCTACAGATCTTCTTCTGACCAATCACAGTGACTTTAAACTTCAATAATTAACTGAATTTACATGTTATTCTTGAAATTGTTCTGCAAAAATAAAAAGTCAGTTACTTAATAATTTTTAATACCATAAGAAAAATCAGAAATAAATATTTATATCAATAAACATCATGAAAATTTACATGTAATCAATACAAATAATTTTTTCTTCATTGATTTGAATTTTTAAAAAGAATTCCTGTTGCTAATGGGAGCAGTTCACCGCTCACTGGCTCCACAAGGATGGGAGGATTCACATACTCAATATGGAGTTGGTAAGAAGATGCATGATAAAACATAAGTGATTACTTGTTTTAACCTTTTACACCTTTTCAAGAAATTTTAAATCAGTTTTAAGTCAAAATAACTCAATTTATCAATCATATTATTCTATGCAAATGGCCAGCATTAATCAAGCAAAACCTAATATAAGTAATTATTAGAATCATTAAAACTAGATTAAAACTGAGAAAATGAATTTAAAATGTAGCCTAATAATTCAAAATAGGAAATAATAACAAAAATCCTAATTTTGATGATGGAGCTAATTTAAAACGATTAGAAAATTAATACCTGTGAAAATAAAAGTGAAGAAAAAATGCTCAACGATGATATTCCTGAGAATTTAAACTTAACTCCTGATATCAAGAAATAAAACTGCTTTCAACAACTACAAACCAGTCAGGGAGGATGGAAAACAGTTGAAGAAACATGCCAGATGCAAATATTAGTCTAAAACCATAGAAAAATGTTTTTTCAAATGTTAAATTCTTCATAAAGAAAAAGTAACGATATCATAGTGTTGAACCGGAAATGGCCAAATGTGGCAAACCTTTGCAGGAAAGAAAATTATTTTGAATATTAATTTAATCTCAAATTAAGAATTAAACATTATAGATTATGATTTAAGCTACCTCCCTGCATAAAAATTAGAAATTTATGATGATTAGATTAAAAGTTATTGGGCCACTCCTGGTGCGATTGGGACGCCACAAAAAATAAAAATCCTTCAAAAAAGTTTCAAATTGACTTAGAATTATGACAAAATAAATTAGAAGATTAAAAACAATGATTTAAAAATGAAAATGGATTTATTGGATGTTATGGGCCTAGACAGAAACACTGAAGCAGTTAATTATTCAATCCCTTTAGATTTAAATTACTAAGAAAAACCCAAAGACTAAATACAAACCCTTTGATTTTATAATTGGAACTTTAATTAAGAATCAAGAATTAGAATTCAATTTGGATTAAAAGGACTCAATAGGATCAGTAAAGCAGAATCATAATTGAAATTTTGTCATAATTTAGTTCAGAACAAGGTTATATAATATGAACTGGATTGTGAACTCTGAGGACCTAATGAGACCATGAGTCTAATCATTGGTTTTTTTGGTTTTGCCTAAATTCTCGGTCTCAAGGGTAGAGGTGATGGCTATGAAGAATTTGTTGATCAATGGGATCAGTCAGCAATCATCACCACACCAAGGTTTAGGGATGATCTGGCATCATTCTCATGGCCCTCTCTGATTCAGTTGGTGTTCTGGACATGCTGAACCAACATCACATCCAGATAAATTGTAAAACCACTTATAGCAGAGGCTGAAGCAGTTTAACCTTGTCCAAGGAGTGGGTCTGGGTTCTCACTAAACTGGGTTCTATCTGATGGGTCATGGATGGGTCTGGGGGCTGCTTGGGTATATGTCAGGTGGGTTGAGAGTTGATTGTGCTGCATGGACTTTGCTTCAAATGGATGTAGTATCTCCTTGATTGAATGACATTTAATCTGTGATAATTCATGTTTTTTTTTCCTTCTTTTAGTGTTTTTTCTTGATGTTGTACTTGGAATGCATTTTTATATACCTGCATTGTATAAGGCAATTCTATTGCTTTGAGCCACTGTCCAGTTGTAGCCTCTATGTCCCAGTGCTTCAGGTGACAGAATGGGATCCCTGCACAGATAGATTATACTTTAGTGACTTAACCTCTTTTTGCTGATTATTTTATTAGCCGAGTGAAGTAAAAATCTAAACTTTTAATTGGTCAATTCACAAACACAAGTATCAATTCAAAAACTGAAGCATCAAAATATATTCATCTTTTAATAATATATTCACTTTAGTTTCATTTGTAAAAAGTATATTAATAATTTGTCAGGTTATGAAAGTAAACGAAAGTTTTTTCAAAAATAAATTTTTATTTATTATTATAAAAATATTCGATAGTGGCAAATCTAAAACCAATGTTATTCACCAACCAAAAAGTTTTGCTGACGTCAGTGATTTCTTTCCCAATTTTACATTGTAGATAAGTAAATAATTTTTGCTAAAGTCTTAACTATTTTTCTACAATAATTTTATTTTTAGCATATTTTATCAAAGTAATTTATAATTTGTCAAAAAATACTTTTAAAATGGTTTAAAACATTTGTTTATTATTTTCGAAATGAAACAAAAGAAATTGTAACGGTGGACATTATTGACAACCATTTTCTTTGTTGTCGAAATATAACAGCCAATCAGATTCAAGAAAAGACCATCTTATTCTTTTGTTAGACCTGAAATGTCAGTTTTATTGATTTTTTACTTGTAAAATAATTTAAGAGAGGACAGTATCTTATGGAACTTTTTATAATCTTTCAAATGATGACAAAATCTTTACCATAATGTTAAAAATGACAGGATTTGAATGACAGGAAGCGGTCACATTTTTATCCATAACTAGCAAAAAGTTGGTTAATGAAGTTGCTTTGAAACATAATACAAACTCTTTATATAATATTTTAATTGATTTACTGAATTTTAATTTTTAAAAGTTAATTGTTAACTAATAATGACCAATTTTAAAACAAAAATGAAACTCGAAAAATTATTTGATTACTTATATTATATAGTTTATATCTTTTCACATAAAATAATAGACCAACAAAGATAAATTTTATAATCAGTATAAACAATTGTTTTCACTGAAGTGAAAAAAGAATTGGTAATAGATATAATGACTTACTGAAATGTTTTATTTTTATAAACTGTAAAGTAACAATTATCAACTTTTAACCAAAAGACTGTTTTTTACGAGGCTCCTCGTAGACATCTGATGTCACTCTAACTCAGCCGATTCTTATGCTAAAAAATTCGTTCGATACGTTTTGAAGAGGTTTTTAAAAGTTCTGTAAGATGGTGACCTCTTCTGACTTATTTTACAAGTAAAAAATAAAAAAAAACGCATTTAAACCTAAACAAAGAAAGAACATTATTTGTGATTGGTTCTTAGCAAGCTCTCAGCCGAAAAAGACATTCTGATTGGCTGGAAAGAACAAAGAAACCGCCTGATCAAAGAAAATAAAGAAAAACGCTGAGATTTTCATTTCAAATCCAATTTTAAGTATTATAAAATTATATTTATGGAAATTAAAAATTATTTTCAGAGAGAATAATAAAAAAACAAAATTATTTTCGAAAAATATTGAAGATTTTAGTAAAAATATTGAAGATGTAGTAAAAAGAAATATTTACTTTTCTATAACATAAAAGTCGATCTTTTTGTTTATATTATAGCTTTTATGTTGCCGAAATTGAATATTTTAGAATAAATAAATAGC
The DNA here is from genome assembly GCA_028023455.1 of Epiperipatus broadwayi. Classification (NCBI taxonomy): domain Eukaryota; kingdom Metazoa; phylum Onychophora; class Udeonychophora; order Euonychophora; family Peripatidae; genus Epiperipatus; species Epiperipatus broadwayi. Next base: position 126,047 of record JAQFVV010012452.1, on the reverse strand, counting down.
AATTTATTTTTGAAAGAACTTTCGTTCTCTTCATAACCTGAAAAATTAATAATATACTTTTTATAAACGTATCTGAGTTGAATTTAATATTATAGGCGAATATGTTTTAACAATAGGCTTTGTCTTCAGTTTGTGAGTTGGCCAATTAAAAGATTTGATTTTTACCTCATACAACCAATAATATAATTAGCGGTTAAAAGGTTAAACGAAAAAAAAAATCACAATGAAGCAGTCTGATACTTGAAATAAAATCAGCTAACAAACTTAAAAAAATGACATGAAGACAGTGTAACTATTTTGAAATGTATTTAAACTATATTGCAATTTTTTTCTCTTTTTTTATTAATACTATTTACATATACACAAGTTCTTTAATGACTATTTCTTGAACTGCTTTCTCTTATAATAATCAATATAATTTTCATATCATTCTTGAAACTTCTTTTTTCTCCAATACAACTTCTTTTATTTTTCTAAGCAACTATGAGTATTGTCACTTAATCATAACTGCTTGTACAAATCTCACTATTCAGTTCCGTCTCTAGGTGTGAATCTGGATCCTATGTTCCCGAATCGGATATGTGAATTAGAGAGCCAAAAGTTTAATGGCAGCTCATTATTTTGACAATGATTTTATTAATGTAAAATATATTAGCAGAACATTTTTGATAAAAGTCCACTATTCAGTTTCTTCTCATATGTAATTTTGATTTGAATTCTCAATACTCTTCGTTAACTATATGCACATCTTAATTCAACTGATAATAGATGACTATACCAGTTATCTATATTTAGAAATGATTTCGCACAAATATTTCAACTTTATTATACATTAATAATAAATACTTTTACAAATATATTTCTTTTTTAAATTTTAATTGTCAAAATAATTTCAGTTATGTCTTTAAATATTTTTTAAGTAAAGTCTTGTGGATAAGTGGATATCTAACTACTATAAAAAATGTTGACAATTTGCCTGTAATGTTGCACTAGTTGTGATGTGAATATTAGGTTTACTATATCATTTATTTTTTTTACATGTATGTGATCATGAGTATCAGTCGTATAAGATGGAGTGGATAACTGAAGGGAGCTTGAAAATCTAGATTCAAATTCCCTCTAATTACATCTAGCTTAAGTATATATACTATACTTCTATTTAGCAAGCGTTGGTGGGCTAGTGGTTAGCATAGCTGCCTTCCAAGCAGCCGGCCCGGATTCGCTTCCCGATCAACGCATTTGATTATATGGAAAAAATAAGTAAATAAATATTCTTAAATAAAGAAAAAGAAGAAGAGATCTAAAAAGAATAAAAATGGAAGTTTATGGTGTGTTAGAAGATTAGAACAGGAGTCTACAAGAAATAATATATAATATTGTCTTTCGATAAATAACTAATGGCATGCTTTTGTTTTTAAACTCCTATGTTTAGATTTGAAAAATAAAATACACACCTGATCTACTGTATAGCCTTAACTTTGCGATTACAAAAAGATACTTTAATACTCTATAAATTTGTCTAATATTGGCATAGAGTAAATGTTAACTTCAGAAGTGCTAATAAGAATAATAAGAAATGTATTTAAAGTGAATGATTTATATATTTACTCTCTGCTTTTAGACACGTAAGATTGGCTCATAAATTACCATTTGAGTTCGGAAATAAAACTATCTTGTGGCTTGGGCGAGAATACCCTTGCAGTTTTAATATCTTGTTTAACGTTACTGATGTGGAGGTTTGATTACTCTTCTATATAGTTAAAATTTGTAAACGCATTGACTCGGACAATCTGAGTCACCCTAAATCATTAAACATTCCAATAAATAAATAAAAATGCATATATACTTTAAAGTCTGTAAGGGGCTAAGCATATGCAATACTCAAAAAAACAATGATTTAAAATCCATATATATATATGTACAATTAAAATCACAAACTATTATTTAAATTTATTCTTTAATTATAATGCATTTAAAATACAGTTTAAAAAAGAACTCCCAGCAGAGCTTAATAATTGAAATAAAATTTTCAGCTCGCTTAGCGGTTTCTTTAATGCTTTATAAATGGCTGCAATAATGACGTTCGTTTGGGATTTAGCTCTAAATATTAATAATAAAAAAATTAACGGTGAAAAAAAATGTAATCTATCCAAATTAAACTGATCTTATTTAGCCTCTACTTGCTCCAGGGCTGGTTTCTCTCAAGTTTTTAGTTAATTCCCATGTTTACGGGGAGAAAAAGAAAAAGATCACCATTTCAATAAAATAATGGGAAAAATATTTTTTTATATATATAAAATTTCTGTACTGAGTTAAAGTCGCTTTATTTAATTTTCAAAATGGGGCTAAGTTGAGAATTCTTTTATTAAATGGTAAAGTTACATCTTTATAAAGTATTTTATTAGATAAAAGAAATTTCAGTACAAAATGCTGCCTTTCATTTTAAACAAGGACCAAGTTAATGGCTTTATTTGATAACTTCATTTTTTATTGATTTTCTTAAGTGTTTTATTTTAGTTTATTTTATTGTTATTAACAGAATGTGAAGCGTGCTTTTACTTTAAATGGCAAGCAAAAATAACAATTGATCAAAGTCTCATTAATAAAGTTGTTTAATTTCACAACGTAAGCCATTTAATTTCAGTCAATTAAAGAATGAATTCATTCACTGTTTCATCTTTTTAAAATTGTAAATTATTTTTTAATAAATTTATCATGGTAGATATTTTACAGAAAATAATTTATATTTGCCATTTATCCATATCTGAAAATGAATCAGAAAAATGATACAATAGTGAATATCAAGTCCTTGGACTGAATATTCTTCACTTTACTAAGATTTGGCAGAAATTCAAATAAAGGTAATGAAATAAATAAGGCAAAGAATCAATCTTTTTTTAAAAAAATAGAACAAGACATTTAATGAATGGATAATGCACGCATACACACGCACACACACACACAAATCGAATTATTTGTAGATCTACAGAATTTCAAAACCAGTATTAGTAATATAAATATTTCAAAACCAGGCACTCTTCACAAACCTGGGAGCTTAATTGTAAGTATAGAGGATTTGAACTCAGATTTTTCAAGCATCCTTCAACTATCCACACTATCTCATACAACTGATACACATGTAGAAAAGATTAATAATCACCAATATACGTATTTCATGCTAAACCAGCACTCATCAGTTGGTCCAGATTATCATCTCTCACACATATATATAATCAATGCTCAGTTTATATTAAGATAGCAAATTTTCATACTTTAATGGACAGGCTTCAATCCACTGCAACCTCCAACTTTTCAGCCATCCATATCATTAAAAATCTGGTGATGAAAACTCAAATCCCATGCTGATGCTAATATTATTGCCATGTCCATGATGACCTGAAGTTGGTCCAGATATGTGTGGGAGATGATAATCTGGACTTACTGATGAATGCTGGTTTAGCATGAAATACATATATTGGTGATTATTTATCTCTTCTATATATATGTGGTCATGTGTATCAGCGGTATGGAATAGTATGTATAGTTGAAAGGTGCTTGAAAGTCTGAGTTCAAATCCTCTATATTTACAATTAGGTTCCAGGTATGTGAAGAGTGCCTGTATTTCAAATATTTTCAAGTTTTAGTATTTTTTAATTCATAAGAATTTACAAATCATCATTATTTTCAACCATTATCAATCCACTGCAAGATGAAGCAGAGTAATAAAATAAACACAGGTTTTTAAAATTAAATTATATTTTGTATTTTATGTTCAATAGATTTCTTCACGGAGAACATTTCTCTAATCATAATATCAAACTAAAATTATATATAGTGTACACTTTCCCATTGCAGGATATTTATTACTTATAACTTGAATAATTTCTTATAGAATCTGACTTATTTACAATCAGTGTTGAAGGACCTGGTTGATTTTTTATGGTGATAATATTAATAATAAAAATAATTAAATTAGTATTAAAAAGAAATATTGTTCAATACAAACTTACTATTATGATGCTTATTATGTATGTACTGTTAGGATGCTATTGTATTTATATCAATCCTATATTGCTAATGATTGCAATGAAACTAGAAAGTATTTTCAATAAGATCTTGCTTGCTATAGAATATATTAAATGTAAATGTATGCCATTAATATATAATAATTTGAATAATAAACTTTCAAGCACTAACCATAATACAACCTTTTATAGTAATAGTTTTTTTATTCCATTCATTATATGTATTCATTTGTATATGAATGCAAATATTGTGTCACAATTGATAGAAACAGCACATTTTCAATAATGGTATAAATAAATAATTATATGATACTCAACATTTAAGTGAATGGTTAAGCACAAAAATGTAAAATATCTAATTGATCAAACAAAGATTTTTTCTTTATTTGTATCGATCCATTAAATATTGTCTATCAGATTTTAATAATACTACTACAATAAAATCATAATTATAAAAAATTAAAAAAACTAACATTGATTACACTTCTGGCCAATTAATAAGGTTCATGAATTATTGATAATATGTACATCATCTTTATATATTTTAAAAAATTGTGAAAAAAAGTTTATTATATTTATTGTGGTGAATTCTTTTAGTACAGTGTATACAAAGCTTAATTTTTTTATAACTAATGTTATTTTCTAAAAATGTTAAATTTTATGTTATTATTACTACTTTTTATATTATTTATTTAATTTTCATTTGATCAATTCTAAATTGTAAATTGTCATGAAGTAAAAATGCTGTCAATCCCCTAATAACAGTTCTTGTTTGACTACAGACACCATCCATTCTACTTCATTTTTACTTACAAATAACTATTTCATTTAGAATCCTTAATAATATTTATATTGTGTTCATTTTCTCATATATTACATGTGAATTAAACTTTTCTGTCTCCATCATTGTTAAATAAATGGTTTTTTTTTCATTCAAGAATACATATATCAACTACCCCACATATTATTTTAATGCAATATTTTATTAAAACAATTATAATTTTATTAGCTGTTTATATTTTATTAACTATTTTATTAATACAGTTAAAATGTTATAGACAAATTAAAATAAATTAATTTTTAAATAATAAATAAATAAAAAAGTTTAAAAAACAAACAATAATATCCTTTTATATTTTTTACCTTCTCTGTAATATAGTAATTTTTTTTTAAAGAATTATAATATTTTCTTCTTTAATTTAATAAAATAACCAGATTTACTCTTTGTAAGGATTTGACTAAAAAAGATTATGAGAAATTTGATTTTTTAACCACATCATTAAAAGATTTTTCATTCCTTCAGTAATATACCGTGCCTGCTAATTATTTTAACATTCACAAGAATAGCAATGTTGACATTCTAAAGAATATTTTTGCAGCATTCATGATGGTTCTAACTATTTGATAAGCCAGTTCTAATTTTAGGCATATATTAATAATTTACAGTAAAACATTTGCATTATTCAAATGGAGTACTTGTAAAATGGTAGAATGTGATACAATACCTCTCTTTTCTGTTTACAATAAATACATTTAATTAATAATAAAACATGTAAAATTAAATACATTAATGCACTATAGTCTATTAGGTGCATGAAGAAGCATTGAACATTTGTGAATCAATTTATGATCTTAAAAATACTAGCATAAGATCTATGAATAAAATTTTTAACTTCCAATAAAAATTTAATTTAAATATATTAATAAAATCCTTATCACATGTGCAGAGTAACTAATGTAATATGCTTTATCTTTTTTATTTTTTAAAATAATTATTTCATGGTTGAAATAAAAGAAACTATATTGAATATAAACATTTTGGTAATATGAAAGATACAATTTATGGAAATGGGCTACTAATGAGTAAAAAAAAAATTGTAACTATTTGGTTACTTCGTAAATAAATGCAGTAATAGTTATTTGGAAATTTTTTGGAATGACAAAAAACATACTTATAGCCAAAACTAACTTGACAATTATTTATCTAATCCCTGATAAAAAAAATTAATTACAACAATTATTAATTAATTTTAAAAGATAGGAATCAAATATAAAATTGATTGTAAATGACAAAAATTATTAAATCAATAATCATCATGTACACATTGCATATATACTTGGGTTTTGTTTTATGTGGTAGATAGTTCCTCAGAAAATGCACACAAAAGAAATCACACAAAAATAGACTTAACTTACCTTGAAAAATGGGGGCTATATACTGTAATTTTCAAAAATCGCATAAAAGCAAAGCAAGAATGTAAAATTATTTTAAAATTCACATAAAAAAAAAATAAGGAAATAAAATGACTAATATAAAATTTCAAATTTGAAAAAAATTGATACAAGACAAACTTTTTTTCCTTTTTTTATTAACTACAGTATTTAATTTTATTCAAAACAATATATTTTTATGCATAATTTACAGTATTTTATATTTTTTCATACATGTACAATATTTTAATCATTATCACTATTTGATGATATGCAGGTTCATTTGCGAAATAGTAAGACACCAGATTTGTCACAAGAGAAACTACAACTAGCACCAACTTCACTTTTTTTAATTGCTCTTACAGTGGACTTGCCAAGCTAAAATGTTTTCTAATTGCTGTTGATACTTCCCATTTCACTAAGCAATCTCAAATTAAAATTTTTGTTTTCAAAGAAATTCATTTTCTTGGGTTTTTTTCCCTCTCCATAAGGATAAACTAAAAGTTTAAAATAAAAATAAGAATTTAGACTTATGGTAATAAAAAGATACCAACTCACCATTGTTGGAAAAAATTTAATTAAAGCTAACAATTAAAAATTAAATTTTTATTTTTGTCTTTAATTTTTTAATTTTCAATTCTGTTTAAAAATCAAATTTCATTGTTTCACATCACATTAATTTCAGATCACATAATTTTTAAATTGTTAATTACAATTAAAAATCAGATTTTAATTTTTAATTGTCAAATTTAATGGTGCCCACCCCTGTTACTCACCTTTTAAAAATAAACTTGCAGACACTAAATGATTAATTGATTACATACTCTTTTTTTAAAAAGCAAAAATAGAATGTGATTTAAAATGCAAAAACAACAATATGCATAGTATAGGCATCTATAACATTTGAACAGATTTACATTATAATCTTGTAAAATTTAATGTGTGTATGTAAAATGGGAAAATTCTGATTTTTTAAGTGAATTATGAACTTCTTTATTGCATAAAATCTATTACAGTATTATTATAAAGTGCTAAAAATATTGAAATTATTAGATGGAAGTCGAACTCCGATAATGTGCTATTTCTTTAAATATGGCATATGAGTGCATGAAATTTATAATATTTAAAGTAATAATGCATTATTGAAGCTCAACTTCTTATCTAATAATTTTTATCACATAAAAAAAACTGCATACAAAGATATTAAGAAGAACATGAATCACATAACTTCAAAATTGCATTAAAAAATCCGCATAAAATGAGACCCAGGTGTATATTGATTCTTAATAAATGTTATAAGTCATGAATGTATTTCTGCTTACATTCATAATCTAGGATTCAAATATAGGCCAATTACAAAGTGGAAAATTTAAGCCAACTACAATGTGGAAATTTTTTCATGTTTTAAACGAATTTTTAAATTTTGCTCTCAAATAGTTGTCTAAAGGCAACACAATTAGCTATTTATAATTGGTTAATAAATACATATATAATTATTTTTATTTACACAATTAACAAGGATGTAAAACAGCTAAGACTATTATCAACATGTAGAAAGTAACCTCATCAATAATACATTTTTATAGTTCTTTTTGTAGAGCATTATATATATATATATATATATATATATATATATATATATATATATATATATATATTTTAAGTACAAACATTTGATGAAAAAAAACAATCTTTTTGTGGGTAGTTGTTTCACTTAAATATTAATAATCTGTTATTCCTAGAAGCTTTAAAAACTATTTGAGATTTTCATTGAATGTAGCAACACAATTTTTATTTAGTTAATTTTCAATCTTAAAGTTTGAACACAATTCCAACTAATTTAACTAAAGCTATCTTTGTATCAGTTTAAAGTTAATAAACCTGGCAGAGATATTAATCTCATTCATTTTTAAATAACGATGTCTTTAAATAATCATTATGTAATTAATTAATTAAGCTTTAAGTTAACATTGAATGTTGCAGTATGGGTCAGTATTTGTAGATGAGAAAAAAATCTAGTCATTCCTTTAAACCTGTGGATTCTTAATTATTGCCTAGAAAATAATGATAAAAAATAAAAAGTAGAAGAAGCATAGCACATAATAAACTCTAAGAATTCCATAAATATAAACCAATAGCATTCCTCTTAGCAAGTACTGGTTATTTAATCCAATGACATAGTCAACTGCTAGATCAATTTACACATGCAAATATGCAATTCTATTATAATAAGCCACTAGTTTAATCTTTTATAAACATGGGGATATGCCAAAATATTTGCTAATATTCATTTTAGTCAGGCTTTGACAAAGATACACTGTAGAGAAAGCCTGGCATAGCAAAATAATAAATAATGTTTTAGACCAAAATTAATTACCATAATATTTGCTAATTATCTATATACTTTTGTAGAACAATAATACATCAGTGTATACAAACTATTTTGCTAAACACAAAAAAAGAAAAATGAACATTTCAAACTCATTATTTTTTGTATGGAATTTCTTTTAAATTTCAATTTCTTTACCAACAGTTGAACTGTTTTTATATAATGCAAATAATGAGATTGACTATAACATTATTCATTGATTATAAGAATTTGAATGATGCTAAAATGTAATTAATAGTTAAAACTTAAGAATGTTAAAAGTATTTGAATGATAAAAATATCTTGATAATGTATTATCTATACTTAAACTATTCACAGTCTAATTAACAGATAAGAGAGTTCCATATTTTTCTCTAAACTATTTTTCTAAACATGAAAAAGAAGAATGAATAATTCAAACTCATTATTTTTTGTATGAAATTTCTGTTAACTTTAAATTTTTTACCAATAGTTGAACTGTTTTTATATAAGGCAAAATAATGAGTTTAATCATTACATTATTCATTGATTATAAAAATTCAGGCAATGCTAAAATGTAATTAATAGTTAAAACTTAAGAAAGTTAAAAGTATTTAGAAAATAAAAATATCTTGATAATGAATTCTCTATCATAAATAGTCAAAGTCTGATTTACAGATAAGAGAGTTAATCTGGATGTATGTAATATGTATAAATTAGCTATTATGTTGTGGCAAGTAAAATAAAACATTATTAAAAAAAGATTATGTAATGTGCTTCCTTTCCTAAAAAAAGTCACACTTCATCACTGATATATTGTAACTGTCAAATCAAATTTGTACATTCACACAACAAAATCCAGAGTTTTAGTAAATCATCCCAAGGCTGACCAGCATAAGGTGGTGGAGACTATGTGTCTAATATAGCCCCAGTTCTTTTACTAATGCTTAAAGATTTAGTACCTTGTGAATGACATCTATGAGGCCCATCGGTATTCTCTTTAATTGCATGCTAGCAATAGCACATTGGTAAAGCACAAGACTATGGGAAACTGACATTTTAAACAGTATATCTATATAGATGTCATGTGTCTTGGACATAATTTATTAAATAAGGATGTGATTTTTAATAACTAATAGATAACTAATCAATAATGACTTAACAATGAGCAACATTGAGACATTAAGCAGAAGTTAAATTTAAATTAGTCTAATGAAAGTGAAATATTTGAATAATAAAATTAATAAATAAAAATAATAATTATAATGATTATACGGATTGTCTCACTCGCAGGTGATTAAGTTAGGGATACAATTTAATGAGTGTTGAGTTTGGGTTCACATGCAGGTGATGATTTTGGATATAATCATTTATGGTTTACTGAGTTACAGGTAGTTTTGGTTTACACACACACACACACACACACACACACATATATATATATATATATGGTTTACATATATATATATATATATATATGACATTTTAAATCACTCACAGGAGACATTAATTTTCTGGTTACAAATCAATTAATGTATTCTAATTGTCATATATCTGTGTATTACTCACAGGTGATGGTCTTGGATATAAGCATTTACAATTTATATATAGTGTGTGTTAAACCACTCGCAGGTGATTGTAGTTTTGGGTTACAAATAATTTAATTTAATTTACTTGATATATATATATATATATATATATATATATATATATATATATATATATGTCTATCACTCACAGGTGATGAAGCTTTATACATTTTAAGTTACAGTTTTCGTGAGACTTATTAAGTTAAGAATTAGTTTAGTTTACTCATGATGATTTATACCTAGTTTATGCTATATAACAGGATCTAGATTTGCTATTAATATTTATAAAGAATATTTTATTAAATGTGAATAATTAATATATTCTCTATATAGCTTATATGCCTATGAAATTAGATTCAGATTCAGATCAAAGCTGAACAATCTGAGTCCCTGCATCTCGAATGTGTGCTTTTTCATGGGATTTGTACCAAGTACCGGTTCCTTTTTACACTGTACTCATTGCTGTGAATAAAAGACCTTTAGTCTGGGTGATTGAACAACTAGTTTAATCTGCTGGATCCTTATGCTTTAGTTCTAAATATGCAGAATGGGGTGGCATTTACCTGATGCCCATCTGAAAAAGGTAGTTGTCTGAACTAAGGATGGGGTAGCCCTTAAAACATATGCTCATTGAAATGATACAGCAACAAGTATATACACCGAAGCATTTCTTAAGAACACATTTGCACCACTGACAACATCATCATATAATAAAAATATGAAGCTAACAATAGTTTCCTTCCATGAAACTATGCTATTAAGGAAAGCTTATGAATCTAATTTATAAAGTTATCTATGTAGACATTTATAATTCTAGGGAGGATTACAGCATATTATGGATAATTATGATATCTTAGAATAGCTGTAAGCTTTTAATTATATCTTAAATAAGACATTTTATCCATTTCAGAAAGGTGTTTTGTTTGTGCATTAATAAATGCAAAATTACATATATACATGTGAGAATATCTAATTGCTTTTCAATAATGATTTAACTAAGAGTAAAACTCTGTTTTGAACAAATATAGCATAAACAAATACATAATACAAATAAAATAAAATTGGCATAGATTTAACTAAAAGACACAAGTTTTAAAGATAAGATTTCATGTAAGTGAAATCTGAAATTTGGCTTTATTTTAGCTTAATTTAAAAAGGGAATTGAAATGACATTAGCTGAGATTTTATTGATTCAGTTTAATATAGATTTAAGTTGTTTATGAGAATTAATAAAAGCAAATATTATCATTAAGCTAAAATACGTAAAATAACTTAGAAACTTAATTATCATTTTAAAATAAATCAGTTAGAATTATACGTAATAAAAGTTATGATAAATCATTTAAAATCTATCGATTAAAGCAAGTTAAAACTAAATCAGTTTTAATAACTCAGAATAAGATAAATACATTGAAACCAAATCAATCAGAAATAAATCAGAAAATCAATAAATAAATCAGTAATTAAATTAATAAATCAATAGGTAAATCAGTAAATCAGGCCAGATTTGGGATTTTAGATAAAGAAAATAAAAATTACATTTAACTGGTAAGTTTAGAATATATTATTATTTTGGCCATAATTAATAGATTTAGCTAGCTTTAGGAATTAACAAATTTTAATTGAAAGTTAACTTTAAGTTGAGGTAGATTTGTTACTACAATCTTTTTTCTTCTGGCAAGTCAGCTTCATGTTGAGGGATTATTTTTTAGATGATATCAGCTCTTACTTTTCTGCTCTCCACATCTGGTAGACCATAACAGGGTCTAGAAAGCAAGGGAGTTGTTATTCTAGCCCACTATCATCATTACAATCAATTTAAACATGCTGAAGTGAAATTCTCTTCTCCTTCAAAGATGGCTGAAGTAACTTTTATATCAGTTTACCCCCTCTCCCCTGTCATAATAGTTTTAGATCTGTTTTTCATTTACCTCACTGCATTTCTAAGAAATCATGGAATCCCACTGTGATTGATTTTTCTACAGGTGGGTTTTTCCTTCGGTCAATCACATTAATTTATTCATACTTTATTCTAAAATCTATTTTTACTTTTAAATTTGTAACTAGGTCATAATACAGTGAGAAAGAATAAGTTTTATGAAATCATCTTTTTTTAGTAAAACAAATCCAAAGATGAAAAACATTTTGTTATATATGTAACTTGATCATATAATTTAGCGATTTATGCAGAAATATATAATAATTTTAAATATTACTTTTAGAGTAAATATTCTAAATCAATAAATTTCTAATATTTTAATTCTATTAACATTATTCTTTCCTGCATATATGTAGTCTCTTGTTACACATACAAAGCATTTTCCATTTATTTTACTACTAGAAATATATGTGTGCACATTTACTGAATTTTATACATATACAAAAGTTTCTTTATTGTATGTTAAATATATGCACACATACATGACTAGTACATTTAGGTTTAAAAGTAGCCTGATTTTAGTACAACATTAACATAATAATTATAATATATGAGGATTTGGATATAGGTATACAAAATAAACACTACTATAGTATATAATAGGTGAAACAGTAGGATAGGCAGATATGTTTCAATGTATTATAATTTATTCTTATATATATATATATATATAAGAATAAATTATAATACATATAAATATATATATATATATATATATATATATATTGTACCATTTATTTATATATGGTACAAGTATATTGGCATTTGGTAAAAGCTATAAAATAGTAAATTTAGATTTTTTTTTTTTTGATTAGTATAATTTTTTTTAAACATACAATGAAAGTTAAATTTTTTGTCCATATTTTTTTTTATCTAATTAAAAATAAAATTAAAAATTGGAGAGAATAAAAGATACACAAATTACTAATCCAGATAAGCTAAAACAAAAATATTTTAGCTAATTAAAGATGGCTTAAAGACTTGATAAAAAAGAGAACTTTGTAATTGAAAAATGATAAAGAATGTACAAGATTATGAACCTAAACGCCATGATTATATCATGTGCAGAAGTCTGAAAACTGGGCCTTGAGTATAAAAAAGAAGAGACCAGTTTGATCAGGGTTTTGTTTTGTCTGTTTTTTTTGGTGGTTGGTCCTGGATAACAAAAGAATATATCCAAGATCACCCTACACTGAAATAATTCTTCATGTTGGAGTGGGCCAGAGCTTTTGCTGACATCGTTCCTGTAGATTGACACTAGAAAAGCTTTCATGATCGACCAGTAGAATAGAATTTATAACTGATGGCTGAGCTCATTCTCCCACAAAAAAAAAACTGTGCATTGTAATCTACAAGCTTCATGTACTCACTAAACTTACTGGTAAGTTAAGATTAACTATTTCTGATTGTGACAAAATTAACTGTTTGTAAACAATTTTTAAAAATATGCTTAAAATAATCCTGATAGAGACTTTAATTTTATTGTTCAAGAGACTCTTGTTTACCCAAGAACTTTTTAAAGTTGTTTAACTGTATTTTTTTTTAGTAATGGATTCATGTCTGGATTAGCGTATGTTCTCTCCAGTTTTATTTAATTAGTAGCTTCTCTTTATTTTAATTTGTTAGAATAAAAGTGTTTATTTCTAATATCAACTTTTCATTTGTACATTATTGATGATTATTATTAAATTTATTAATATTAGTTTAGTAAGATTTGAAAATATAATTTACCTTTGCCAATATGTGTTGACTAAGATCTAGGAATAATAATATTTAGAAAGTAATTCTAGTTACTGTAAAATATGATACTGATACTTTTAAAAACATTTTTCTTTTTAATTTTTGAGACACAATGTGATTGATTTCAGTGGATTCTTATATAAATCCTGGTGCCCTTATAAAAGAAATAAAAACTGATTCTGTCAATAGCATAAATTGTAACAATTACTAGGTGGAGTTGATCAGGAAATATAGTTATGTTTTTAGAAATAGGAATAAAACTTTCTTATTTTTTCATAACTTGATCAACTCACACATTTTATGTGTAACAGACCTAGTCAGACTGGCAAAAAATGTTACAATTCATATATATTCAATAGTATTGATTCATTATGAGATAAATGTCTTTCAAAGTTTACTGTAATTTTTTTGATTCTGTTTCTTTCTCTCTTTTTTAATATCATTATTTTTTTATTTTATCCATTACCTCACATGTTATCTCTGTATATGAAAGTCTTAAACACCTATTGTTATCTATTCTAATGAAATGCTTAGCCCAATTTACTTTCACTCTTTTCTTTTAATGATATTAGTAATAATTAGTTATTTTATAGGCATATGGTTTTTCATCACTCCTTGTTATTAACAACATATATATATATATTTCATGTATAATTGTATGAATTGATGTTTCTAAATTGTTGATCTATTAACCCTTTAGCCGCTAATTATATTATTGGTTGTATGAGGTAAAAATCAAATCTTTTAATTGGCCAACTCACACAAACTGAAGACAAAGCCTATTGTTAAAACATATTCGCCTATAATATTAAATTCAACTCAGATATGTTTATAAAAAGTATATTACTAATTTTTCAGGTTATGAAGAGAACAAAAGTTCTTTCAAAAATAAATTGCTATTTATTTATTCTAAAATATTCAATTTCGGCAACATAAAAGCTATAATATAAACAAAAAAGTCGACTTTTACGTTATAGAAAAGTAAATATTTCTTTTTACTAAATCTTTAATATTTTTACTAAAATCTTCAATATTTTTCAAAAATAATTTTGTTTTTTTAGTATTCTCTCTGAAAATCATTTGTAATTACTGAATATATACTTAATATTCTTTAAAATTATATTCGAAATGAAAATCTCAGCGTTTTTCTTTATTTTCTTTGATCAGGCGGTTTCTTTGTTCTTTCCAGCCAATCAATGTCTTTTTCAGGTGAGAGCTCACTAACAACCAATTACAACTGATGTTCTTTCTTTGTTTAGGTTTAAATGCGTTTTTTTTTATTTTTTACTTGTAAAATAATTTGGAAGAGGGCACCATCTTACAGAACTTTTAAAAACCTATTCAAAACCTATCAAACGAATATTTTAGCATAAGAACTGGCAGAGTTAGAGTGATGTCAGATGTCGACAAGGAGCTTCGTAAGAGGTGGGAAAAGGGTTAAAGTCTCAAGTTTCAGATCCTTAAATAAGTACTAGTAGAGTATTTATTAAAAACTTATTTTTTCAAGCAAATAAGCATATTTATTTCTAATGATATGTTATTTTTTTCAAAAACTTTACATTCAAGTTTAATTCTATAATTAAGTTTATAACTTTTTGTTTTAAAGTGAAGATAAAATTACTTTAAAATTCATATAAAAAAAATAAGGAAATCAAGTATGACTAATAAAAAATTTCAAATATTTGAAAAAAATTGATAGAAGGTAAAGTTTTTTTACTTTTTTATTAACTATTTAATTTTATTCAAAGAAATATGTTTTTATGTGTATTTTATTTTACATTTTTTCATACTTATTTTAATCATTATCACTATTTGACAATATGTGGGTTCATTTGTGAACTGGCAAGAAATCAGATTTGTTATAAGAGAAAACATAAACAGCAGAATTAGCAACAACTTCAGTCTCATGCTGTGTTAATGGTTTTCTCATGACAATGTAATCAGTGATTAAACTTTGAAATGATGATTTTACTAATTGTTTATGAAGCTCATGCGATATCCAGACATACAACTATTTAGCTCTCATTGGAGTTTAAGAGCTCATTCATAATTCATGTTATTAACAAGAAAATGATTTTCCAATTGATTAGAAAGTTGATTTTCTCAAATCATTTTTGCTGTGAAATGAACAGGTTCCACTTTTGTTTCATTATCTTTTTTAAAATCTTCTATGGTATCTAAATTTATTGCCAAATCTTTTTTCCAACAGGCATTTAAAGTATATAAAATTTAATATATATGTGTGTGTGTATATATAAAATGGGGAAATCCCAATTTTAAATGAAGTATGAACTTCTTTATCGCATAAAATAAAACCACAGAAACATGAATCACATAACTACAAAATAGCATTAAAAAAATCTGCATAGAGACCTAGGTGTATATATATATATATTATAACGATCCAAACGAAGTGTTATATGGCTTATTTGAAAAAGTATATGTTGAACATATGCATGAAAAGTTGGTCTGACTCCTGAATGATGGATGGTTGTGATTGGATTGAGATAAGGTAAATGATTTATTGAGAAAAACAAAAATAATAAATGTAAAACATGCACTTAATTAATTAGTGCTGTTGCAATTAGTTGATCAATGTATATGTATTTAATTATAAAACAATTGCTTTAATATTTATTCTATAAAATGAAAACTATTTAAGGAAAATATAAAATATAGAAGAACAATCAATGTTTCAACACTTAGAAGTTGCATTAAGCCCATTTTTAAAAATAGAAGTAGAGACCAGAGAAATTTTAAACAGCAATTTAAGAGATAGTGGACATCAAGCAAAAGATTATGGTAATCCACAGAAAATCAAAATTATATTATAGTGATGCAGCATTGAAAGCTACAATACACTACTATGCCCACCTCAAAATGAGTGATTAGATTCCCTAATTGTATTAATTGTGACTATAGCTTAAAGTGTTATATTCAATTTTTGAACCTGTCTACTTCATTTGTGATGTAAACTGATTTAATATAAAAAACATAACTGCCAAATATCAATGCAAAAATACTAAAAAAAATATAACTGTTGCCTGAAAAAAAAAGTCAATGTAAAGACATTACATAAGAAGAAATTTTTTTTTTAAAAAAAATTGAACAATCTAGACTGCACTCCAAGTGTTCAAATTAGTTTACAAGATTCAAAAATCATAAGAAAATCTGTGATGTTCTGTATGGAAAAAACTGTTTATTCATTTAATCCAGTTTATAGTTTTTCGTTACTGATTTTACTTATACTTGAAAGTTCTTATTATCATCATTATTTATGCTATTGTATATTTCATTTTTATTATTATTTATGGTATTGTATATTTAATTTTTTAGTATTTATTAATATTGAAAAGGCAATATTTTGTTTTTATTTTCCATGTAACATGTGTAGATAGTAGCATTAGAAGCCTGCATTTCAATTTTAGAAGAGAACAGACATTTTGCCAGTACATATTTGTAATTTCAAAAGTATTATGACAACAATATTATTACTTGATCTATTAAATGCAAATGTGCAATTTGTTTCATATTTAAACTCTATTTTACTGAATTTTTTATTTTGTCAATATTTAAAGTTTTTGTATTTCTTATTTTAATTCTATATACTATCCAAGTTATATGAAATTATGTGATATGCATTATAATTATGAATTAAATTTCATGTTTTCATGTGTACCATTCTATAAAGCTACCATTATGCATAATAGTGATTTAAATTATATAACTTGTCTATAACTGAAATACAGGCTTATTATATACCTGTATCAATGTATATATAGGGTATATGATTACAAACTTTCACATGACCCACCACTCTCCACTCTATCTCATAATCCTGATACATTTGAACACATATATGTAAAAAAAAATCACAAATATACATATTTTATGCTAAACCAGCAATCATCAGTTGGTCCATATTATTATCTCTAAACATATATGTAATAAGTGCTCAGATATATATTAAGATAGCCACATACTTTAATGGACAGGCTTCAATCTATTCCACACTGTAACTCCTCAACTGTCCATCCAATTAAAAATCTGATTAAATGGATTATGTCCTGTTTATGAGGGGTCAGATTGACTTTAGGTCAACATGGGTGTAATGATAATCTCGGCCTCAGGGTGGCTTTTGAGCATTCCATCATCAGATTTTCAATTAGATGGACAGTTGAAGAGTTATAGGGTGAAGTGGATTGAAGCCTGTTTATTAAAGTATGAAGATTGGCTATCTTAATATATATCTGAGCACTTATTGCATATATGTGTAGAGATGATAATCTGGGCCAACTGATGATTGCTGGTTTAGCATGATATATGTATATTGGTGATTACTTATCTTTTCAACATATATGTGTTCAAGTGTATCAGTGTTATGAGATAGAGTGGAGAGTGGTGGGTCATGTGAAAGTCTGTGCTCATATACCCTATATACAACTTGTTTATGTAAATACTTTTAAGACAGGGTATAACCTGTATCAAATGCACCTTGAAATTTATAATAGTCAAGCAATATCTTTATTTTGTCAATAGAGGGACTCTCACACCATGACACAAGATAATGACTTTTATAAAGATAAGAGCAGCCATCTTATCTTTAATGTAAATTTCCACTTATATGAGTTAATCTGAAGTAGCTTGATTTGGGAGCATGAAGCTGTAATTCTCTCCATTGTTTAAGTCCACTATTTCCTTTATAAATTAACCTGTGCACTTAATAAATAATTACAATTTTACAATAGTTTATATATTTCCAGTATAAAGATCATATTAAATTGCAAGATTTCACAAAGGTTAATTTGTACAAGAAATAGTGAACTTAAATAGTGGAAAGAATAACAGTTTCATACCACCAAATCAAGTTACTTCATATTGGCCTATATAAATGGAAATTTAGGTTAAAGATAAGATGACAGCTCTTATCTTTATAAAAGTCACTATCTTGTATCATGGTTTGAGAGATCCCTCTATCGGCAAAATAAAAATATTGCTTAACTATTATAACATATACTTTCTGTGTGCTCAATAAATACTTACAACTTTATAACTTGTTTATGTAATGGACATAATCATATAGATTATAGGTAGGATCCATCTGGCACCATTAATGATAAATAGAAGCCATTTTCATATTACTCCTAAAACAACTGGTAGAGAAATGTTTTAATAATTTTGTTTGACTAATAAGTTTAATTGAAGAATAACATATTTGTCTCAGATATTCTAATATTCTTTTTTTTTAATGACCCTAAATTTCTGTATTATTATACTGAGACATGATGATTGAATCTTTATTATTTATAGCATTGACAGGATGATTTGATATTAGTGGTATATTTACTTAGTGATCAGTGCAGCCTGATATACCCTGGAAAGAAGGTGTTTTTAATGCATATCATATCTGGAATTAAAGGATAAAAGAATCTCACATGTATATTCATACTCAATATATATATATATATATTTTCATTAATCCTATATATATATATATATATATATATATATATATAGGATTAATGAAAATGAGAATGAAGAAATTAGATCATATTATTTAAATTTGAAATAAGGGAGATCAGTGAGAGGAAGTGTTGAGTAAGAAACATTTGTCACAGACATATAGATAGAAAAGTGAGCTGCAATCTAAGATTGAAGAAAAGACTGTATATATGAAAAATATTGTAATAAAAAAATCATATGAAGGTAACATTATTTAATAATAAAAATATAAGAAAAAGATGATTATATAAATGATTACTAGACCAAAAGCTAAAAAAAAAAATGGAACAGTAGATGAATATGAAACAGCCAGCCATGCATGTAAATGCAGAATAGTCAATATAGCAACAACAAAAACAGGTAATGATTAAGTCAACAGAAGAGTTTTAGGCACAGGTGATGATATTTATAGAGAGATATGATGCAAAATATCAAGAAATGTTGCAGAAAACTGATGATAATAAAACAAATTATATAAGAAATGCTATAGACATTGTAGAATATTAGAAAATGTTTTCAAAAATAGATGTAATTAATAGTAATATAATTGATAGAATAAATTAAAAAAAGAGACGAGTATTATTCATAGTAAATTTAAAAGATGTTAGAGTAGATATTATACATTATTAAAAAAGAGAGAGCAAAGCCCATAGATTATTAAGACATGATATAAAATTGGTAGAAAAAAGATTATGGAAAAATGTGAATTCTAAAAAAGATAGAATTACAACTAAAAGGCTTAATATTGAAATGAGATGTGAATTAGGTACAAAGATTGGCTAAAGGAGGAAGGTAAAATAATAGAGAAATAATTTATAAAAAATCATTCTGATTTTATTTATATTAAAATAAAATACTTTGGATGAGAAAGCAGACTTACAATGATAAAACAGTAGTTAAAAAATAAAGTAAAATAAAAATACTAGCAAAGAAAATATGATTGGAATAATGTATCGATCTTTATGATATTCATAGTACGACTATTTAATTGAAGAAAAAAATCACCTAAATAAATATGAAATAAGTTGTTAGATAATTAAATTAGAAAGTTATAAAACCATTATCAATTAAAATGAAAACTAACAAACATAATTAATTAATAAGATTCCCGTTGAAAAATTTGATGGCTGCAAAGAAAAGGATCGGAGAGAATTGTTTGATATGTATAATGTAAATTTACAATTCAGATGAGTGGTTATCAGATTTTTTTGTCTATCAACTATAATTCTATTAGAAAAATGTTATAAAGCTGTAAAATTTAGGATTTTAGCTTTCTGTCTTATCCTTGGTTTCAATAGATTTCCATGACCCCATCTGAGAATAGTTAAGTAATTATTTATTAGCCTGGTTTGATAATTCTCATGCTACATGATATATTTTCAAATATGTTTTTAAATTTAACTACAAGTCATGAGTATATATATTATTAAATTATTTTAAAAACTAGTGATATAATATTTAGACTATTCAGAGATCCTATTCATGACCTGAGCTTCAAATATTATTGAAATGATATTCAGAAGCTGAGAATATTAAAAAAGTATTGGGTTTCTTTTACTTAGTTATTTTGCAGACAGTCTAGCTAACCATTTAATTATTGACCAATAAATGGGTATCCAGTTATTTTTAGTTAAAAGATTAAGATTTCTGATTAATCGGAATTGATTAGTGAATGGCAGTGCTTTGATTACAAAATAAAAATTTAAATGTGATCGAATTTTCATCAGTATTTAACCCATACTGTCTAGTTGTTTTTCAAATTATTAAAATAATATATTTATTTAAATAGATAAAAAAATATTGCTATAAAGTAAACAATTCAGACTAAATAGCTCTTATATATAGTATATGAGTTTTTTTTTTACTAATATGTATTTCAAAAATCAGTTTTAAAGATTGATTTAATTTTAGATTAATAATTTAAATAGACTTCGTACGACGTTTATTTTCCCAATTATTATCTATTTAATAGATTAAACACAGTTCTTTCTTATTATCTTTCTTTAGCATGAGAAAAAATAAATAAATAAAAACAAATAAATTAAACACTGATCCATAAAAAAAATTAATCAAAAATAAAAGAATTTATTTCCTTACATGTGGGATTATAAATTGCCTGAGTTTAATTTACTATTTAAGCCGACTAAGTAAGAAAGTGAATTTATTTGGCATTTGTCATCCTTTAGCTTTTAAAAATATTTTTAGCTATAAAGAGAAACTTCATTTGACTTCATCAGGTCATGCACCTTTAAAATCAATAAAATAGAACGCTAACGAATTGGACACTGTATGAAAGATGTAATTGTCAGTATACAAGATCTACAATTGACAGGAAATACAAACCCTTTCTCTAAAACCCATTAACTTTTTTTTTTCAACTTAGTGCATTAAAACTCTGCTTTTTTTTCTTCTCTTCAGCACCTGACTGAAAAGTTCCCTGAGGAGTTTTGAGTTGTTTATTATAAATTTTTAAGTTTCATTGTGTTCAACCCCCATATCAAAATGAAATATATATTTATCTCAGTTTTACAACAACAACAAAAAATCTTTATATTGTATATATAATATTGTATGCTTCGTTAGTAAAATATTTCCGAATATGATTAAAACTAAGTTTGTTATTATATATACGATTTTCATTTTTCTTAAAAATTAAAAAAAAAAACTGAAATTATATGTCAAATAAATAAACCATATTTGGTCAGTGTGAAAATTATTGACTTTTATTTCTGTTCATTGGCTTTCATCCCGCAGTGAATTAATTTTAAAACGTTTAGTAGTATGATGCATTATTCTAACACAGGCAGAGAGAATTAAAATCAGGGAAAGAGAATGCTTAAAAGCTTTTAAAATACAGTTTGGAAATAAATGGAAAAAAATAAAATAAACAATAAAATTAAAAACAATTAATTACTGACAAAAATTATAAAGAAAACTAATTAAATATAAAAAGATTATAAAGAGAACCTTTAAAAAAGGGAACTTAAAAAAAGATTGTAGTTAGATTGATAGAAAGAAAGCGCCATTGAAATGTTAACCTATAGTTAGATGTATCTATCTAAGGGCATGTTATATATTTTAATAATAATAATAAAAAGAAATTATTTCACACTCAGCTGCCTACTATATATATATACAATTTTAATG
The DNA here is from genome assembly GCA_028023455.1 of Epiperipatus broadwayi. Taxonomy (NCBI): domain Eukaryota; kingdom Metazoa; phylum Onychophora; class Udeonychophora; order Euonychophora; family Peripatidae; genus Epiperipatus; species Epiperipatus broadwayi. The sequence continues at coordinate 103,547 of JAQFVV010012452.1, read as the reverse complement.
CACAAATCAGCGCATAACAGCAGAGCTTCTTCAAATTAAATCACAATTTATTATAAACTTAATATAAATTATAATGCATAATAAATAATGCCCGAGCGCTTTCAAGAGAACTTAGCTCTCATAATCATGGGTAACAAAGAGTAAGCGTAACAAGGTTGCTATGTGTAAATATATGCAGATATATGTAAATTAATTGAACTATATGCTTAAATCTAATTAACCCATTTCTTAGAAATTTTATAACACGCATCTTTCCTATTCATAGCCTTATCATCCATGGCAATAAAACATGCCTCCTTCACCTTTCTCTTAACATCATTTCTTTCCCTACAAACTACTCTTGGATTTTCAGGTTCACATGAATGACCAGTTAATTTCTGATGCATTGTGAATATTGAGTTGTAAACTGGGTCTGCTTGGGCCTTGTTGTAAGAATATCTGTGCTGGGACAATCTTGTTGAGAGAGTAGCTTTCGTTTCTCCATAGTATGATGCCATGCAGTTATTTTCTGGGCATGAGATATTATAGACAGCCTGAGAAATGTTGTTGGGTGTTACAATATCTTTTGCATTGTTGATAATTCTATTGGTATTAGGGGGTGTGTGAAAACATAGTTGAAATTCTTTATAATAAATTGTGATTTAATTTGAAGAAGCTCTGCTGTTATGCGCTGATTTGTGCATTAAAATTGTAAATAATAATAATAATAAATAAATAACCATTCAGAAATGAGTAAACACATAATTTCAACTTCAATAGTTTTAAAGTGTTCATACAAACCAATCTGTATATTATGAGTACATCTACACAGCACTGCCACATGGTTAAGATACCCCTTTGTGCTAGGTAAATTTTAGCATTCTCATCCCTCCCATTCTATGAAATAAAATTTGTAAATTAAAAGACATTTTTTCCCCCAGTGCTTTTGCAAGAAAAACTTGAAAATATGGATTTAGTCATTTAACAAGATTGGTAAACACTTTGTGTTTTATTCATTTATTTCTATAAAATAAACCCATAAATTAAAACACATGCTAAAATAAAACATTAATTTTTAAAAAAAAAAAATTTTGAAAAAAAAAAATAATAATAATACCTTAAACAAAAATATTTATTTAGTAAATTTAAAATTTTTAATTTTTTCCTTCAAAAGTTTTCATATTTTTTTTGGACAGAGTGGAGCAAAATTGCTAGTAGAGATAGAAAATATCTGCAAATAACAATTTTTCTAAATATCTAAGTGTTTTTATTCTATTTAAAAGACTCCCTCTCCTCCACCCAATACACTGCTATGAAAACATTGCATTACTCTCCTTCCCTTTCTGGGCCAGCTTTGATATGACATAAATAATTCTGCTTCTAGTTTACTTATTTTAAAAATGTTATATGCAGCCAGAGTATGATTATATAGAATGCTTTGCCTGTGAACTTTGTCCCACATTGTAAGAATAAAAGAGAGTCTGCCTTGTTTCTTTCTGAAATACAATAGTTGGAAAAGGTGATGTAATCCTTAGACTTTTTTACCAATATTTAGATCAACATTAACCAGCATCTCAATAAATTGTTAAAAATAGTTAACAAAATTATAGTCATTCAATAATTAAATATTTTTATATGTTTTAATTTTTATGTTCATGTTATTTCCCTATTAATAACTATAATTTCTTATATACATATAGTCCAATATTTTAAATTTTCATATTTACATTGTTTATTGATATAACATTTATATTTCATTAAAACCATTAAAATAGATATGGCTGATATATCTTACATTTCATTAGTGCATACTTGTTAAAATAGTTCTTTTGTTTTGAATATCCATTAGTTACTTTTAATTCAGAATCTCTCACAGATAATTTGTTTACATTTTCTATTAACAAAAAAGTTTTCTTTCAGTAATAAAATATTTACACTACTTTATTATTTAATTTTTTTAATGATTATTAATAAGTAAGTTGTATTATTTAGTTCAACAATTAGGGATTTAGCCAGGATTTATTTAAAAGAAGGAAATTATTTTTTTTTATTTAGATTGTTTATTCAATAATTTTTTAGAAGTCATTAAAATGCCTTGCACTTTATTATTTATAGATTATGTCAGATAATTGTAAATAAATAGAATACTTGGTTTTTGTTCAACTAGATAGATTTTATAGACTTATCAGTAGTACAATCTCATAATCATTATCATGAATTTTGTTAAGAATTAAATAATTTGACATGCAATAATATCTTTTTAAAAATTATGCTTTTTGCTCATTGTGTTTTTTTTAGATATTGGACTATAGTATGGATTACGGAACAATTACAAGTTTTTAACTAAAGAACAAACCTGAGTCCAAAGAAAAATTTGTTATTAAAATGTGTAACAATATACTGAAGCAGTCGGATCTGAGTTTGATCCTAGCTTCATGACATCTAGCCATAAGCCCACTTCAAACCCTAGTACTAACCTTAAATTTCCGATGCAATGGGGCTTTATACATTCAATCCACACTAATTTCCATAAAGAATAACTTATTTCATAAATGCGTATTAAAATTAATTAGTTTCAGTTTAAAATTAATCATTGCTATTAATAAATTCATGATAGAATTATTCATGAATTTGTATATTATAACTGCGTGGATTGTGCATATATATTTGTAAGTATTTAAATACATATAATTGTTTGAAGGATTCATTGCGTCGGGAATGTTTGATTTTATTTTTAAATAATTTGTTAAAGTTTTATTGATTAAAAGCTACATTCTTTCGATAAGCTTTCAGATTTTCCCTTTCCAATACCAATAGTTAAAGTTTTATTAATTAGAAAAAAAAAATAAGGATTTCCTAATTAAAATCATTTTCTGATTTTAAGAATTCATTTTCTAATTAAAAAATGAATTCAAGCTAATGAGTTTGAAAGCCTTATCGAAGGAATGTATCTAAAAACAACCAGTAAATCTAAAAACATTGATAATGAAAGAAGCACTAGCCTGAAGGCATCAGAGGACAGTATATATAGCTCTGAAAAGTTTGGAGAGAAAAAAAAGCCATCTTTGTTGTAGAGAAGTGCAGTAAACTTGGTGTGTTTTAAATAGTGCTTCGATTATGGTGAAGGGCTAAAACATCAGGAATCTGGCTATGGTTCATGAAGCCCTTTGAGAATCTTCAATGAAGCTGCTAAATTCTTTCCGGACAAATCAGGCTGCCAAAATTAAATAAAATGCTGTTCAAGTAATCAATCAAATGGTCCTACATTTTACCAACTTGGACATGTAACCTAAGGAGCCCAGCCCAGAAGAAATGGGTAATATATTTCTATAATGAACCTTAAACTTTCTGGCCAGTTCCGAACTTTACTTTACACTCCCCTTAAAAAGCTCTTCTCATTTAAATGTAATACTCTATATAAACCCTTTTATTCATGCTATTTTAAGTTGTATAAATTTTCTCAATCTCTAGTCTTTAAATTTAACTTTCTTTTCTTATGATGTTCGTTCATTTATTTTATTATATATATTTATTAAGTAATTTATGAATGTTGTTATTTTAATCATATGCCAATAATCCTTCGACTCGATGAGCCCCTTTGTTCCATTGGCTTTATGCAAATAATAATATATTAATTCTAATAGTAATTCTCGCCCATCAGAACTAGGTTTATACAGTTCTATTAATCATCGAGTTGAAAGAAATTATTAAATGATTGTTATTTTTATCATTGGCTAATAATAAATTGTTAGCTCCATTTTTAATCTATGCCACCGCTATTTTCTCATTTCACTAATATTTATTTATTTATTCAAATATAATCTTAAAATGTTTCTTTGCAAAGGGCTGATAAAGGAATCAAATAAATACATTCTAATTCAACTTTGTTATTTTCTATTAAGATTCAGGAAGGGCATGATGATTGGGGCATAATTAATATGATTTACAAATACTTTAAAATTATGTTAGTTAACAGCTCGTTCGACTTTAATTCATTTAATCAAGTCATCACGTAGAACATTCTATAATTGGGTTTTATTTTCCAAATGGTGACTATCAAGTCATCATCTTCAAACATTGCTGACGTAGGGCAATCTTCCACTCCATTATGCTTGTCGATGATATTATTACTGTTATTTTAAATTATCGAGGAAGAAAGCACTTCCTCTCCTGTTCATGTTATATTTGGAACACCAAAGACTCGTAGTTATGACTCAGCCTGGCTTTCCATGTTCCATGTCTACCTAAAGGGCATAAGACTTGTCAGATACAAGCCGCCATGGGACTATGATCATTGACCAGCTATTGTCTTTCAATTTCATTTTATAGCTCATAAGTCGTCAGCACCATTATTTCTCTGTTCCAGTAAAGCCCGCTCTGATGCTCGTAATTCGTGATGAAGAGATTTCAATTAAAGTCAAACAAATTCTCAGTTATCTCAAATTAAATAAGTTTTCCAATAAAGCTTAAAGTTATGCCCTAAAATATGTATCTTGCTCTTCATGAATGGATTTACGAATGTGAAAATAAATATCACATTCTTTCATATAAAATTAGAATAATAATTTCCTTTACTAATGAATATCTTTATCTGCCTTTATTTTTTTGTTGGGGGCATAGACATAGAATTCCAATATTGCATAATACTCATTGGCATATAATAAGGACCACCACTCTTATAATTATATACTATGTTAAAGGCTAGAGGTGATTAATATAATCATTATTTAAAATTCAAACAAAATAAACTATTATTATTAAATATTTTCTAAACACACCTGGTTTCTTAGTTCTTAATTCTTTCATAATTATTTTAATGTTAATACTCAGTGTCTGTGTTGGCAACCCGAACATATACATATGATTCGACTTAAAAGTATTTTAAGTTAATTAATTATCCGATATTAGTGTCAGTTCAGGGGTCTCTAATCCTCATCAACCATTGAGCTAGTTTCTTGGTGCATAGCACTGTGCCATCGATTTCTACTAATCTGAGCTAGTGAGTTCGGTTTGAATTCAGTTTGGTTCAGCTGAGTTTGGATCCGACTTGTGTTTGGTACAATACTATGGCATTAAAATATATATTATTATAAAAAATAAGAAAAACTCTTTGGTAAAACATGTAAAAGGTAATATAGCATAATAAAAAAAAGATATTTTTTTTATTAAAGCAATTTTGCATAAGATAGCAGCAGAAACTGTGCTGCTACTCTAAACTGTAAAAGTCATGTAATTTCTGTAAAATACCAATAATAAAGATAATTTCATTATTTGCACATTTACTATAATTATAAGGCAATATTTTTAAAATAAATTTTATTTTTAAATAAATTATTAATATTGATGGTTTATTTTTTAAATAAATTAGAGCAGGGGTCCCCAACCTTTTTGCACTTAAGAGCACATTCTATAATACAGGCCAGGTGGCAGGCACCATTTATTTTTTCAATGTAAATTTATAGTTGGATATTGTTAATAATACACATAATGTACAAAAACATATTTATTTCAAAAATAAAATTTTAACTTATAATTAACGTTTATATTTTTATGCTGTAAAAGTATAGTATGCCCTACAATTTGATCACAATATAATACAATAATTTATAAGAAATTTAAAAAATTAAATTTATTTATATCAGATAAATAATTTTTTATCATGTTCGGATAGCGGCAGGCACATAAAATGGTCTGCGGGCACCATGGTGACCGCAGGCATAGGGTTGGGGAGCCCTGAATTAGAGTATTTAAATAAAAGTCACTGGGAAATTTAAACAACTCCTCCCATATATATTTAAAAAAATGCAACATGCACACCTATCTTTAATATTATTATTAATAAAAATCATTAAAAATTCCATTATTGATTTTATATATTAATAATTGCATACAAATTGGTCATTAAAAAAGTATAACTTTAACGACTTCTTAACTATACTGACATTTAGATAATCACACTGTAAAAAAATACATATAAACCCTAAACTTATTAAAGAAAAGAAATAACCATTAAATTTTATCCATTCATTAAATATACAAAAATAAAATGACATCATAATTGAAACAAGAAAAATGTGAACTTAAATCGATGAAAAAGAGAAATAAACATTTTTTTCCTCTTATTGAAAATGAAAGGGAGATTTAAATATACCTCTGATTAGTTAATATATTTTGAGGAAAATATAAATCTGAATCCATTGCTCAAAGTTAATCGACAACAATTGGTAAATCATCAATTCTACAAACAAGAAAATAATTTCAGAGGATAAAGAAGAAACTATGCTTATCATTACGAATAGACTTAATCTATGTAAAATACACTTTACAAGTATAAAAAAAATATCTTTTGGTAATCCAATTGAAACTGAATATTAAAATAAACCAATCACTTCATTATATATAGGATCATATAAAATAAAAATGTTATCATGTCTTAGTAGAATTTATAACTTTAAATAACATTCTAGCATGGTTATGTAGCTGTGATCGGCTAGGGGGAAAGAAACATTGTACAGATGGGAATGTTAACCATACTACTGTAATGTCAAATCTGATTCTAAAGGAAAATAATTACTACCTGTCAATGATAAACATCAGATAGAAAGAGTATTTTGATCATCTTTTGAATAATGATACAAAAATTGATATAACTTTTAATGGTATATCCATTTTACTTTACTCATTTAGATTTGGACAAAGATAACTAACTAGCTTAATGAAGTCAAAACAACTCTTTGAATTTTAAAAATAAGGGGACTGCAGATCCTGTTAAAATATCTGGAAAAGTTTTAAAATATGGTGATGAAAGGTTAGCTTTAAAAATATTGAAATTTTTTAGAAATCTGGACTCATGAAATTATGCCATCTAATCTTAAGGATGATGTAATTTTTCCAATTTTTAAAAACAAATTATCATGGAATGCCATTATTATCCCCTACAACAAAAGTACTTTCAAGAATTTTGTTAAATAGATTGCTTCCAGTTAAAGATGAATTATTACCAGATAGTGAATGTGATTTTCGGAAATCAAAAAGCACTCACTATAGATATGATTTTTGTTGCCAAGAAAATGGAAAAAAGTGTTGGAAACAAAGGAATAATTTAGATATTGCTTTTATTGATTTGGTAAAGACATTTGATTTAATTAATAGAAAAGGTATGTGGCAATGTTTGAAATTAGTTGATTGTTTATTAAAATTTATTTGTATTATAAAGTTTTTACATGATGGAGTTAAAAAAAGTGTTATTATTCTAGGTGAAAAATTGAAAACATTTGAAATGAAGACAGGTATTAAACAAGAATATGGATTTACTCCAATATTTTTTTTCCAATTTTTATGACAGTGATTTTTAAACCTGTTTACAGCCAGCATACTTATATGGGGGAAAGGTTCAATAAATGTTTGATGGTGGAATTTTTAATTTGAATCAGTAAAAAGCAAAAACAAGAGCTTCATCTTTTGGGTTCTGGATTTACAGTATACCAATGATTGTGCTATTTTTGCCAGTTCACAAAATGATTTACAAAAAAGTTTTTAGTGACTGGAATGCAATTTATAAAGATCTGTTTATTAAATAATATTCAAAAACTTAAATTTTTTATCAGTTATTCTCAACTAGAAAATGTAAACTCATTTAAATATCTTGATGGTTTTATATGTTGAAAAGTGAACTTAGATATCGAGATTCATCACAGACTCCAATATGCTGCTCCTGTTTTTAATAACTACTGTCACTAGGTTAACTGTAAGGATGTAAAACTTGGATACTTTATAGGTACAATATAAAGTTATTAACTTTTATTTAAGGATGCTATGTAAAATTTTAAACAAACAATAGCAAAATCATAAAACCAATTAATATATTTTTCAGCTTGCAAGATGTGATAATAATTGAGTCCACTATTGTAAAATCACACCTTCATTGCATTAAACATATAAAAGAAGAATGACTTTTGAAGAAAGTATTTTATGGAGAAGTTGAACACAGCTTTTATGTGGAAATAAGCCTTAATTACTTTATAAAAATTATCTCAAATACATTCTAAAGAAGTGAAATATTAATCATTTTCATAGATAAGATATGGTAGAGAATAGAATACATTGGAGGGCTAAATTAGACATTGAACTGAAATATTTTAGAAAGAGAAGTATTGTGCTGAGAAAATTAAAAAAAAAACAGCTTCACAAAATATCTAGTAAATAGAATATTGGATCAATGTGTTCTTTATGTGGACCCAGGGCTGCCAAATGCAATTGTGCAAGTTGGGCAGTACACAAAGGCATTAGACCACAGAAACACAAAGATGTAAAGATAATTAATAAAATTTACATGTAAACGAAAATGTTTACATTTTTGAATCTCACATCATTGCTAAAAATAAGTTCTGAGTGTAAATAGTTTTAATTTAAATATGAGAAGAATACTTCTTTGCTTAGATTTATTGTGATAATTTTCCAAGCTATAAATTTTGAGGCTCAAGCTCTCTCTCTCTCTCTCTCTCTCTCTCTATATATATATATATATATATATATATATATATATATATATATATATATATATATATATATATATATATATATATATAATTTGTGGCAGGGTGGCTTAGTTGGTTAGAGCATTACCTTAAATTTCAATAATCAAGAATCTAAGGATCCAGGTTTGAATCCTATGCTAGTACTGTCACTGGTCAGGCCAGCAACACCTGAAGAAGAGGGGAAAAAATCCTCTCAAAACATGCATATACTAACCTGTTTGCTGTGATATTACTAACAGTTGAATGCCTTTGGAATATTTAACTAAAATTAAATTTTTCTAAAGACATTCAACACACATATTAGATGATGGAAATAGTCTAATATAAAAATACAGCTAGAACACTATCATCACAAACCTTCAGAAAAACTATATATATATATATATTTATTTATTATAATGGGCACACATGCTGTTACATGCTAATAAATAAAATTAAAAATAAAAAGTTTGCAAAAAAAATTTGTTTTAAAAATTTAAAATTAAAAGTCATCTAAACTCGTATATATATAAAATCATACAGATGGGAAATTATTAAATGAAAACTTTATTAAAAAAAGAAAAGATTTTAAGACTAAATTTTAAGAAAAAAACTTAAAGATAAAAATATATATATCTTTAAGAATGTACAATAATTTAATTAATGCTATTGTGTAAAATGGAAATTATTATTTTAATTAATCAAAGTGAACTAGCCCTTTGGGCATCTCAAAATTTATAATTAAAGATCAGATAGGAGAGAAAAACAATAGGAACAGAATAGCCAATAAAAAAAATCTCTCAGGAAATAGACCTCAGTGAAAGAATCATCATCATCATGACATCATGGTGAGTTAATCTGCAATTTTAATATAAAAAGGAAAAGATTAAAAATATATTAATAAGGTGTGTTATATGTGTTAGTGCCAGGAGAGTTGAAGGAGAAGGGATTGAAAAGATACATTTTCAATCCCTTTAGTTTTCCCAAAAGAAAGAAAAAATGGAAGTATTATTTTCTTATATTGCGGACACCGGGGTCCTGCGATAAGATCCTGAAAAGCTATACCAAGTAAAGCAAAGGACCTCCAGATAAATACAAACAGAATAGCAATGCCTCCAAGGCATCATGGGAATTAATGCTGGATCCAAATTATGTGCCACTAAAACGTATGGACTTACTCTTTTAAAACCGTAAGAACTTTAAATAATTCATGAACATTAAGTATAAAACTTTCCCAGTATTTAGATAGAAATAGAAATTCCTATCTGACCAAACTAAATCATTTATTAATAATTATTTTTATTGAATGTATTTTATTTTAAAAATCATTTCCATTAATTTATTTTTTACGTTCTTTTAAGTGTTTATTATGTTTTTTTTTTCACATTAAGCTAAAACTTTTAATTAAGTCATGTTAAATTTAAATCAGGCATGAATGGTTGCATAGATTCATAAAGTTATGTTACTTTAAGGGAGGGTAAATCTTAGGTTATTTGTTTCACAGTTAGATTGGCTCAATGGATTGGATGTATTGGTGTAATTAGTAAATGTAGCATGAAGATCCACTACATGCAGGATCATCTTATACACCACACTTGGGCAAAATAAGACCCATTTCTTACTGACCATCAGAAGCAGATGGTATGCCCTGCTCCTTGGATCACCCCTTTAGCCTATGGAATGGGGTAATAAGATGGCAAAAAGGACCACAATCCCTTCCTATGGAGTTTTTTTTATTGTTCTCCTTGCCAGACAGACGAAGTATTCCTGTACTGGACAAGAAACATTTCTTCTTGATAGCCATGCTGTTCAGATGTATATTTCAGACAGTGTGGTATTGTGCTGTTGTATTCATGCTGCATTGAATACATCAATATATCAGTTAGACTAACATTAGTTTGATTGCGAACGTTTGGCCTAGGTTAAATAAGGGTTATAGAATATTTTCTTTTTCGAGTGCAATCTATGTAGTCTATCCATACTTTACACTTTAATAAAATATTAATAAATCCATCTGTGTGAACTTCTAAAATAAAAAATTAAATTGTAAATAAAATTCTAAAGTAAAAGTTATACTAAAATAAGTCTATATTTGATATATGTGCAAAATAAATGTTTCTGTGTATTGTTAATCTGGCAGTGGCTTATTCTTATTTTTTATTATCTTTCTTTCTTTAAAAATAAAGTATACATTATCTCTGCTGCTCTGTGAGCTAGTGACTGGGGCTAATGGTCCATAATAAAATAAAATTGAATCTTAACTTAAGTGTCTGCCTACTACATAAATTTTCCAGGTTTGAATGGCCTGGTGGTGCCCTGTACAGCAGATATGGTAACACACAAATCCACCCTGATCATTATAATATATATACATATTACCCTCATTTAATAATTTATTACTTTAGGGTAATGCATGCAATGGAGCAAGCATTTTATGGCATATTGACCATGTGTATAGACAAACAAAAATAATTTAATCATCAAACACTATATGCAATGGGATAATATAAATTATTTCATCAATATAATTAGGAAATTATTATATTAAAACAGTAGAAAATTTATTGATTTTCCTATCTCATGTACTCTCTAATCTGCTCTTGTTATTCCATGGAATTCAAACTCAGGAAGAATATGCATAAGTTCTAGTTTAGAGGAATGATTATGTCCTGTTTGTATACTAATTATACGTTTGTATGGTGTGTTGTAATATGATGCATTATGAAGTAAATAAATAACCATGAATATAATTATAATAACCAATGTTTAATAAAATCATATAAATAACAAACTATATTCATAATTCAATTTAACATAATATAAATTATAAAAAAGAAAAAATGTAAAATGAAATAAATATGATCATCTTTTGTTCTCACATTACTATTATATAGTAAACTATTATTAATATGCTATTATGATGGATAATCATTTACTATCCAAATAAAATAATTCAATATTATAACATAAAATAAATTTGCCTCTTCATTCAAATAGTGATTTATATTTTATAGTGGACTTTCCTATTTCCAGTATTTCATATCACATGGATATAAATTATAAATATTATTCATTATTTTGAAGTCTATTCTTGATTATGGTAACATATGATAGAATAGATCACTTACATCAGAATGTTAATCATTTATTTTGAATAACAAAACAAAAATTTAACTAATATATTAATTATAACAAATGAATTGCATTTATGATATAATAATTGTCAAAGTATGTATATCCAAAATTAGATAGAGTAATAAGCTTTACCCTTTTAGTCTGTAGATAGTCACAATAGTTATTAAATTAACTTGGTACTTTTACTTTTATATTTTATTAATAATCATTAAATATCAATAACTTTAGAATATAGTTGAATGAATAAATACAAAATAAATACTGTGGGATTTGGGGTAACTGAATAGTTCTAATTGATATAAAATGAATTTTAGGGACTATTAATACATCTCAGTATCTGTATTCTTACATTAAAAAAAAAATTATAAATTATATTTTTTAGAAGTATTGTGTTTATGTAGTATAATATTAAAATCAAATATTTAAAATTATAATGATATAATTAAACTTATGTAAAGAATTAAATGGAAATAATAATAATAAAAATTTCTGACAGTTTTTTTTTTAAGAAATTTCTTTTTACTTGATGACACTTTCCATTATTTATAATGTTTTTTGTGTTGTCAACCCTCCTTTTAGGATGATCAAATATGAAGCATGATAAACTACCAATAAAAGTTAAGTTTTTTTTATATTTAAACAAATATATTTTTTTTAATTTGTAAAACTGATCTTCAAGCAAAGATTTTGTGAACATACACACATCTATTAAGGTATATACTCTGTGCTGAAATTATAAGTCTACAAAATTAGAAAGCATTTGATTTTGAACACTTTCACTATATAAATTTTGATAATGTTTTCAAAGTAAAATATCTTTAAATTATTTTTAATCTTATAAAATATTAAATGAACAGGTGCAATTTTATATAGTATTCTCTCGACTATTACTTCCAGCAAGCAGATAATCTCTTAGGATAATAATGGTTTTATCTAAATTCTCATGTGATTAATCCTATAAATGGCTTTAATTCATTAGATTAAAATATAGACCTATGTAAATTATTGTTTTAATTAACTTAATAGTGAAAATATAAATGATAATTTAAAAAAAAATAGATGTGATTTTTTTTTTTTTACTAAATTTGTTTTTATTTTATTTAAAAATAGAAAATAAATCATACTGCAAATATTTTTAAAAGTTATTTTTTCATTTATAAAGGCACATACATTTTTGATAAAAATGGCTATATTATAATAAATTGTCAATACACCACTTACATATATATGTATGCGACCAATTGTTAAGATATACAACCACCAGGTAACAGAATTGATCTCCAATTTAAAGACCTTCAACTCTTGAATCTGTCATTTTACAACTATATTAAATTACACAGGGCATCATTCATAATTAAAAGATAAATTTTATAGATTAATCAGAGCATCTTTTTTTTAAAAAAAAAACTTTTTAGCTTAATTTATTTTCAAATGCTATAATTGCTATCCATTTAATTTTATCAATCAATCTTCACACTACTTTTTTATATATCTATCAAATCATAAGTATTATCTTTAAGAGCAGAACTCAAGAAACTATGGACCAGATACCATCTTTGGGCTGCAAGTTGATTTATAGAGCTCATGGCACACCACTGTTACTGGAATGAAAATATTTTGTTATAATCAACAAATAGTAAAATGTTATTAAGCAAAAAGTTATTTTTTAATTATATAATATTCACAGCTAGAAACTGAAACTAAAACAATTCTTTATACCAATGCATGTGAGGTAAATGTTTTATTTTTGCATAAAGAAACTTAAAATTATCTCATTTTTTTTTCAAGAGGTAAATAACATGTAGTTTTTTATTAAAAATAAATTGAAGCTGAATGAATGAAACATTCTGTAAAAGCGATAATGAAAAAATTTAAAAAATACGTATACAAACAGTAGATAAAAATTAAGCATAAAGATCTTAATTATCTTGTAATTGTATTAAAGTATTCCAAAAAAATTAAAAGCTTTCAAACAATTTTACAAACTTTACAATTTTCTAGTAATGAGATCTCCGCCTACAGTAAATAAATTACCCCCCACCCCAATGACTTTTAAAATTTATTATCTGGTCCTTCAAAAGAAAATTTGTCTTTCTCCTATCTAAGAATATAGTTCACTTCAACCGTAACAAAGGCTTTCTCTCACCATTTTTCTTTCGCATGAAATTATTTACATTTTTTAATAGTTATTACTTTTGTATTATAAAATTGAATAGTTATTGATCAGGGATTGATAAAGGGTTTTAATACCATAAGTGACAGAACTGGAGTTGCATTCCATTAGCATTGAGCTTCAGAATCTATTATTCTATCACTGAATTAAATCATGCAGGACTTTCTTGAAGCAATCAAAGTAAATACAAGCATAATATAGTTAATCCGATACTCTTGATTTTTGATCTCTCATTAACGAATGATTTTATCAATATTATATAAACATGCACTAATAATTCAGTAATATATCACTTACTTTCTCTATTATAAACCTCAATGTTTTAAAACATTCATATGCTGTTGAAGTATTAAATAGCAATAACATTTAATTTTAGTATTTATTGGTTTAGATATATATTTGAAAATATGTATTATAAACTAAACGTTATTTTAATAACAATAGAAAATGTTTTATTTTTGCATAAAGAAACTTAAAATTATCTAATTTTTTTTTCAAGAGGTAAATAACATGTAGTTCTTTAATAATTTTCTATTGGAACATAACTTTATTTTGGAATAGAGTCATAATAACATTTATTAATTTTTCCCTCTGATTTATTAAAATGTATATATTACATAATGACATAATTATAATTATTAATTTTCATATTTTACTGGATCTATTAAACCTATATTCATCAAAATAATATATATTTGCCAATTAATTTTCTCCTTTCACTTTTTTGTTTAAAACATAAGTCATCTTATTTACTGATTTCCCCATTTCCATCTTCTATTTATTTTTGTAAAATTATATCATGTATTTTTGTCACATACGTGTGGTCACATGTTTCTGTTGTATGAGATAGAGCTGATAGCTGAAGGGAGATTGAAAGTATTATGTTCAAATCCCTTATGTAATCTATTCCATAGATCAATTATAACAAACATTAATAAAAATGTTATTATAGATAAAACAGCATTAGCCAAAATCTCTGGTTCCAGGGTTTTTAACAAATGAATTGTAATGAATTTTTCAGATTTCAAAAATAGATCTTTTACCACCTCATTGTAAATTTAAATTCTGCTAAAAACACACACACACAAACAGGCAGCTTACTACAATTATGCTTAATACTTTATAAATATAGGGGATTTGAACTCAAACTTTCATGTACCATAAACAATCCACACTATCTCATACCACTGATACACATGATGACACACATGTAGAAAAGATAAATAATCACAATATATGTATTTTGTGATAAACCTGCACTCATCAGTTGGTCCAGATTATCATCTCCCACACACACATATATATAATCAGTGTTCAGTTTATATTAAGATAACAAATCTTCATACTTTAATGGACAGGCTTCAATCTATTCCAGTTCTTCAGCTATCCATATCACTTATCTGATTTTTTTTTTTTTAAAAAAAAAAACATTGTTTCTAAATGGGTATACAAATTAAACAATAGTATGTTCTTATTCTGCTGTTGTTTTCTAGGGGAAAAATCACAAATTAAGAAGAACAGTTAGACAATAATAGAAAGAAATAAACATTTTCTCAATTGCTTTTTCTCTTCCCTGTTTTAAAATTTTTGTTTATACTATTTATGTGCTGTATTGTATTTAATATATGTATATTAAAAAATAAATAAACGTTATTAAATAAACAATAATAACTAATGATTACCAGGCACATTTAAATTAACACCCTCAAACCAGTTCTGATTTTATCAATGAGGTTTGGAGTTCATAATTGGAAAGCAATTGGAGGATGATGATAATTCATAAGCATCTGGTAATCACTTACTTAAACTTATGGTATATCGCACTAAAATAAAAAACCAAATCGGCAAAAACTAAATCATAGAAATCTTTATTTTATAAGATAATGATTAAAAGTGATCATGAAAATGTCTGTTGTAAAATGAATGAATAGGCTTTCATACATAGCAGCAATTGATTAAAAAACGTTCTAACTAGACTAGAGAATTTATGAAAAAAAGAAATATAAAAGTGATGCATTAAGAAGGAATGAATGACTCAAATTTTGTAAAATGGTGTGAAAGTGTTGATAATATATAAAAAAGTATAATTGTGAACTAGCAAGGAAAGCTGTAGAAGAGAATAAAAGCCTCAAAAGTGTAAAACAACATTTTGGTATTGGTAGAAAACATATCTGCAATGAGAAAAAAAGATGGAACTATTATTAAAAAGAAAGATGACATCATAAAATGGATAGAAAAGTGCTATCAAGAATTATGTAATAATTTAGAACAAGTACATTCTATAACTACTATATCTACTGAATTACCCAGGATTTTAAATGAAGAAGTGAGATATGAATTAAATTTATGAAAAAGTGAAATTTAAAGGTAATGATGGAATTATAATTAATATATTAAAAGAAGCAGATGAAGAAATAGAAAATTTTTTGGCAAAGTTATATACCAAATGACTAAATGAAAAAAATGTATCACATGATTGGAAGAAAGTAGTATCAATATTTATATTTTAAAAAGATGCTAAAGAATATATTAGAAATTACACACCTATGAGTCTTTTATCAGTTTTATATAAAATTATTACCAAGATAATTATAATTCATCTACTTTGAAATTCAATCCACCAAAAGAACAAGCTGGATTTAAAAGTGTTTTTTTTTTTTTACAATAGATCATATCCAAGTATTGAGAGAAGTTATAGAAAGGAACAATGAATAAGAGTTGCCATTATGCTCTGGATTTAAAGATTATGAAAAGCATTTGATTCTATAAGCATTTCTTCGGATATTAAAGCATTGGACCATCAAGGTATAAACACAGGCTATTGCCATGTTTATCAATTATATAAGATGGAGTGCATAGCTGTAAAAGCATGAAAGTGTGAGTTCAAGTCTTTTCTCTCTATATATGTATATAATACAATATTTTTGATGAATGTTTAAATGGAATCTGGAATATGTGGAGTAATCCATTTAAATCAACTTAATTAGAAAGCACTTATAATTTATAACAGTATATAATCTACCAATGGAGAGGCTTATTATTTAGTAAGAAATTTGAAAAAGTGTATTATACTTTGATTTCTTACACCTATAAATCTAAACTGCAGTACTTTGATGTCTATATTAGATCTAGAGTAGCATTTAAAATAGGATTTTTTTTGGATGCATCAGTCTGTCAGTTTACTTTGACCCTTACCCTAGGGCAGTTGTACTAGGTTAAGTGCTTTTTAATTAAGTTGATTTAAATGGATAAGTCCACCCATTCAAGTCTCTCTCTCTCTCTCTCTATATATATATATATATATATATATTGAAACGGAAACCTCCAATCCCTTTCCGTTTCACCATCAACCTAATGACCTACTCGTCTGAACTAGTTTCGAACCTATGTCAAATGTAAAAATGTATATATATATATAAGTCGAGTGGGAAAACTTTGCTATAATGGCCGCTTGAGTTGCATCATCCATTTATATACGAAAACACGCTATAATTAGACAGGTTTGATACAATTATAGCGGAGAAATGCTCATAATTTATTATAAAATGTTTTATTAATTTTCAGTCAATTCTTAATTATATTCGCTATTATATTCGTATGTGGATGGATAAGTTAAACATTGGAATGATATATATATATTTAAGTTTAAATAAAGATACTGTAAAACATTTTCTTTAAATTATATTTAATGGTTTTCTGATTTATTGTTTTACATATATAATTGAAACTAAAGTATTTTCTTTAAATTTGCTTTTTTTTTTAATAAACAAATAATATGTAAGAACAAATATGTTAAAAGTTATTTATTTCAGTAAAATAAAAATCATCCATTTGTAATTAAAAATGAGAATTTTGTGTAAACAAGAGATCAATTAGTGACTGCATCCCAGGTAAAAAGTAAAATCTGTTTTCTGATTGATTTTTGTTTGCAACAAAAGACTTTTTCATTAAATCAGAATACCGTTCCTTCTGCTAAGTAATAACACCTGAAAAGGAATTTAATTAATGAAAATGAATCAAATTATATAGTTTATATATTTTGATACATTTTTTTAAGGAAATTAAATATAACACCTCGGAGATTTTATCAGTTGTTGTAGAAATTGAATTATATTATTTTGCTTTAATTAAAAGTCAATTGGTCCCGAGGCTTACGGAATTCCAGAAAGGTGTTAAAGTTTAGTAGAAGGATATAAATAGGCCTTATTTTAAGTGGGAAGGAGAATCCATCTTACTTTTGAAGAGAGTCAACAGGAGAAGTTTTATTATTGTTCAACCTTAACATGTCTGGCTAAAGTCAGGCAAAATTTTGCTGCTTTCCCGTGATGGAACGCCTAGTTCAATCCATCAAATGCCAAAGGAACAACCAAGCTTACACCAACTAAATTTGAAGATGCCATAAGCCGTAAAAATAATTTGCCTTCGTTCCAATTTCAGTCCAGCTAAAGAAACACTATTTTAAAAATCGTCTCCCAACTAAATTGAAGATGCCATAAGCCGCCAAAGAAGTCACCTTCGTTTCCAGCTCAAATCTCTTCTTAGCTACAGAACTATTTTAGTATTATTTAAAATCGCAGAGCTCTGTGTGCATTTCAAAAACATTCATTATTTCTTCAAAAACAGGTTAGCTAACCATATTATTGAAATTTCTATCTAAATTGTTTTCGAAATAATATTTAAATGAAATACTTTTTGCTAATACAATAGTGTAAACTGTCTAAATTGTTTCCTAAAATATTTTAATTCTATAAATGAAATACTTTTGCTAAATTTCTGTTAATTAATGTTTTGCTATATAATTTAATCACTGCAATTATATTTTGCTTTTCTTTTGCTTATTTTATTTATTATTAGTTATGCCTATGTTTCGAAATGGCGTGCATTTAATTATAGAATATGTTTTTAAACATATAAATTTAACATCTTCGTATTATTATTTTAGCGTCATTTCGTGCGCTGTTTCGAAACCCAAATTCATATTTTGTCATTTTGTAAATTAATTAATATAAATATAAAATGTGGCTTTTCAACCTTTATTTATTATGTTACTAAAGATTAAACTAGCCTGGAGTGCAATCATAAGTATATTTTTTTAGTTAAGTATTCGTAAGTCCCTTATTAAATATACTTTTCCTCCTTTTTAAAAGTTTAGTAGTTATAGATAACTAAAGAGATTGAACGGGATAAAGTAAAGTTTGTATATATTCCCATCAGTAGCATATACATATTTCTCATGCTACAGAAGAGTTGGCTCTTTTGATCAAGCTGATGAACTGGTGTTCATTTAATATATGATATTTAATTTATAATATCCTTCGGCTTGGCGGATGTGAAATTTATTTAGATTTCCTCATTGTGCTGTTTTTTTATACATATATAAGATGGAGCCATGGCTTTGCCAGCACATCTTCTCTTATGGGTAGTGCAGTAGCGAAGTCTGAGCTACGGGCCAGATTAGCACGTAAGTCCCCCGCCTCTGAACCAAATAAAGGTTCCCCATTAGCAGCATGATGACCGGTTCTTGGGTAAACCGTTGTTTGTCACAAAAACCCTAAAACTATTCTTCCATCCACAGAGCCACTTTATTATTATACTTTACTTGTGCCTAGTGTATTAGTAAAATTGTTATAGCCAACTCTTCCCTCCCTAATATGCAGTCTTCGGCGTTGATCCGAAGCAATCTTGAAAACCCGTTCGATCTAAAGCTATCTGGGATGCTTTAAAAGCCCATAGTTAAAATAAATTTATTATAATTAAGATTATTAAGCTTCACTCCAGACTTGGTTTGATTTCACATACAATAGCCACATGAACTGATGATGAAAGGGCATAACTGGTAAAAGTTAATGTAGTGATTAGTTATATAGTAGGGTATTTTTTTCCATTAAATAATATTGGAGCAATTAAATAATAGCCAACGTATCAATTATTGTCCTAGAGTAATGTTACTTTATAAATAAAATGCCTGCGTGCATTTGCCAACAACAATTGTCAATAAATATATTTTAATTCATTATATATCAGTTTCTGTCTTATTATTAAATCAATCCAATTCACTAATTGCCCATAAGTATTCATTAGTAAAGCCCCTATTATTTAAATATGTTAGATTTTATCTGTGGGATGTCTAGTATTTATGTTGTTTATATATATGTTTAAGTCCATGAGTCTTATTGTTTTCTCCGATTTGCTAGTGGGCCGGATGAAGAATTAAATGTCGTGTGCTACCATTGTTATGTTATCCATTGGGTGTTAGATCTGGTGCTTGGAGGGTGGGTTCGAATCCAGGCTGGTCCCTAACCTAAATCTCGGGCTTGACTGGGTTTGAAGTACATTTTGTGAGTCCCAGCTCATGTTAGATGGATAAGCATGTTTTGACTGGCACAATATATATATATAATGATCATTAATTTTATAGAATAAAAATCAATAAACTTGGTAAACAAATCTCTTTAAAATGGTAAAGAGTTAAATATTTTAACATATATGTTAGGCTTCTATAAAATTGTGTGTGAGCATGCTCTCATACAATCTGTCAAGTAAATTAATTTCACTATTTCTAATATAAAGTTGTAATTATAAATTTTATTAAACGCTCACTATTATTTCAAGTGACGATTTTTTCAGACGCTCATTGCTAAGGTTTACAGCCTTGTTAAAACTATTTCTAATATAGTAATTTAATATTGTTATTAAATAAATCCATAGAAGTACTTAATATTTTTATTGTTAAATAATACCTTTTTAACACACTTAAAATTATAATTATTTTTAAGTTAAACAGTATAATTAAACATTAAATATATTTTTACTGTAATCTAAAATATTGTTGAATGGTTTAATTAATTATCATCTGTGATTGAAAAGTGGAGATTTATTAAATTTAGGCAAATATAATCACTCACAATAATCTGATTGGTTTATTGTTTTACAATCAGCCCCTTGGCTAAAAGTCTATAAATAGTGTTGCATAAATTTATTAGTGGTGAGAGATTTTTTATCAGGGAACAAGGTTTTCTTTTGTTAATAAAAAAAGAAAATGAATATCACTCTACTATTTAAAGTTTAAATATATAAATTTATTAAGCACTAGCAGATATTTAATAATAATGTGCAAGACTAAAACCTTCAAGAGAAGCATCTTGAAAATGCTTATGTGACAGCCTTGAGAGTTCCACGTGCAGTCATTATTACATCTGATTGGCTGTCACATAAGCATTTTCAAGGTGCTTCTCTCGAAGGTTTTAGCCTTGCATGTTATTATTTAAAGTTTAGAAATTGTTTGAAATGTATTGTTTTCCCCAGACAAATGTACATAGTGTTTTTCTGAAGGTTTGTGATGATGGTGTTCTAGCTGTATTTTTATATTGGACTATTTCCATCATCTAATAAGTGTGTTAAATGTCTTTAGAAAAGTTTTAATTTTAGTTAAATATTCCAAATGCATTCAACTGTTAGTAATATCACAGCAAACAGGTTAGTATATGCACCAACTGTTAGTAATATCACAGCAAACAAGTTAGTATATGCATATACTAACCTGTTTGCTGTGATATTACTAACATTTGTATGCTGTGATATTACTAACAGTTGGTGCATATACTAACCTGTTTACTGTGATATTACTAACAGTTGAATGCATTTGGAATATTTAACTAAAATTAAAACTTTTCTAAAGACATTCAACACACCTTTTAGATGATGGAAATAGTCCAATATAAAAATACAAATGTACATAGTATTTATTATTATTATATAAGAAACCATGGAGTAAATTCTAAATATCCCACATCTTCCAAAAAGCACAATATTACTATTATTAGCTAATAGTTTGAAGACTGTTTCATCAACAAGAAGTTATATCAAGAAAACAGCTTCCAAAAGTAAACCTAACAATACAAAGTTTGAAAAACTTGTAAACCTGAATTTTCAACAATTACCTCATAAGTGTTTTAGTTATAACAAGTGTAGGATATATAATAAATATTGCTATAATAAATTTAAAATTGTAATAGAAAATAAATTTGGAACTTTTATTTATAAGGAAAAGTGGAAAGTGAACTATAGTAAAAGTCATATATATGACCTTTATAGCTAAATAATTTCCTTAGTATACTCAGAAAATATTTCTATAAAAAGGAGCATTATTTAGAGATAAGTACATATGCCATTAAATATATCTAACATTATAAAATTTATAAATGCATAGGAGATACTTACTTATTTTATTATATTTAAATTAGTAACAATAATAATTCATCTCAACCTAAGTTCCATTAGTCAAGAATAAATAAACTATTGATATTAAAGTTATTAAAAGAAATACTTATCCTGAAATTATTAATATTAAATGCTATAAATTACCTTAAACTTAATAAAATCTGAATATAACTGAATAAATCTTTGCTTGGTTCAAGCAAAATTATCAGGTTTATTAATTAGAATAATATTATTTGTCAGTATTACTTCACTGTTCAATTTAATTCCAAATATACTTAATATCATGTTAATAGTATTATGAATTGTAGAAAAATTACAACAGAATATTTACTGGATAGCTAAATTGTGCTTTAAAACTATATAACGATCTATTATAATAATATTGATATCAGTACACATCTTTAGTGTTGTATTTTCATCCATTAAAAGTGTTAAAAGAAGAAACCGTAATTATTTAGTGACTTGACAATTCCCTTGATAATAATTTATTTAACAAATGTTAATTGATTTGTCCCATAATTCAATTGGTATTCACAGAAAGAAGAAATAAGCTGCTTAAGATATTTATGGAGGAAAAATGTCATGAGAACCCAAAGTAAATAAGATAGTATGAAAAATAAAGAACAATAATTCGGCAGCATAAATTGAAACATACAATTTTTTTACTTCACAGAAGGAATGTGAAGAAATCTTCTTTGAGAGTATATATTTTTTTATTATTGTGTTGTTATAATGTTATGTGTTTTATATTTGTTGGTTCAGCAACTGGTTTCCATATGAACAAAAGGGATTTGAGAGAAAATACAAATTGGGTATATATTATGTTAAAATTTGGTCCTAAGAAAGGTAAACTAATTCATGATGAGATTCATAATAATATTTATTTTTAAACATGGGTTTATATTAAAAAGTGATCACAAGAAAAGGTAAAATCATTTTGAGATAAATTGTTAAACTTTATTACAATACTATATTTTGTTTTAATATCTTTTGGTAAAGTTGCAATTACTAAATGATCATGTGAAGTAAAATTCAATTTTAATCAAATCCAGGCATATTTAATATTATGTTTTATGTTATATTATAACTGATTACTGATAATAATCATTACAATTGGAGATTGTTCTTGAGTTGATAATTAATATTTTAATTTCCATGTATTAATTTGATTATATTCCATTTGATGTTCACACTTATAAGATAGATGTTGTTTATTGGTGAGATTTGGTTGTTGCCATATTACAAAATTATGATATATTGCATTGCTACTTTTGTTATTTGTATTTATATCAATATCATCTCACATAAGGCATACTTCTTTCCTTACCCTACATGAAAGTGCAAAATATTATCATCATGGGTGAATCGTCTATGATGCCCATAGATTTTGAGCTAATCAAGGCCTATATACTTATAAAGAGCTTTCATCTATTTTTTTTTAGCTAGGGAATTAACTACCGTTTTTCCCTCATATCTCTACAGGTGCCAAATAGTAGCACTAGGATTTCAGACTATCTGTAGTCATGGAACGGCCATGGTCTACGTCAGTGTTCTTCAACCCTTGGTCCGCGGCCCAGTGCCGGGCCGCAGAACTTTTCTACAGGTCCGTGTGCTAGACAAGCAGTAAAAAGTTTGTAATAATAAATAATAAAAGTTTAAACTTTTAATTAATATAGCCAATTTTTATTTATTTTTTCATCTCATTTTTACCCAATTAAAAAAAAAAAAGAAAACAGAACAAAAACAAAATCTAATCAATCATTCATAAATTAATTTGTTTTTCTAGTTATCACACATGTTTATGGGGGGGGGGAGAGGTAGAATTAAATTTTTTATTATTTTTTTAAAAAAAATTTAAAAAAAAGTTTTTTAGTATATAAACTCCATATATATATATATATATATATAACTTTATCTTATATATTTAACATTGTTGTTTTGATCAGTTATAACAATTATGCTTATCTTTAAGAAAATTTATCTATAGACTTCTGCTGGTCTGTGAAATCTTATCCTTATTTTTGCTGGTCCGCAGAACCTTATCCTTATTTTTACCAGTCCGCAGGTGTGAAAGGGTTGAAGACCACTGATCTAGGTTACTAATATACTTATTATCTTGGCTCAGCACTGATATACTCATGGATATATATATATATATATATATATATATAATGAAACTTAAATATATTCCAAATAATGGTATATATATATATATATATAATGAAACTTAAATATATTCCAAATAATGGTAAACAACTTATAATATAATATAAATAAAAACTCATAAAGAAATATTTTTGATTATATTCATAATCATTATCAACTCAACTTTCAACATGGAATCATCTATTACCAACAGGAAACACGTGTCAATTTAAATATCCCACAATTCATTAACCCTAACATTTGCTGACTGTCTGTTTATTATCGTATTTTTATACCTACTAATAAAAACTGCCTCTTTAATTTTTCTTTTTTCATTATCTCTCTCTTGGCCTAAAATTTTTATTTTGTTTATATTAAAATCAAATTTAAAATTGCAATTCTTATTACGATCATAAAAAACAGATTCAGTATATAACTTGACTTCATTATTATTATCATTACATATCCATACATTTTTCAAAACTTTATATATTCAAAGATTGATTGTTGTATAAAAGAGTTTTGAAAAATGTACAGATATGTAATGATAATAATAATGAAGTCAAGTTATATACTGAATCTGTTTTTTATGATCATGATAAATTGTAATTTTAAATTTGATTTTAATATAAACAAAATAATAATTTTAGGCCAAGAGAGAGATAATGAAAAAAAAAAATTAATGAGGCAGTTTTTATTAGTAGGTATAAAAATACGATAATAAACAGACAGTCAGCAAATGTTAGGATTAATGAATTGTGGGATATTTAAATCGACATGTGTTTCCGGTTGGTAATAGATAATTCCATTTTGAAAGTTGAGTTGATAATGATTATGAATATAATTGAAAATATTTCTTTATGAGTTTTTATTTATATTATATTATAAATTGTTTACCATTATTTGGAATATATTTAAGTTTCATTATTGTATTATTAATATTAGCAGACATTTATTTTGTTTTATTGTATATATATATATATATATTGAAACAGGTATACTGTTCCATGCATATATATTCAAAATATCCCCCCCCCTCATTTAAAAAAAACTAGCATGATTTGATCAAATTAAAAAAGAAATAAAGTAAAAAAGTTTGTAGTTGAAAGAAAATCATTATTGATTTTATAGTTTCAAATTATAATGTAAATAAAAGCTGGCAGTTATTAAAAAAAGATTATATTTTTAATTTTTGGAACGATGTTCTTAAATAAAGTGTTATATCAGCTTGAGGCAGTCTTAATCAATTGAAAAACATGGCTTAATCTTTATGCTTTCTTATCTATCCCACTAAAAAAGTAAATTATCCAATCATTATGAAGAGAAAGGCAATCAGGCTTAAATGAGAGCAGTACGCAAATTAGGTACAGTGGGAAAAGGCTGTTTAATCAGTCCAAGAATCAGATATAAATAGTCAAGCAAATTCAGAGGCAGATTAGATTTGATTTTAAGACAAGAGACTTTGAAAGGGTTTTAAAAAGTTTTTTCAGAGAGATTTTAAAGATATCAAATAATTATATTTTTTCCAAAGAAATATTTTTCAAGTAGCTGTCAAAGAAGAACTCCGAAAAAAAAAGGATTTCAATTTTAAAAGGATATTAAAGAACTTCTGTTAATGATGAAAAAAGAAAGCTTTATCAAGGAAATTATAACGATGGAAGAATAAACCAATAGCTTCATCTCTTCATTCTAAGCTATGATTTACCAAGATTTGCCTGGATGATCATCATGAAAGGGATTAACACCATTCAGCTTAAGTAAAATGACTCCTTTTTGAAGGAACAAACTGGATAAATGAAGGTAATGATTTTATGAAAATATTTGATACTATGTGTTTTGAAAAGACAAACAAAATGTCTTTATTATAAATAAAAAAAAATCATTAATAAATATGCTACATGAAAATACATTTATTATCGATAAATTATAAATGATATTAAAATCATACTAAAATTATGAAAATCATTTATTCTTGATAAAGTATAAATGAAAATGCTTATCTGCATATTAATGTAAAATTACAAATGCTTAATGCTTACCTGAGTGTTGATTTTGTGGAGTAATTTAAATCACATTAGTTAAATGTAATGAAATACTATATGGACTCTAAATGCTTATCTGCATGTTGACATAAAATGACCAATGCTTAATGCTCATCTGAATATTGATTTTGTGGGAGTAATTTAAACCACATTACTGAATTTAATAAATCTAATGAAATAATACATGGACTCTAAATGCTTACCTGCATATTGAAATAAAATTACAAATGCTTAATGCTCATCTGAATATTGATTTTCTGGAAGTAATTTAAACCACATTACTGGATTTAATAAATCTAATGAAATACTATATGGACTCTAAATGCTTACCTGCATATTGAATAAAATTGCAAATGCTTAATACTTACCTGAATATTGATTTTGTGGAAAGAAAATAACAAAACTTATGCACATAAATGCACTCCTCTGTGAAGTAACTAACTAAACTGCTTCCAACTTTTCATAAATGAAATGAAAATAAGTCATCACATAGATATGAATGAACTTTATTAGAAATTGCAAATTAATTATTATTAAATAAAATTATTGTTAGTAAAAACTAAATCTTAGTTATCCAGTTGTTCAATTCTATTTTGTTTTTGTTGCATCACTCATCATCTATTGCACTTGTTCATGAGAATCTCATGCCTCGTGAGCTAAATCTGGCATAACTAGACCTAGGTAAGTCAGTTTGTAGTGAGATGAACTCTAGTGGCACCGTTTGGAAAACCAAACATATAAATATCTAGATGCTTCCAGCCTCTATGGTGCTACATTCTCCGATGAGCAGGAAATATTGTTGTAGGGGGGGTTAACATCTGCATTGGGTAATGCCAATTGATAGTTTCTTCCTACAACATGCTCATCAGGAAATTGTTACAACCGAGGTAATAAAAAGTTGTGTGGTGGTCCGGTTACATTTATCACCCTACTGTGAGGCCTTATCTAGCTAGCCTATCCATAGGCATAAGCAGATCATGATACTGTGATATGAGCAGTGCATATGATGCAGTGATGTGATTTATTCAAAAAGGGGTTGAAAAATAAAATTTTAAAAGAAAAACAACATAAAAATGAATGGCATAAATGGTAAATAAAGAATAAAACAGGCATAACAAAGACATGGAGTTAAATCGTGATATGGATGGAGAGAGAAGCTTACTAAGCCAGAAAACAAAGGAAAAATGGTGAACATAGAATTTCAGGAAACGAAAAAGATAGCCATGTTAAGGCAGCTAATAGAAATGGTGAAATTTGAAAGAGAAGAAAACCGTAAACAAAGAAAAGAAGATTGTAGACAAAGAAAAGAACAGAGAGAAGAAGACAACAAGAAAAGAGATAAAGAAAGAGAAGACAACAAAAAAAGAGAGGAAGATAACAAGAAAAGTGATAAAGAAAGAGAAGAAGACAACAAGAAAAGAGATGAACAAAGAGATGACAACAAGAAAAGAGAGGAAAACAAAAAAGAACATAGTGAACAAAAAGAAGAAGATAACAATAAAAGAGAAGAACAGAGAGAAGAAGACAAAAGAGAATTGAAAGAACAAATCAGAAAAATAATTGAATCCCAAAATGAAAAGTTCAACCATTTAATAAAAGAAATAACTCAGTCTAAAAAATTGGATGAGGAAGAAACTTTAGAATTTCCAACCAATGATATTTTAAAGGAATCCCAAATTGAATACCCTATTACTGATGAAGCAAAATTTGAGATTGTTAAAAAGGAAGAAATTGAAATTACAAAGGGTGATCTTGAAATTGTCATTCCACCTTCAGGAAAACTTCTGATTGTGGAATATACCTCTAAAATTGAAAATAAAGAAGCTGTATATACAGAAGCTGAGACTGAAATAGTATCAAACACAGTAAAAGAGTTTCAAATGGATGAAAATGAATCTAATAAAGCAAAATTAAAATCTTCTGCTCTTCAAGAAGATGAAAAACATGAAAATGAACATAATCAAAAACTTAATTCTCATATAACGAAGGAACTGTCCAATATAAAAGAAAATGTTTCAGAAAAATTGTCTGATATATGCTAGAAAATAGTCACAGAGCTAGAGAAAGAAACCATAAATTGGAAAGAGAAGTGTGTTAGTCCTCAGCCATATATAAAAATTATAAACAAAAGCTCAATAAACTCAAATCAGAAATTGAGTACAGAAAAAAAATATATAAAGACAGTTATTAAAAATATATGCAGGAAAAGACACCAAAAAAGAATTGAAAACTCAGGATTTATAAGTGTGAAAAAAATTAAGCAATGAGAAACTTATATAAATACAAAAAAATAATTACTATGACAGAAGAACCATTTAAAAATAAACTTTTATGTATTTCTAAAAATGAAATACCACCATGGAAGAGGAACAGAAGAAAATCCATAGATGATGTTCATGATCCATATCGAACCTGTATAGTTAGAAGATCAAATAGTAACAAGGATTTCCAAAGAAAATACAGAAGTGAAGAAGCAAACCACCACAGTAATGTTGAGCATGATAAATTCCCAACAAAAATATGATCCAGAAGTATGTCACCTCATAATACAGAAGAAGACTATAGGAGAACTGATCATGATCCTCAGTCTTTCAAACCAGGTTGAAGTTATGATACAGAACAATAAAATAAAGATAGCTGTTGGAAAAAGT
The DNA here is from genome assembly GCA_028023455.1 of Epiperipatus broadwayi. Classification (NCBI taxonomy): domain Eukaryota; kingdom Metazoa; phylum Onychophora; class Udeonychophora; order Euonychophora; family Peripatidae; genus Epiperipatus; species Epiperipatus broadwayi. The sequence goes on along the minus strand of JAQFVV010012452.1, from coordinate 74,686 downwards.
TTGTGAGTACGATGTAGTGGTGCATGGACTTGTGATTTTCATGTTGAGGTGGGTGGATGATTGAGCAGAATGGCTTGGATGCATTGTGTTTATGATGCTCCAAAATATATGCTCAGCACTATGCAGACCTGGATGTTGTGCTCTGAGAGTAGTCCAGCAATGTGTATATATGGGCCTAATGTATATGCTTTGGTCTCATGAATAGACCAAATGATAGCCCCTAAGACTCACAGAAGTTGAACAGGGTTGGCTGAGTGCCAAATTGTTTTTTTCCTCTGGCTCCTACTCTTAATTGGATGATACTTCTAGGCACAAGAGAGGTAGTGCTTAAAAATGAGATATTTTCTCATGATGTCATAGGGCAGTGCATACTAGTAGTCTGTTCTTGGCCATCTACTTATCCTGGCATTGGAGGCTACAGTTCATGTATTCACCTTTCCAGCTCATCTTACCTATTTCATCAGCAAACCTAAAACCAGAAGAGATGCAGTAATGAGAGATGATGTGTATAATATGTGGAATAAAATCGTACTTCCAGGCGAATTCATCCCAAAATTTGGTCGGGGGTAATGAAACAGGTATACTGTTCTATGCATATATATTCAAAAGATCTCCCCCCCATTTAAAAAAGACTAGCATGATTTGATCAAATTAAAAAAGAAATAAAGTAAAAAAGTTTATAGTTAAAAGAAAATCATTATTGATTTTATAATTTCAAATTATGATGTAAATAAAAGCTGGCAGTTATTAAAAAAGATTATATTTTTAATTTTTGGAATGATGTTTTTAAATAAAGTGTTATATCAGCTTGATGCAGTCTTAATCAATTGAAAAACATGGCTTAATCTTTATGCTTTCTTATCTATCCCACTAAAAAAGTAGATTATCCAATCATTATGAAGAGAAAGGCAATCGGGCTTAAAAGAGAGCAGTATGCAAATTAGGTACAGTGGGAAAAGGCTGTTTAATCAGTCCAAGAGTCAGATATAAATAGTCAAGTTGCAAATTCAGAGGCAGATTAGATTTGATTTTAAAACATGAGACTTTGAAAGAGTTTTAAAAAGTTTTTTCAGAGAGATTTTAAGGATATCAAATAGTTATATTTTTTCCAAAGAAATATTTTTCAAGTAGCTGTCAAAGAAGAACTCTGAAAAAAAAAGGATTTCAATTTTAAAAGGATATTAAAGAACTTCTGTTAATGATGAAAAAAGAAAGCTTTATCAAAGAAATTATAACGATGGAAGAATAAACCAATAGCTTCATCTCTTCATTCTAAGCCATGATTTACCAAGATTTGCCTGGATGATCATCATGAAAAGGATTAACGCCATTCAGCTTAAGTAAAATGACTCCTTTTTGTAGGAACAAACTGGATAAATGAAGGTAATGAATTTATGAAAATATTTGATACTATGTGTTTTGAAAAGACACACAAAATGTCTTTATTATAAATAAAAAAAAAATCATTAATAAATATAGCTACATGAAAATACATTTATTATCGATAAATTATAAATGATATTAAAATCATACTAAAATTATGAAAATCATTTATTCTTGATAAAGTATAAATGAAAATGCTTATCTTCATATTAATGTAAAATTACAAATGCTTAATGCTTACCTGAATGTTGATTTTGTGGGAGTAATTTAAATCACATTAGTTAAATGTAATGAAGTACTATATGGACTCTAAATGCTTATCTGCATGTTATCATAAAATGACCAATGCTTAATGCTCATCTGAATATTGATTTTTGTGGGAGTAATTTAAACCACATTACTGGATTTAATAAATCTAATGAAATACTATATGGACTCTAAATGCTCATCTGCATGTTGATATAAAATGACCAATGCTTAATGCTCATCTGAATATTGATTTTCTGAAAGTAATTTAAACCACATTACTGGATTTAATAAATCTAATAAAATACTATATGGACTCTAAATGCTTACCTGCATATTGAACAAAATTGCAAATGCTTAATACTTACCTGAACATTGATTTTGTGGAAAGAAAATAACGAAATTTATGCACATAAATGCACTCCTCTCTGTGAAGTAACTAACTAAACTGCTTCCAACCTTTTCATAAATGAAATGAAAATGAGTCATCACATAGATATGAATGAACTTTATTAGAAATTGCAAATTAATTATTATTAAATAAAATTATTGTTAGTAAAAACTAAATCTTAGTTATCCAGTTGTTCAATTCTATTTTGTTTTTGTTGCATCACTCATCATCCATTGCACTTGTTCATGAGAATCTCATGCCTCCTGAGCTATGTCTGGCATAACTAGACCTAGGTAAGTTAGGTTGTAGTGAGATGGAACTCTAGTGGTGCCATTTGGAAAACCAAACATATAAATGTCTAGATGCTTCCAGCCTCTATGGTGCTACATCCTCTGATGAGCAGGAAATATTGTAGTAGGGAGGTTAACATCTGCATTGGGTAATGCCAATTGATAGTTCCTTCCTACAACATGCTCATCAGGAAGTTGTTACAACCGAGGTAATAAAGGTTTGTGTGGTGGTCTGGTTATATATATATATATATATGGCATTAAATTTCATTACATTATGTCTTGACAATTTAATATTCAGTAACAATGAAATTATCCTTGAAGGTAAGAATGATGTATGTGAACCATGTTAGCATTAAGAAAATGATGAGAGTAAATAATAATATCTCTCTTAAGTATTAAGTTACAGTATTATATTATTATACTAGTACATTATCTATTCAAAGTGATCTTGAATACATTTGATATTTATAGTTAAATATTAAAATAACGAAATTTTCAATAATATTAGAGAAAAGTTTCATGATATGATATTATGGAATTAAATAAGGATTTATGGCAATATTGATTTATTTAAGTATAATTGTGTTACACTATCAACCCAATGTCCAAGATAAATAAAATTAAAAAGTTTATAATCTTCTTAAGATAGTAAAAAGAGTATAATTAATAATGCCTGAGAGAACATTCAATATCCTGAACTGCCTAGCTTTAGGTTATGCCCACCTACCATTTATTTAGTTGTAATCTTATGATTACCTTACCTATATTTTTAATTTTGGGTAAAAAAAATTAATAAAAATAAAGGAATTTTAATAAGCCTAAATATGGTGAATAAAGGATAGTACTGGTGTAATAAGTTAAACAGAATTTAGAATAACGGATGGGTGTAATTAAAAATAATATAAAAGGGTAATAATATATTATAATTTTTGATTAGATCCAAGGAGATCTTTCTTTGTTAATATTTAGTTATGCTAACTAAATCTTGTTTTATGTATTTTACTTTTACAGTTTGATAAATGATATATTTTGCTTTTGAAATGTGTAAGTATTTTAAATAATATCTGTTATTTGGGAATTTATTTGTCAGTAATCTTATTATTTAAAACTATCCACACATTATTGTTGTTGCTCTTACCAGTGTCATCACTAAATATTATCAATATTATTATATGTTCAGTATATCATTAATCAATTTTACCAAACTCTTATCTTTAGAGTATATAAAATTTTATTGTTGATGTAGAGATTAACCTTTTCTATTCAAGATCTACACATATACTCATGCTATATTCATGCTCTACTTATACTATCTATTTTATTTTACTTGCACTTCATTTTATTTTACTGAACATACTGATGTTCATGATTACTATATATATATATATATTGTGCCAAGGCCAATTTGGCACATGTATATAAAATAATTTTGTCTAAAAAAATTATTAAAATAAAAAAAAAATCTTTCGTAAAAGAGTTTGAAATAAAAGATTAAAAATGGAAAGGGGTTTTTATTAAAGTCAAACTAAAAGTGTTATAAAAGAAATAAAGTTTTTCTAAATTAGTATTCGTAAAAATAAGTAATTTAAAATTTAAAAAAAATATAAATCTCTTTTCAGTCAAGCTTATTATAATAAATTATATATGTACGTGTGAGTGTAAATAAATGTATGCATGTTAGAATAATATTAAATATATATATATATATGTAAATGAAAGTTAAAAAAGAAATTATATTTGGAAAACACAGCGATGGCTATTAAGTTAAATAAAGATTTAAAAAAACCACACCAGCGGTGGGCTACTAATTAAAGATATAAAAACAATACATTTATGAAAGCTACTACTAATTAAACAATCATCAAAAACACGTCATAGGATTAATTACTAATGGAATTTCAACAACACCTATTGCACCTATTGCCGGAGGATATTAAAATGAAAACAATGCGGATACATAAATAGCCAGATTTTTTTATTAGAGTAGAGAGTTTTTTCAGTCTAGTTTGCAGTGACAGTCTTGTTTCAGTTCAGACAACAGTGCAATTTCTATTATGTCTACAGAAAGAAAAATGCATTGTTGAGCAGCTTTTGGAAATGTACGCTCATGCTTCAGCCTTTTTAGTCCAACAAGATCATCAAAACCTGCCTGTGAAATAATGTCTGCATAACAACTCAAAAATCCTCCATCAAACGTTCAACTGTTTTCAAGAATAAAACCAATAGATTCGCATAAAATCTCTTCAAGAAATGTCCAAATCTAACCAGTTAGATATAATCCATCAGAAGTAGCAGAATCCGCCAACAACAAGCAATATCCTCATTCCAAAAATCCTAGGTAAACATTTATTTATTATCATTTATACGTAGTAGCCACCGCTGTAATTCGTCAATCCTACCGAGTAAAGTAATTTGAACTCTTAAGCATGCATAAAATGAACTATTGATGTGCATGTGTGTGAATGTGAGATAGTTTAATGATGTCACATATTATTTATGCTTTTCACCAGATATATGTTATAATGTGTTACTTTAAAAATATACATGTGTTAAATTAGATTTATAAAAATGTTTAAATTTAGTCAATTAATGTTGGGTAATAAATTATCTTCAAACTTAATTAATGTTAATCAAAATAAAATGTCTTCAAACTTAAACTTTATTTGTCGGTCAATTCTTTTTACCAACCTTTTTTCAAATTCTTTCCACCACTAATTTTGTATAATTTTGTTATTGAAATTAAAATTAGAGTGAGCTATTTTTAGAGAATGTTTTGAGCACTGGATTATGAGCCTACTGCCTGAATACGTTAGTCATCAGACTAGCTGGCACCCCGAGGTTTACCCCGAAACAAATAAAGTATTTGGATAGTAGGGGTTTGAATCTAGCAGTCGAGGTGGGCCATTATTGATAGTTAGTCTATCAATAAGATCTCCCATTTTTCTTGAATGTGCTGGTTCGTTCATGTAACATTTATAAGATTATAAATGTATTATGAAGGAGTTTGAAACCGGCCAAAACTTATATATACGTATAAGTAAGTGGTTTCAGTGGTTCGACCCAGTACATAAATGGCTTTCCCAATGTTTGGGGCTGGACCTAAGAAACAATAGTAAATAAATACTTTGCTTCTTGTTTAAAAAATTTTTCTATACAAAAGCTAAATTACGTATGTTAAAGTGTTTTAATTTTTTTTTAAAAAAAATAAAGAATTGACCGAAAACTTTGTTTTTTTAAATGAAAAGAGATTTACGCTATTTACGTTATCTAAAATAAATCATTATGTTAAATCAGAGACAGTTGGATGTTTGGGCGGAGTTAAAGCATTAAGATCGGGTGGAGAAAAATGGACAAAGGAGGGGTGGAATCAGCATGTATTTCCAGTTTAGTAAGAAATAAAGAAAATAATAATTAGTAAACTTATTAAAGTGAATAAAATATGGTATTAAAAATAATGAGAAAAAGTGTTTAAAATTATAAATTATAAAAAAAATAAAAATAAAGCCAAAATGGAGACTCAAGGTAAAAATATAGAAAATAGCCCCAACAAGGAAAAAAAAGAATTCATAGCTTTACTAACCAGCATGTTTAAAAAATAAAAAGAAACAGCCGAAGAATATAAAAAAATAGCCGAAGAGCTTAAAAACCAAAATAATGAAATGGAGTAAATTGGAAGGGCAAGCTGAAGTGCTTGAACAGTTAAAGAACCAAATCGAAATGGGCCAGAATAAAATAAAAGAAAAAATTAGGGAAGAAATAGAAAAGATTAAAACACAAGTAGAAAATCAAATAGATACTGCTTACCAAGTAATAGAAAAAAAATAAGATAGAAGATAGAAAATAATTGAAGAGATAAAAGTTGAAGTTACAAATTTAACTGTAAAAGTGAATCAGATAAATCTTAGTCAAAATAGCCCACAAACTGAAATAAAAAAGCCAGACCAGCTGAGTGCGAACATGCACATTACAAATAACTCCATGAGTCATCCTCAGAAACACATTTATAAAAAAAATCAGATGATTTACAAAAGCCCATATAGTATAATTCCTCAAACTGACTTCAATCCCTTTGTGATAGCCAAAGGAAATATAGAAAAAGGAACATGTAATGCTAGGTCACTAAAGTTATTTGGAGGGCTGAATAATAAAGAACCACCAGACAAAAATTAAAAATATGTAATCTGACAGATTTGCCAGCTTGACCTAGTTATTAATGACCATGGACTTGGAATAATGGAAAATGTTTAACAAAGTTTAATGAAATAAAAATAACCTATAGTTTTTTTTAAACAAATATAAAAATGAGAATCAAAGTTAGTTTGAATAATGAAAAATGATTAAAGTTAGTCTTAGTAAAATAAAATAACAATTTTAGAGGTTTTTAAAATGTCAAAGCAATGATAAAACAATTTATGTCAAAAACCCTCAATTATGTCTTATCGATTATGTTAAATCCCAGCTCATAAGTCTAGAACATAGCGGAGCATGATGCCAACGAAATAAATGTGTAAAATCAAAAAAAAGAAGAGAGAGTAAAAATAATGCTTTAAAAATAAAAATGAAATAACTAAGTGTATAATGAAAGTATTAATGAAAATAAAACATTATCAAATAAAATTACAAAAAAAAAAGTGTATTAAATTAGGATTGAGGTGTGTGCGAGTATTTGGGCAAAGAAATTAAAAGTTGGTTTAAATCAGCACAAAATCTATCTGTGTGTTTGAATTGCCTTATACTTTGCTGTCTACTTCTCTTAACATTACATTTATTACTTAATGATGAAAATAAAAACTAAAAATGCACTCTAGAAAAATAAGAATTTGAAGTGGTCAATACTTAGGAAAAATGATCAACACACATATTAATTAAGAAAAATGTTCATAAATGAATAAGTAGGTCAAATAGTTAAAATAAAATCGATAAAATGAAGTTAAATAAGTAAGCGTAAATATATCTGTAGTAAATAATAATAAAAAGTGACTCGTGATAAACTAATAGATTTTTTTTCTTTTTGGAATACACACACGGTAATAAAAGGAAGTAAATAAAGGATTTAGAGTCAAGTCAAATATATATATATATATCAGTGTAATAATGAATCGTAGTAAAGTAAGTTGTTTTTAAATGTGCACAAGTTAATAAAAGTTGAGTAAATAATGAATCGTAATAAAGTAAAATAGTTCTTCTGAATACACACACATAGATAAAAAAGTTGAGTAAGGGTTGATAATAATATTCAAGATTAGATTAATATAAATAAATATAAAAACTGATGACTGTGGTAGTTTAGAATAATATTGTGAGATTAGATTAATACAAATGTTAGAATAATGTTCATATGAATTTAAAAATAATGTTGTAAGATTAGTAATAAAAATATAAAGTCAATCTAAGGTGTATTAAGAGTGTGTCAGTATGTATGTGTATATATGCGCACATACACTGGTAATATTCGGTAAATACGATACCTCATGATGTGTATCTTAAATGTATTTATCCAGATATCCTTCTAGGTTATTTTCTTGGCACTGCTGCACCTCATGATGCATGCAAAAAGGGATTTATTTATTATAGATTCCCTGTAAGCAAGTCCAGTAATAACTCGATATCTAGAATATTAGTAGGTGTAGAATTATGCTGCATGCATACACATGTGTAAGAATTTATCTAGAGAAAAAGGGAATGAGGGTAGCATAAAAATAAGTTTAGTTAAAGATATGTTTAAAGCTGCCGACTAGATAAATTTTAGTACCCGTAATGGACTTATCAGGGATCATTCCTCTTTCCAAAGCATAAGTCGAAAATGGACTGTTGAAAATTCCTGCCATTTTGCAGTGATCCTTTCTTTTTCCAAGTCTGATCAAGAGAATCGGCAAATGAAGTTTCGATTTTATACACGTGTAAGTCGGTGTAAGTCAGCGAATCTGCTTCCGTGTTATTTCCAAAAAGATCCCTGTGCCACAATATTAGTTTGTCCCAGTGGTCATTATCCATGATTTAGATCATTGTGAGCAATGTATTTGGCATAGATAGAAGGAAAGGATAGTCAAAACAGATTGCCCTTTGTATGTTAAGTAAAAGATATTAAAAAGCTAAAAATAATAAATCTTTAGAGTCAAGAATTAAAATTGCAAGAGATAAAATGGTCAAAAATGATGCATTTTACTCTAAAATGGAGGGAGGTGTAATGTGCCAACCAATTTGGCACATGTATATAAAATAATTTTGTCTAAAAAAATTATTAAAATAAAAAAAAAATCTTTCGTAAAAGAGTTTGAAATAAAAGATTAAAAGTGGGAAGGGGTTTTTATTAAAGTCAAACTAAAAGTGTTATAAAAGAAACAAAGTTTTTCTAAATTAGTATTCGTAAAAATAAGTAATTTAAAATTTAAAAAAAATATAAATCTCTTTTCATTCAAGCTTATTATAATAAATTATATATGTGCGTGTGAGTGTAAATAAATGTATGCATGTTAGAATAATATTAAAAAAAAATATATGTAAATGAAAGTTAAAAAAGAAATTATATTTGGAAAACACAGCGATGGCTATTAAGTTAAATAAAGATTTAAAAAAACCACACCCGCAGTGGGCTACTAATTAAAGATATAAAAACATTACATTTATGAAAGCTACTATTAATTAAACAATCATCAAAAACACATCATAGGATTAATTACTAATGGAATTTAGACAACACCTATTGCTGGAGGATATTAAAACTAAAACAATTCAGATACATAAATAGCCAGATTTTTTTTATCGGAGTAGAGAGTTTTTTTCAGTCTAGTTTGCAGTGACAGTCTTGTTTCAATTCAGACAACAGTGCAATTTCTATTATGAATACAGAAACAAAAATGCATTGTTGAACAGCTTTTGGAAATATACGCTCGTGCGTCAGCCTTTTTAGTCCAACAAGATCATCAAAACCTGCCTGTGAAATAATGTCTGCACAACAAGTCAGAAATGCTCCATCAAACGTTCAACTGTTTTCAAAAATAAAACCAATGGATTCGCATAAAATCTCTTCAAGAAACATCCAAATCTAACCGGTTAGATATAATCCATCAGAAGCAGCAGAAGCAGCCAACAAGCAATATCCACGTTCCAAAAATCCTAGGTAAACATTTATTTATTATCATTTATACGTAATAGCCACCACTGTAATTCATCAATCCTACCGAGTAAAGTAATTTGAACTCTTAAGCATGCATAAAATGAACTATTGATGTGCGTGTGTGTGAATGTGAGATAGTTTAACGATGTCACATATTATTTATGCCTTTCACCAGATATATGTTATAATGTGTTACTTTAAAAATGTGTGTGTGTTAAATTAGATTTATAAAGATGTTTAAATTTAGTCAATTAATGTTGGGTATTAAATTATCTTTAAACTTAATTAATGTTAATCAAAATAAAATGTCTTCAAACTTAAACTTTATTTGTCAGTCGATTCTTTTTACCAACCTTTTTTTAATTCTTTCCACCACTAATTTTGTATAATTTTGTTATTGAAATTAAAATTAGACTGAGCTTGTTTTAGGGAATGTTTCAAGTGCTGGATTATGAGTCTACTGCCCCAATACATTAGTCATCAGACTAGCTGGTGCCCTGGGGTTTACTTCAAAACAAATAAAGTATTTGGATAGTAGGGGTTTGAATCTAGCAGTCGAGGTGGGCCATTGTTGATAGTTAGTCTATCAATAAGATCTCCCATTTTGCTCGAACGTGCCGGTTCATTCACATAACATTTATAAGATTATAAATGTATTATGAAGGAGTTTCAAACCGACCAAAACTTATATATATGTATAAGTAAGTGGTTTCAGCGGTTCAACCTGGTACAATATATATATTGTTAGTGTGTGTGTAAATTTGCATGCCGAATATGGCACTGCATTTATATTTTAAATTTTTATTTTTATCTGTGCATATTTTATCTTAATTCAATCATATTACAAATTTATCAGCCCATAAGCATGACCAATCTCTTTCACTATAGATGAATTTTAAAATATTCCCTTCATTATCTCAATTGAGCAAGACATATATAGCACAAGTTATTATTTAATATGCTTAAATTTTAACTTCATTTATATATTTTTAGATATATTTTAAACTTCTATTTCATCATACAGTCCTGAAACATATGAGAAAGGCATGTGAAAATGGTAAATGATCCTCAATATGCATATTTTATGCTAAATCAGCACACATCAGTTGGCTCAGATCACAATCTCTTACACATATGTTCATCATTTGTTTAGGATTATATTGAGAGATAATTACTATAAGTATCAAGATGCTTGCACCCATAATTTTAACACCAACCGCTTTATGTGAATATATTACTGATTATTTATTAAATTATATATTATCCTTAGCCCATATATATACTTTACATTTCACTTAATGAATAGTAATGTTATATATGTATCAACTTCTGAATTTCATTGCTCATGTTGACAGTTTCAATAACTTTTACTACATTACTCTCTTGCATGGTAGAAATTGCCTTTCCAGTATTAATTCCTTGTGGAGGGGTATAAATCTATTGCCCTAAAATATATACTTTAAAATTTTTGTTCTTATCAGTTCATTTTTCATCTTAGCACAATCCTATTGCAAACATCTCTCAGTTTAGTGGCCAGATCAACATTGATGCATTTTGAAACATCCATTCTACTTTTTCAATGAACCACAGATACATAGCATATGTTATAATTTAATTTACTTAGAATTAAACTATTTTTGTCTTTATTGCTTTATATAGACATATATATTATAAGTGTGTGTAAATTTACATGTTGAATATTGAATATGGTACAGTATGTACTCTGACCAACTTTAGTACGCTTATATGTTTTAGAAATTTTTTATAAGCACATTGAGAGGTTTTTAGTGAAAAACTAAACTTTTTATAATGAAACGTTTTTAAAAAATATTTCAAGATTTAAGTATTATTTTAAATATGAAATTTACTATTTTAATAATATTGATCATAAAAATAAATAATGTAATTTCTTCATTATTTAATGAAATTTCCTTGAAGGCATTTATAATGGAAAACGTTATAGTTAAAAATGTATTTTTTTTTTCCAAAACGATTCTATTTGAGTGCATTTATGTGTATATGTATGTAAAACAAAACGTATACTTTTTTTGAAAGATTACTGATGCTATTTAATTCCAATTCACAAAGTGATATTATTTCCTTTATTACTTTTTTACATTTTTTAGGAGTACAATTCTGGAATCTATTTTTCAGTACTTAAATTTAGCGCCACTTTTTTTATTTCTAAATTAAAGAAAAAAAAATATGCCTTACTTTATTTATTTTAAAGTAAAATTACTAAATTTTGAAATTTAATGATAGCAAAAAAAAAAAAATACCCCGTTAGCTTAAATTTCAAATCATTAATGGATGAACATTAAAATTAATTTTATTTGTGTTGGCAGCCATGAAATATTTTTAATGCATGGATATTGAATAAGGAATTATTTCCTGAAGGATAAAGTCTCTTACATTTTAATATGCACTTTTTGTCACTCTGCAATTTAAAACTTTCTTGGCTTGAATTACATTCAAAACGTTAACACAGTAATGGACCAGGTAGTATGAGGTTGTCCACTGTTACTGACAGAGAGAAAGAAAGAGAGAGTAAAAAAAAACAAATAAAAATGTTAGAATATTAAAAATAATTTATGAATATAAACGTACAAAATAAATTTATTTTAAAAATAAAAGAAATTAATAATACCTAACCTACCATATTCATAGTCTAGATATCTAATCTGCATAAAGTAGTTTATTCATCACAATCTCAGTTAGCCATCTAATATTAGTAAGTTATTAGCTATTTAATTTTTCTCATCTAAGAGGTAAGTTAAAAATAGAAAACTGATACTTAGTAGATAATAAGTCTGCTAAGTAAAGTTTTATCATTCATTGTTCCTTTATGGTGAACTATTAAGAGCTTTATTGATGTTTATTTAAAGATGGTTTTACTTACGTTTACCATATGTATATTATTAAAACAATCAAAAATATATTTTACTATCAATAATTTTTTTATAGATCATCTTTATAAATGCCAATGGCTTAATGTCTTGTTAATAAATGATAGAGGGAAACAATTATATGTAATAAATTTTTTGCCCCAATTTAGGAATAACTAAAATCATCACTGGTGGTTTGTTTGCCACACAATTTATGTGCTATATTCTCCAACTACATTTAAAACAGCAGAGCAATAAAATGTGGTGACCAGTGATTTAGGAAATAGTTAATTATTGCTAACAATTATTTTAATGTAATTTATTGCATTTTTATTTACCATTGTTAAAGTCACTACATTCACAACTTTTACACCATCCATCTCAGATAAATACAATAATGATTATTTTTTATCATTTTATAAACTAGAGATTATCTCTAGTACAGATATAAACTTTAAAACTCAGTTAAAGATTAATATATCTGATTTTTTAATTTTAAACATACACACACATGAAATTTACTTTAGCATCTCAATTTTAATATCAATACCAGAAACTTAAATCATAAGCCATTCTATCATATATAATGATATTGCAGAAATTTAATCAATTTTTTCTTTATCCTGTATATAAGACTAAAACTATCCTTGGCTGCTATGTAATTAAAGAAATAATTTTAATTAACTTATAGTAATAGAAGCAGGAGTAGCAGTAGTAATTAAATTCAATATTTAATATTTAATTTAATATTTATTTACTATGTGTATTTCAACACCTATTCTTTAACAAAAAAACACAGGTAAGTATTAATCCAATATTAATAATTACAAGATTAATATAAATGTAAAGGAAACACATTATATACATTATGTACATATCTTATATAAAGAAAAAAAAAGGAGAAGAAGGGAAAAACAATATAATTTGTTTATAATCTTGTTGTAAAAGAATGATATTAGAAGTTATTGTACTTTACATGTGAAATACATTTATTGACAATTAAAAATATAAAATGACTAAATTTATTACTGCTTCATGTTTAACCAGTTTATTTATTGTGAGCAATTGATTATTAAAATATGATTTGTTTTTTTTTATAAGAAATTACAATAAAAATTTTGAAAGGTATTAGTAATTTCTTCAATGCATTAAAATTGTTTGTTTCAAAATCTATTAAAGAACTAATAACTCATGTTTATATAACTAATTATAATAACATGAAAGCTAAAATCTTCGAAAGATGTGCTTTAAATCTGCTTATGTGATAGCCAATCAGATGTAATAATGACTGCACATGGAACTCCCAATTCTAAAACGCAAGTCAGAACTATAAAAAAAAGATGGAATCCACTTTCCTCTATGCCTAAATTTATATATAAATAAGCCAGACTTAAGCATTTCAAATTAAGAGTGTGAAGCTTAAAATACCTTCATGTTTAATTCACTAAATATTATATATAAATAAACAATGCAAAATCTTTCAATTTACTATGAAGCAATTTTCAAATCTAATGAAATTATAATAACAAATATAAATATATCAAATTTATTAAGTGCAAACAAATAACATTGTAATAATGTGAAAACTAAAACTTTTGAAAGATGCGCTCTAAACCTGCTTATGTGACAGCCAATCAGATGTAATAATGACTACACATGGAACTCCCAATTTTAAAACACAAGTCAAAATTATAAAAAAAAGATGGGACCCACCTTCCTCTATGCCTAAATTTATATATAAATAAACTAGACTCAAGCACTTCGAATTAAGAGTGTGAAGCTTAAAATATCTTCACATTTAATTCATTAAATATTATATATAAATAAACAATGCAAAATCTTTCGCTTTACTATGAAGCAATTAATAAATCTAATGAAATGATAGTAACAAATCTAAATATATCAAATTTATTAAGTGCAAGCAGATAACATTGTAATAATGTGAAAGTTAAAACCTTCGAAAGATGTGCTTTCAACCTGCTTTTGTGTCAGCCGATCAGATGTAATAATGACTTCACATGGAACTCCCAATTCTAAAACACAAGTCAGAACTATTCCTCTATGCCTAAATTTATATATAGGCATAGAGGAAGGTGGGTTCCATCTTTTACTTATAGGTCTGACTTGGGGTTTTAGAATTGAGAATTCCATGTGTAGTCATTATTACATCTGATTGGCTGTCACATAAGTAGGTTTAAAGCACATCTTTTGAAGGTTTAGCTTTCACATTATTACAATATTATCTGCTTGTGCTTAATAAATTTGATATATTTATATCTGTTAGTATCATTTCATTAGATTTGAAAATTGCTTCATAGTAAATTAGTGAATTAAATGTGAAGGTATATTAAGCTTCATACTTTTAATTTGAAATGCTTGAGTCTGGCTTATTTATATATAAATTTAGGCATAGAGAAAGGTGGTTCCCATTATTTTATTATAGTTCTGACTTGTGTTTTGGAATTGGGAGTTCCATGTGTAGTCATTATTACATATGATTGGCTGTCACATAACAGGTTTAAAGCACTTCTTTCGAAGGTTTTAGCTTTCACGTTATTACAATGTTATCTGCTTGTGCTTAATAAATTTGATATATTTATAACTAATTATAATGTTATATATAAAGCTTGCAAATAAGCTCTTAACAAGCTATATCCCCGACCCCAGACCAGTTTCTGCTACTGGCATCCTCAGTGAGGTGCTAGAATATTCAAGCATTAGATTAAAAATACCAGGTCAAGACCAGCACTCTATCTAATGTATAACTATTAATTAGAAAATCTGAAAACCTCAGACAACCATAAGTCTTCCAATCCAGCTATCTAACTTAAATAGACATATGGGACTGAACTAATTTCAGATACACCATATATTAATAACTTTAGCAATATAAAATTGCCAAAGTTTTATTAGTAAACAATAAAATTACAAAAAAAAAATCAAGTCAGATGCCACATAACCTAATTTAATAAGCTTGTATTACAAATGTTGTATATAGAGCTCACAAATAAGTTCTTAACAAGCTTTGCAGAATATCCCCAATCCCAGACTGGTTTCTGCTACTGGTGTCCTCAGTGAGGTGCTAGGATATTCAAGCATTAGATTAAAAATATTAGGACAAGCCCAGCACTTTATCTAATGTATAATTATTAAGTAGAAAATCTGGTTAAGAACTTATTTGTGAGCTCTATATATAACAGTTGTAATACAAGCTTATTAAATTAGGTCATGTGACATCTGACTTGATTTTTTGTAGTTTTATTTTTTGCTATTTTATATTGTTAAAGCCATTTATATATGGTGTATATGAACTTTGTTCAGTCCTATATGGCTATTTAAGTTAGATAGCTGGATTGGAAGACATATGGATGTCTGAAATTTTCAGATTTTCTCCTTAATTGTTATACATTAGATAAAGTACTGGGCGTGTTTTGGCATTTTTAATCTAATGCTTGAATATCTTAGCATTTCATTGAGAATGTCAGTAGCAAAATCAATTTGGGATTGAGGATATTATCCAAAGCTTGTTAAGAGCTTATTTGTGAGCTCTATATATAGTATTTGTAATACAAGCTTATTAAATTAAGTCGTGTGACATCTGGCTTGGATTTTTTTGTAACTAATTATAATATATATCCATAATAAAGAGCCTCATGTATAGTAGGTAGTGCATTCACCTGCTATATGTGCAATCTAGGATTCTAATCCAGGAAAACTTGGGAAAATTTCAAATTACTGACAGATAAATTGAGTACTTGATATTCTAGCTATTTTAAAGCTGTCATCAACTATGAAATGATTAAACTTATTCAACTTTTTTAGAAAAATATTGGAGACATCTACAGTAAACTATTTAAAGCTGTTTTTATCTGTATATAAGGAGAAAAAGTCTGAAGAAATTATTTTTAGTTCAATTATATTTTAATCTTCAAGTCACCAATATTGACTTTCACAATGATCTGGTCATATAATTAATTATCTGTGTGTTGTGATAATGATATTCCTGAAAAAATAATGATCTTTATATTGAAAAGATCATATGATCTCCCATGTAATACTTTTTTATCCATACTTTGTTGAATTAAACTGCAAGTAAAAATAATTACCATATATTTTTTTAGTTTAAAATTTAAGATCTTCAATTGTATTTTTTTAAATATATATAATCCAATATTTGTATGTCTATCTATCTATTTATTTATCTATCTGGGTATTTATCCATCTATCTATCTTTTGTACTTTATGAGCTTTAATTGTAATTTTTAAAAATTTCATATTGTAAAGAATTTTGTAAGCTGACTTTCTGTACTAACTGTAATAATTAAGATAATTTTGAAACATTTTACTACAGAACAGATGTGATTTATAATACATAAATTTATTTAAAGCTAAGTGCTTTCAATACTCAATAGTATCATAATCACAGCATTAAGTGACTAAAGGTAATCTGGGTTTAAAATTATTTTGAATATTATAAAATAAATTATCATAAAAATTGAATTTTTAGGAGTAAATTTACATGCCAATGATGAAAAATGGTAGCTGCAAGTGTCATTTTTTAGAAAGAGGGATGCTAGAGTCCTTTCCCCCCCATGTGTCATAGCATCAGCCAGGAAGTGAACCTGCTAACCCTGGACAACTGCTTCACCTTTCTCTTTCTATCATCTCTCAAAGCAAATGATGTCAGCCATAGTAAAGTCAAAGTTGTGGCTAGACTGTAACTTGTGATCCAAATAAAATGAAAGTGTTTACTGCTTTTGTTAGCCTGATTGTGTAGATAATTATCCTGGGAAAGTTTTGTAGATAAGTTAGTTCTTCTTTCTCCATAATAAACATTTAAGCAATTAAATCCTTTGTAGTTAATTTTGTACAGAATTTGTGAAACCTCTCTAGTTATTTTGTCTTTTGAATTATTTAATAATTTATTTTAAAATGGAGGTGAGCTATTTGCCTGTCTGAATATTTCTTTAGCTATTTTTTTAACTATTTACATACTTTTTAATCTATCTATCTATCTATCTATCTATCTATCTATCTATCTATCTATCTATCTATCTATCTATCTATCTATCTATCTATCTATCTATCTATCTATCTATCTATCTATCTATCTACCTACCTATCTATCTATCTATCTATCTATCTATCTATCTATCTATCTATCTATCTATCTATCTATCTATCTATCTATCTATCTATCTTTCTGTCTGTCTATCTATCTGTCTATCTGTCTGTCTATCTATTTATCTGTCTATCTATCCATCCATCCATCCATCTATTCATCTATCATCTATCTATCTATCTATCTATCTATCTATCTATCTATCTATCTATCTATCTATCTATCTATCTATTTATTTATCTATCTATCTATCTATCTATCTATCTATCTATCTATCTATCTATCTATCTATCTATCTATCTATCTATCTGTCTGTCTGTCTGTCTGTCTGTCTGTTCATCCTGTTCTCATTCATTAATCTATATATTGACATATATCTATATTTGGTTTAATATGTAAAAATATAATAAATGGAATTGATAAAAATGAGGAAGCTATTGGCTTAAAGAAATCTAAACAATCTTAGATAACAAAAAGTATGTAGAAATGTTTAAGTAGGAAAAAAATGGAAGAATGTCAATACTGAGGAAAGGCCAAAAGCACGTAGAAAAATTAATAATGGAGAAACAGATTTAGAAAGAAAAAAATGGAATAAGAATGTAAAAAGATAAAAGTGCTTCAACAGATGAAAATATATGATTTAGTATTTGATAGAATTAGAAATGTTACTTGGGAAAAAAAGAAATGGTTAATGAATGAAATAATTGATAAAGAATGGACAGAATATCTTCAATATATCTTTAGAAAAGAAAATAATGCAATTAATTATAAATATAAAAATAAAGTAGATGATAAAGATGTGAACATATTGACAGAAGAAGCAATAATATTAATTAAAAAGACAAAAAATGGTAAAGCTATTGGATTTGACATGATACCTGTAAAATTTGTGAAAAAAATGGGAGAAACTCCTATGAAGAAAATAGGTATGTTCTGAACAATTTGATGTATAACAATGTAATTTAGCCTGAAGATCTCTTGAAAATTATGATTCCAATTGCTAAAAAAAAAAAAGCTATTAGATGTGGAGAGTACAGGACCATAAATTTGTTATCTTATGTTTAAAAATATTCTTGAGGATATTAACTCAAAAAATTGATGAACAGATAAAATATAATATTATATTGGAGAAAAATTTCTTCAGGGAGGGAAAAATACAATATATGTCATTGGCATTTTTAGAACAATTGGAAAAAATTATTTGAAAAAGATAAAGAAATTGGTATATTTTGTAGATTTGAAAAAAGGATTTGATAGTCTAATCTGGAATAAGCTTACAATCATCTTAAAAAATAAAAGAGTATTTTGGAAAAAGAGATTGATCTGGAATATATATACTGTGCAAAGAAAATAAGAATCAGACAGGAAAATAATGAAATTGAAAGACTGAATGTAGATAGAAGGTAAGTTTAGATAGGGGTGTTATAAGTCACCTGTGTTTATTTAAAAGGCATATTGGATAAATATTTGGAATTTGGAAAATCTAATATTGGAGATGGAATAATAAAATGTAGAAGATTTGCAGATAACATGGCTCTTATGGCTGAGGATAAAACAAGTCTTCAGAATAAGTTGAATAAATTATAGAACGGTTTTATGGAATATAAAATGCAAATTGTAATGTTAAGAAGACCAAATTATTATGGATAAGAAAAAATACTAAAAGACTACAAGTTGAAATTTATGATAATATAATTCAACAGATAAATAAATTTAGATATTTGGATAATTGGCTAAATGAAGATGGAAGAAGTGAAGGTGAAGATAAAAAATAACAATGAGAAAGGAAGCATTTATAAAAAAAAAATTTTTTGTGGACCTTTGAAGAGAGAATTAAGGAAAATATTAATCAATGTTATATATGGAGTATACTATTGTATGTATGTGAAATATGGATGAGTAAAAAAATTAAAACTAGATTGGTGGCCTTTGAACTGTAGTCATGGAGAAAAATGGAACAAATTGGTTGAATGAATAAAATGATAAATAAAGAAGTTTTGGCAAGAGTAATTGATTAAGAAAATTAGAAATAGAAAATACAAATCAGATTGAGCATATATTAAAAAAGAAGAATAGTTTAATAAAAGATATTTTGAGGAAATAGTAAATAGAAATAAAAAGTAAGGATGGAAAATATTGATCTTGTTCAATGATATAAGAAATGGAAAGAGATATATGGAACTGAAAATCTAGGCAATGAAGAGAATGGATTGGAGAAATGTATGAATTTGTTATGTGACTTTTCTATGGACTTGCTAATAGGACAGAATATTATTGTTGATTATGATGATGATTTATTCATATGTTTGTCTGACTATCATTTGTCTGATAATCTATTTTCTATCTATTCGTCTCACTATTTACATATTAATTTGTTTGATTATAGATATTTAGTTACTTTTTAAACTTATCTTCATCAATCTACCCGTCTGTTTATACATATCTATTTGCCTATTTATCATTTGTTCATCTACCTTCCCATTTATCTATCAACCTATTTTTCCACTTATTCATCGATTTCTCATTTATCTAGTTACCTATACATCTCTTTAGACATATACATATAAGAAAATCTAATGCATATAGGGTTAATTTCTTTTTATTTAAATTAATTCAATTAACAGCTAGAAGTAAAAATCAATGTTCTTTTCTATTTTATTGATTTTCTCACACATTTTTTGTTGTATTTCGCCTTTTGTTTTGCTGTACTTTTTTCTATGATGCTTTTTTTTTTTTGAATCTAGATGGACTTTTTTTTTTTATGTAAAGAATCAATTTTTTTCAAGTCAGCACTTTTTAGTTTTAATATTTTTTGATTTTCTTCAAAATAAAAATTGTGATTTTTTCAAATTATAAACAGTTTTTTTTTTCGTCATTGTAGTATGTTTTATAGATATAATATTTATTCATTGAAATACCGTATTATTGTTAAAAATCTTTAATAAAGATCTTTTTTAAATTTAATTTTAAATATATATTTTTTTACTTTATTTATATCCATATAGCTCAAGTACTTTAGCTTTATAATTACGTATACATGCATATGTTACTCGATGTAAATATACGTTTTCCGAGTTTAGTAAAAAAAGATTGTTTAACAAAAATTCATATGCTTAGAATAGTTTCAACTATTTTGTAGTCTTAATCGTAGCAATATTAATTCCCCGTGAGTTGAAAGTTTTATAACAGGGTGATATTTAAATACTTAATGCAAAAATGTAAATGAGGTTTTACATAATTTACTTCTTCGATAATGGGATACAATACGTTTTTATTAATAACGTGCATTATTGGCTATGTGCCATGCTTCTTTAGCTTTATATTTTTTTTTTCATTTCTTTTAGAACATGCTACATTCGCACACAATGGCTCAAACCTGTGAACACGTTTGACCCTTGTTATAATTACATTTTTGCATTGAGTTTTTAAATAACACTATTATAAGGAACCGAACCTGTAAACCTAACCAAACACAACAATAATACTTTTCACTCACAAAATATTAATAATGGTCGAAAACGTGCTAAGTATATGAATTTTTGTTAAACATAATCTTTTCTTATTAAAAACTGAAAACGTATTTACATTCGAGTTACAATTGGAAAAGAAAAGAAACAAATACTTATTGAATTACATGCATGTGCTGTGTATTCCAAACATATGAAAAATACTTTTTCAGGTAGTTGATTGTCTGCAACCTAATTCATCATTAATATTTTCAAGAATTATTGATGAATTTCAGGATGAAAGTATTACCAAGCTTAAGTCAGTTTTGCTATTCCATAGCCCCTCTACATTGCTCAAACAAACTTTCTTACTTCATTCATCAATCTCACATGTGATCTCTTTCTAGATCTTTTATTATCGCTTTGTATTTCAGCCCAATTTTTCTAGTTTTTTTTTAATTCTTTTAATAATACTAATGATACCTACTTGTTCTTTTATCCCAGTTTTGCACTTTTAATTTTTTTTTTTTTTGCTACTTCCAATTGCTCTTCTGTTAAGTGTACAAATTTCATATCTATAAGTTTGAACTGGTAAAATATATAAATATATAGACATATTTCTTTTTAATATTTAGTTAATTCTATTAAAAGCACCACATTCAATTTGAATTTTCTAATTAATTTGATCCCTTATGTTTTCTTCTGTAATGATAATTTGAGTAAAATATATGTAATTGTGAACTTCTTCTATGTCATGATTATCAATCATCATTAACTTGTTTTGTGACAATCCATAGAACATTGTTATAGGCTTTTTATCATCTATAATCATAATTTCTTATTTTTATCTAAACAGCAGCATTTCTTAAAGTTCCGAATTATTATTTTCAAAAATCTGTTTGTTTGTTTTCTTTTAGGATTTATCTTTAATTCTACATTCTGGCTTCTATTTGATATCTTTAATAATATTTCCTAAAGATCTGAAGCATTATTTTCAAAAACAACCATATCATCTGAAAAATCTAAATAATCAAAAACACTCTATCCAATTTTAATTTTATAATTAATTTAATTAATTTTATCTGTTTTCATCTAAAATATTTGTATATGTTAACTTTTTATATGTCATAATTATCACTTCAGTTTTTATTATTTTTTCTTAAAATATTCATTGAACATTACTAGTCATACTTATTTTTAATTCTTATTTTTTAGTTTTATCCAATAACCCTTTCAACATCTCCTGAAGTTCTGAAGCATTAATTGTGGAAATCTTTCTAGGATTTATCTTTAGTCCTTCTTTCTGATGTTTATTTGATAACTCTTGTAATATTTCTTGAAGCTCTGAAGCATAGTTTTCAAAAAGAAGCACATCATCTGCAAAATCTAAATAACTTAATCAATTTCCATGTATTTTTATTTCTTTAGTTTTACATTGTAATCTACAAAATGCTTCTTGTAAAACTGCTGTAAAAGATTTAAGATATAGAATCATCTTATCATATACTTTTATCAATTTTAATCTTATTATTCCCATGTAATCTAATCACTACTGTTGTATTATAATAAATATTTTTTTAGAATGACACTATCCTGGGCCTATATTTTGATGGTTCAAAGCTTCAATAACTGTAAAATGCTTACAGAATTAAAGGCTTTTCATAACCTGTAAATGCAAAGTATAATGGCAACTCATAGATATTAATTTTTAATAATTCCCATTAGCGTATCTATTCTAAGTTACACTTTATACAATTTTATATAAGATTATCTTTTAATGACTTAAATAAATATTAGGAAGACAATTTTTGTGAGCCAAACTATTGATTAATATTAAATATTTTAAAACAAACAATTAGCTATGTAGTTTAATTTTCACAGATCACTCTTTTTTAAAACTCATAAAACTAACATTATACTAATACAATATTATTTAAATTATTAACTTTAATTTATACAGTAATTTTTAGTTTAAATTGAATAATAAAAAATGTTAATTAAGAAATCATGACAAATATATAATAATATGAGTTTGCAGGTAAAAGAAAGTTCATTTTAGAATTTAAATAAAATTCATAAAATGTTCATAAACTAAAATGACTTTGATACAATTATCTCATATCAGTCTTTATACAGCACTCAACAGAATTCACCATTAATAATATTTATTTCTTTTACATATGTTTTTTTATTATTATTTTAAAGAGCTCTATATCAAAATTCAAAGTTTATGTTGGCATTGCAATTTCCTCAGTAGATTTTACACATTTAGTCATAATCAGTTTTCCATATATATTTCAACTATTTTCTTTGTCATCATAAGTTTTTTCACATATTTAAAATATGCATTGTTGATAATTGTAATTAATTTTTACTACTTTGAAACTACTGTCATCATTCCAAATGAAATTGGTTCTATACACTTAGGTACAAAATTGTTAGGTATAAATAAACAATGCATGGAAATCTTTTTGGAACCTGAGGAGGTTTTTATCAATTACACATTAATTTAATGGTGATTCCTATATTGAAGATCATGGTAAAGAAAGAAAATAAAATGACTTCTATTTCACACTATTTATACTCAAAGGTTTTTTTCTAAAGAATTTTGATCTCATAACAAAGTAAAAAAATATTATTGTAGGAATTTTCCATTTTTAAAACAAACTAAAATTTTCTATCAAAGAAATAACAAGTAAACAAAGTTTAATTACAGATTAAACATAACAAATCATGTTAAAAATAATTAATTCTGATAATATAAAAATATAATACAAGTTTTATCTCTGATTTTCAAATATTTTATAAAACAAAAAAACCTTAATTTAAAATTTTTTCTATAGTTCTTTTTTTTCCACCTGGAATCTTTTGATCAAAAACTCTTTTTAGCTAAATCTTGTTACCTTAACCTAAAATGGTATATTATACCTTAGGTAACGATCCGGAGAAAGCGAGCTTAAAGTCATCTGCACTACAGGGTGCCACTAGGCGTTTGAACCTAGAAAATTTATAAAGTAAGCAGATACGTAAGTTAAAAAAAATTTTTTTTTTTTATATTTTGATTTAATATATCTTGATTTCGGTCGTTAGCACATTGTCACTAGCTCAGGGAGTAGCAGAGATTTATATTTATAATAAATTCTTATCTAAGAATATATAAAAAAGAATAAAATAAGCCACTGCCAGTAATTAACACATAAACATTTATTTACGCACATATATAAAATTTAGCATTATTTTAGAATAACTTTTACTTTGGATTTTAACTTGATTTTAGAATTTAAATTTACATTTTAATTTTTATAATATTATAAGTTTACATTTTAATTTTTTATAAGTTCACACAGATGGGTTTATAAAATGTGTTTTTAATGTTGAGTATAGATCGGTTACATAGATTACCCAGTCAAAAAACATTTCAAAATAAACATAAACTATCATAATAAAAGTCATTGATACCGTCAATTGCATAGGAATACAAGAATCCCAATGGTGTTCATCATAAGACACTGCATTGACACCAATAACTTAAAAGACATCTGACATAAATACATCTTAGATAGTCACTGTAAGGTATCAGTATTTACCAAATGTCTATATATTTTGATCAAATATGAAAACCAAAAACATAATCAACCGGTAACAAACCCATGCAAGTGTCTATACCCAACTTAAATTTAATGCATCTTTATTTAGAGATGTCGAGTATGAATAGACTACATAGATTTGCATTTGCAAAGAAAATATTCAATCCTTGTTTAACCTTAGGCCAAAGGTTTGCAGTCAAACCAAACTTCAATCCATCTGATATATTGATGTGTTCAATGTAATATGAATACGGCAGCACAATTAGGTTAAGAGAAGAAACTGCTTCTCGTCAGATAGGAATATTACATCTATCTGACGATGAGAGCAATAAAAAAAAACTCCATAGGAAGGAACTGCGGTCTCCATCTTATAATTCCTCCCATAGGCAAAACAAGTATGTGTGGTGTATAATAGCGATTCTGCCCATAGCAAATCTCATACTACATCTACTAATTACACCAATATATCCAATCCATTGACCTAATTCAACTACGAAACGAATAACCTAAGATTACCCTCCCCTAATATAACTTTACAAATTTATATAGCCATTCATGCCCGACTTAAGTTTAATATTTATATAGTTTAATTTATCGAAAAACAGAAATCATAATAAAAACTTAAAAGAACAAAAAAAATAAAATAAATGGAAATGATTTTACAAAAGAAATACATCAAATAAAATTATACCTAATTAATAAATAATTTAGTTTGGTCAGATAGGAATCTATTTCTATTTTTTTTTTTAAATACAGAACAATTTTACAAGTAAAGTTCTTATTGTTTAGAAATGTTCATTAATTATATATATTTAAAGCTGAGAGTTCAAAAAGTTCTTACAATTTCAAAACATTCCTTTTATCGTTTGCTTGCTGTTTGAACATGAATTCCCACGCCATCCTAAAGAGATTGGTATTCTGTTGGCCGATTTATTTATTCATCCAGAGGTCTTTTGCTTTGGCTGGTCCTCAATGTAGAAAACAATGTCATTTCTTTTTTTTTTAACAAAACTGAAGGGATTGAAGAGTGCGTCTTTTCAATACCTTCTCCTTCAACTCTGCACCAACATATATAGTCACATCATAATAACTAACTATTAATTTCCAAACTTTTCCTTTTATATTACCTTTAGGATCCAATGGACATTATGTCATCGTTGATGATGATCCTTCAGTTGAGGTCCGATTTCCCAATGGATTTCTCTCATTTGCTATTAGTTTCTATTGTTTTCCTATCTGACCATTGCTTATACATTTAAATGCCCAAAGGCTAGTTCACTTTGACTAATTAAAATAATCATTTCCATTTCTGATTAATAAATGTGTTTTCCAAACTTAAAGATATTTTTATCTCTAAATCTTTTTGTTGAAAGATTTAGTTTTTCTATTTTTAATAAAGTTTTATTTTAATAATTTTTTTTTATCTGTGCGATTTTATATATATATATGAGTTTAAGATGATTTTTTAATTTTCAATTTTTAATTCTTAAAGAAGAAATTTTTATTTGTGAACTTTTATTTTTTTCATGTTTAATAATAAAACACAATGTAACGTCTGTGCCCGTTACACTTAATTTCATATTATTTTTTTAATTGAATAAGTATTCCTCTTAGTTCTTTTCTGAGTATGTATGTATTTTGCAAAAGTCAATAAAGTAAAAGGATTTTTAAAATTTAAACCCAAATACAATCCCCCATATGTAATGTGTCTGCCTATATCTTTGCTAAATTAGACTATAACTTATTATACTATATTTTCTTGGCTATACTACTTTACTAATATGAAATTTGATATTTTGATTTTAAATTAACCTCTGTCTACCATCCATCTATATAAACAACTTAAAATGGATTTCCATTTCAATATATACAATATTTATGTATATTCAGTTTAATTGAAAAGTGTTAATAAAGAGTTTGAAGTTCTATAAATGATTTTTATTTATATACTATTGAATGTAAATTTATTATTAATTAAAAATAATAATGAATTAATGAATAGAGTTGCTTTGTTATAAAGATAGTTTAAATAATCATTGATGTCCATGGAATGATAAATGTTTATATAAAATAGATTGTGACCTAATTCTAAATATAGAATTAATATGAAAAAGAATAAAAATGAAATTTAAATACACTGTGATGAAATGAAAATTAATATTAAAGCTTAATCATTTATCTTTATCTCTGTGTTGTGCATGCTATTAATTACATATTTGCATGTTATTAATTACATATTTCCATATTATTATTGTTTATATAATAAAAAGATACTTTGGTATTATTCCTGCTATAATGATATATTATTGTAAGGTTGTGATATGTTTAAAATAATGCAAAATGTGCAGACAAACTTAATTGATAAAATTTGTCTGCAGATAAACATATTATAAACTTAGAATAATATATCCACATGTAATAAGAAAGTTCAAATCTAAAAAAATTAATGGAGACATACATTCATTATGGAAAAATGAAAAAAAAGATATTATTATACTAAATAAAACTGATACATGTGAGTTATGTTTTTTTAGTATAACAGTATCTGTCATGAAATCCATTCTTTCTCTTCCCCAGCATATTAAAGTGCTTTATGCTATCATATTCCATGTGCAATAGCAAATTTCAAATCTAAGAAAAACACATGTGCTTTCCAATGATAGAGAGATATAATCGTTATAAAAAAGGGGAGAAATATAGAAAAAGAACCCTGAAACAATTTTTAAATGATGAGTTGTAACAAAGTTTTAGATTTCTGTTATTTTTTAAGCTAAAAAATAAAATGGTGAACTATAGGATAAAGATGAATCTCTATCAATTGTAAGTTTAACCTTTTATTTTAATTATCTTAACTGCCCCCCTCCAAATATAATAACTTTTAACTGTAAATGTATATAAAGTTTAGAAAAAAACCCACAAATATATAAAGTAAATGTATTTTCATATATAAAACCATATTGTTTACAAATGGTGTGAGAATTGTATTATATTATGGGGGCAGGGGGAAATTGCTATGGCAAAGCGAACTGTTTAATATCTTCTAAAATAAAAATATAAAACCATATTATTTACAAATGATGTGAGAGTTGTATTATATTATGGGGGCAGAGATAAATTACTATGGTAAAGTGACCTGTTTAATATCATCTAAAATGGAAAGGAAAGGGTTGGTTTATTTGAAATGGATTAGTCATGTCAGGATTTGTGGTTACTATGACATCATAAATGAAACATTGAATAAATATTACTGGATGAAAACATTACCAGAGTAATATGTCTTAGCAGAAATAATACCAAAGTACCAATAAAAAAGATAGAATGAAGAAAATCATCTATAAAGTCTATTTATATTTTTTAAACATAACTGATTTTTTTTTAAAAAAGAAATCAATATTATTAAAAAATGGCAAACCAAATAAATTAATAGTTATTGATAAATAAACTTAATATTCTTTTTTAACTTCTATTTACTATCACTTTATTTTTACCATATACTTAATATCTTATTTCTTTAACTTATACTTTATTCATTTTTATTAAATTAAGAGCAATTTATGTATATAGTGTACTAACTTAATTAAATCAATAACACTTTTGCAACTGAAACCTTATTCATAATATGCCTAAATTTTTTTATCATCACTATGTTTTAATCTTTCTTTCTGTCTTATTATTAACACAATATATCACCTTCATATTTTCATCTTCAAATTTATGACCTATCTTTTTAATGTGCATAAAAATAGATTTTTTTAAAAACTAATTAGTGTAATTTTGGATTTGTTCAAATTGAATTTTTTATTTTTCCAATATAAATATTTTTTGTGGTTTTTATGTAACATTCTTTGCAGTTTATTTCACAAACAATATTAATATATTTTTAATGTATTTATTCTAACTCATAAATACATTGTCTAAAAAATCCAATACATTTTTACTATATTAGTATTAAATAATTAAGCCTTTCATTTAATTTATTTATAATTTTTGTCATTTTATTACTGCTAGTGTTTATTCCTAAATATTTATTGTTTTTGTAAATTTTTATATCAACTTTTCTATTATTGCTAGCTTCTAGTTAATTTTCTACTAGTTTTATATATATTTTTAATATTTTTGTGGGAAAATTTTTTTTAAATTATTTTATTATCAATTACATCTTTTTTTTAGCTATTCTAGAATAAGTACTAATTAATTTTATATTTTATAACTTTGTTTAAATAACAGTTTGCAATATTATTTTTATTATTAGGTTTCCTATATATTATGTTTTTATATCACTTTTTTTGTTTTTACATTTTTTCAATTAAGTTATGTAAGTAAATAATTTTATTTTCTTAATTTCTTTCTATTATACTCTTTTTATTATCTATTTCATTAATACTTTCAATAAATTGATCAGTCAATTTTTGACTTTCATTAAATATTCATAGATAATCATCTACACATATTTTTTCTATTAAATATGTGTACTTTTATTATTTGTAATACTTCATTAATTTTTAATTATATATACAGTAGTTCATTATACAGTTTTAATTATATTCTATTGATAACCCAGGAAGTATATATAATTACTTAAACAGGCTTTAACCTGTAATGAATGTGCATTAAAATTTCTAATAGTCAAGCAATATTATTTTGCCAATAAAAGAATCTCACAAACCATGACACAAGATGGTGACTTTTATAAAGATAGGAGTAGTGGCTTATCTTTAACCTAAATTTCTACTGATATAGGCTAATCTGAAGCATTCTGATTTGGGAGCATGAAGTCATTGTTTTCTTCACCGTTTAAGTCCACTATTTCCTTTACTAATTAACCTTCATGAAATTTTGTGATTTACAGTGAGTTAATGTTGATCTTAATACTACAAAATCTATAAACTATTGTAGAATTGTAATTATATTTTATTGAGCACATAGGAAGTATATGTAAATACTTAAACAGGCTTTAACCTGTAACAAATACACCTTAAAATTTCTAATAGTCAAGCAATATTATTTTGCCAATAGAGGTACCTCACAAGCTATGACACAAGATAGTGACTTTTATAAAGGTAAGATGGTGTCTTATCTTTAATCTAAATTTTTCCTTGTATAGGCCAATGTGAAGAATCCTGACTTGGGAGAGTAAAGTTGCTTTCTTATCTCTTAGAATCTCAAGATGCCATCTAGTATATTTTATAATATATTTTTTATTTTATTACAATAAATATAAATATATGCATTGTTAGAAGGAGCAAATTTGAAAGAATATAATAAAACTTATAAAATAATCATTACCTAAAAAAAAATTAAGATAAATGAGATTTTTAACATTTTTAAACATCATTATTTTTCACAAATTCTAAATTTTGAAAGTTAAATGTTAAAATGACAATTTCATAGACAGCTTCATCATGTTTGTCATAAATTGCTGAAAAAAATGATATATAATATATCTTACCTGTGGTAATTTTTCAGTGAAAAAATTATAAAAACAATGCGATTGGTAACTTCCATTTTCACTAGCTGTCACAGATCCTGTCCTTCCATATTAGGATATCTGCTAGAAATGTTTGGTTGTTCTTCCACGCAGGGTATCTGTTAAAATGTTTGGTTTTAGTGGGGGGGGGGAGTAACAGTAATAGTTTACAAGATATTTATGCAATGAGAACTTTAATAAATTGTAATCTTTTATATTATAATATTATTATATATTAATTATTATATTATATTAGTAAAAAATGGAGTGTGACCTAAAATGTGTATTTTTTCAAGTAAAAATGTATTTAAATAAATAGCAAGCAGTAAGAACAGCTTATGAGATATTATGCAAAAAGAACTTTAGTAAATTTCAATATATATTATTATGTTATAATATTATTATTATTATATTATTTTAGTGAAAAATGAAGAGTGATCTAAAATGTGTATTCTTTTCAAGTAAAAACTGTACTCAAATAAATATCAAACAGTAAGAAGAGCTTATGAGATATTATGCAAAAAGAACTTTAGTAAATTGGAGTATATTTAAAAATATAATTAATTATTATATTATTGGGGAAGGGGGGAAGCAAAAATATCTAATCTTTTCAAGAAAATAAAGTATACTCAAAACATAAATATCAAACATAAATTTCTCTAAGATAAAATAAATAAAAACTAAATAAAATCAATAAACATCAAAATAAACAAATTAATTATGAGCACTGATTATATATGTGTGGGGGAGATGATATATGAGAGTGGATGGCTGAGGTTATATGATCGAGTCTGGATGTGTATGTTTTTATATCATTGAAATGTAAATTGTCTAAAATTCTATAACATATTTATTGTTTTCACATATATTTAATTATATAAAAAATAAATAATAAAACTAATTCAATATTTACAGTCTCCTGGATAAACGTTATATTCCATTTCAAATTTGAATCCAGTTATGAAGGCATCAGATGTGGTTACCATGACTGTCCTTGCAGATAAAAAATGATTCCAATCCTTTTTTTTCAATACTGCAACTTCCAAATCCTTTTCTTTTGACATTGCACCTTCCAAATCTGAACTGCCATGAAAATGAGCTTCTAGAAAAAAAGGCTTACAAACACACATTGCCATTTTCATATCCATATCAAGCAGTAAGAGAATGCAATTCAACAATAAAAAAGCTTTACGGTTAGTAAATCTAAAAAAAAGAAAAAAAGAATTCAAAATTGTATTTTAAAAAAAAATCGTAAAAAATCCAAATTTCATCATAGAAAAAAAGACATACCTCATTTCAATGGGAATAAAATGGTGAATGACATGGTCCAAGACATGTATGTATATGAATTACCCATTCTGTGCAAACTCAGTTGAAACTCTAAACTTCTGAACAAGAGCTACTGAGGGTTATTTGGACATAATAAATTAAATTCACTATTTCTTTTACTAATTAACCTTTGTGAAATCTTGTGATTTACAAGTTAATGTTGTGATTTTAATACTGGAAAATTTATAAACTATTGTAAAGTTGTAATTATATTTTATTGAGCACACAGAAAGAATATATAAATACTTAAACAGGCTTTACCCTATAATGAATGCACCTTAAAATTTCTAATAGTCAAGCAATATTATTTTGCTGATAGAGGGACTTCACAAACCATGACACAAGATAACAATTTTTATAAAGATAAGAGTTGCATCTTATATTTAACCTAAATTTCTACTTATATAGGGCAATATGAAGCAACCTGATTTGGGAGCATAAAGTTGTTGCTCTCTTCATTGTTTAAATCCACTATTTTCTTTACTAATTAATCTTTGTAAAATCTTGTGATTTACAATGAGTTAATGGTGTGATCTTAATACTGGAAAATCTATAAACTATTGTAGAGTTGTAATTACATTTTATTAAGTGCACAGGAAGTATATGTAAATATTTAAAGGATATAGTGGACTTAAAGAGTGAAGAGAACAACAACTTCATGCTCCCAAATCAGGATGTTTCAGATAGGCCTATATAAGGAAAAATTTAGGTTAAAGATAAGATGCTGCTCTTATCTTTATAGAAGTCACTATCTTGTGTCATGGTTTGTGAGGTCCCTCTTTTCACAAAATAATATTGTTTGACTATTAGAAATTTTAAGGTGCATTTTTTACAGGTAAAGTCTGTTTAATTATTGATATATACTTTGTGCTCAATAAAATATAATTACAACTCTACAACAGTTTATAGATTTTCCAGTATTAAGATCACAATATTAACTTGCTGTAAATCACAAGATTTTGTGAAGTTTAATTAATAAAAGAAATAGTGGACTTGAACAGTGAAGAGAACAACAACTTCTTACTCCCAAATCAGGATGCTTCAGATTGGCCTATATAAGTAGAAATTGAGATTAAATATAAGTTACCACTCTTATCTTTATGAAAGTCACTATCTTGTGTCATGGTTTGTGAGGTCCCTCTATCAGAAAAATAGTATTGCTTGACTATTAGAAGTCCATTATGTTTTTTTATATATAAATTATAACAAATAAAAAAAAAATTATACAACAACTATATATATATTGTAATGGAAACGTATATGTAGCAGCCCCAGGATTGGACTAGCCAAATGTAATGGAACCTATAATTCAGAGCCTCACTTGGATGCTCCAAATGTAATGGAACTTAAGGTAGCCCATGTTTGGGCAAGCCAAATGTAATGGATCGTACTTGCTACATTCCATTTAAATTGAAGAAAGACAAAATTATCCCGGTTATATAAATAATGCAATGGAAACTATATGGTAGCTCATAATTAAGCAAGTTAAATATAATGGAATGTATATGAGTTATTCCATTTATATTAAAGAATGAAGAAAAATAAACTTGTTCCAATTATATTTTAATAAATTGTTTAAATTGCCCTCCCAGCTAGCTTTATATAAAACAAATCTAAAATCATACTAATCAATGAGATCTTTCATTATAATTTATCTTTTAGGTTAATGTGACTAACTAATCAAATATATATATCAAAAATAAAGGGACTTTTATTAAATTCAAATATACACATCTACTATATAAATTTATGTACCTCTAAATATGTGTATGAAAAATAATATATGTAAGTGACCTACAAACCAAGTAATAAATGAAATAAGAAATTATCTTTTATTAAGTCGTAAATTCAATTAATTTACTAATAACTTTGGCATTAAGAAAATAAGAATAATATAGTATCGATCTTTAAATAATTACAAAGGCATTATTTATAAAAATAAATAGCACATCTTTATTTTATGTTATCGTTTGACTTTAAATAATATTAATATTTCCAATATAAATATAAACAATAAATATATAAAGACATATTTCTGCCTAATAGTTGTAATGTAAAGATACTAATTAATATTTAGTACCTCAACTTATAAATTATATTTTCAGATTTTAAAATTATTTAAATATTTATCTTAAACATCATCTGTTATACGTTTAATGTTATAATAGAACAAGACGCTTAAATTGATCATTCACAAACGTTACATTTTACAATGAAAAATAAAAATAAACAAAAAAAAAATATATCAATCTCAAAAATGTATATCCACACATCATTCATATAAATATATAATTATTAAATACCTTTTTTTAAAAGTTCACTTAGTTGATTGTCCTTTTTAAGAATTAATTTAGTCCATGAGTTTTTTCATCTGTATATTTTTTTTTTATTTTTAGAATGCATTCTATTAAAAGAACGACGAAACGATTTCATTAAAGAAGATTATTAATTCTTGAATATATGCATATTTTATTAAAATGTTAAATCCGGTACATCAATTACAATTATTTCCAGATTAGAATTAAATTGACGATAATACATTTAAGATAGCTATGCCAGCTTTTAATTCCAGACGCGATGAAATTTATACGTTGAAAATTTTAGTTGTTCCATTGAAAAATTGCTTTAGAATATATGAAAGCGATGATGATGATGCAGCCCTAGCTGCGATATATCCTTATTACCCCGTCATAATTTATATGTTTATTACAAAATATATATACGTTACTTCAGTATTTTAAAAATGGTAAACTTTAAAGAAATAAAATGTAATAAAATTCTATCCTTCAGTTGTTTGTTCTATATCCCATTTTTTTAATAAGCAATAATCCTAATAATGGCTTCCTTATTATTGTCGCGTGGTTTTATGCCAGCAGATGCTATTTTAAAACTCATGTTATATATATGTTCTCTTTTACAACAATTAACATCAAAATAAAAATAAAATATTAAGTAT
This sequence comes from Epiperipatus broadwayi, assembly GCA_028023455.1. Classification (NCBI taxonomy): domain Eukaryota; kingdom Metazoa; phylum Onychophora; class Udeonychophora; order Euonychophora; family Peripatidae; genus Epiperipatus; species Epiperipatus broadwayi. Next base: position 40,464 of record JAQFVV010012452.1, on the reverse strand, counting down.
ACATATAAAAAGTATCAAATCGAAAATTTAACATCTTTTAAAATATACATAAATAATTATTTATTACATTTAGTAATCATTGCAAATAAAATACTTTTTTTTTTTAATCAACAATTTATATGTCCTTATTTATTTCAATAATTAAATATTTATAATGATGTACTATCGATATATATAAATAAAATAATAACTTCAAATAATAACTATATTTAATAAACATAAAAGAAAAATTTAAATATTTCATATATAAACTTCAACTTAAAGAGATTTTTTTTTTAATAACAAATAACAAATTTTTAAAATATAAATATCGACCTATTGATATTTACAATTCCCTCAAATCCACCGAAAAAAAAAAATGTCTTTGCAAATAACTAATTAATTATGAAATATCGAAAAACTTCTCAAATTTGTAATCTTTCTAAGGACTAACATGGTTTAAAGAATATTATTTTTCTTATTAATAACCACATTCATTTATTTATATCTATCTCTCAGATCATCTAGATATTTGTCCAAAAATTTTTTTTTTAAAAAAATATATAATAATCAAAAGTGCCTTTTCAATTCTTCCTGTAAAGAATTTCCAGTATGTTAAACTTTGTGAAAAAGTTTGCCCTAATTTACAAGATTTTCATATAGCATTTTGGTATAACTCAATTGCTTTTGAATAATTTTGAGATAAGTATCTAAAGATTTTGCTATGAACTCCTTAGATTCTACATCTATATCCTTTACATAAATAGTAACTTGATCATAAGCACTAACATAACTCTTAACTTTATCAATAATAGTTGCTATTTTATCAGATAATCTTACTTTTCCTTTGACTATCTTGATAAACATCATCGACTTGAGTAAGTCTTTATTTTACTTATTCTAGGTTCAATTAAAAAACAATTCTCTGGATAATTTTGAATGGTATTCATTCAAATTTTCTAAATAATCCTTTAAAAATCGCAAATCAGTGTGATATAATTTCAACATTAAAGAACTCTTGAAAATCATTTTGTTTTACAACAATAACATTATTATATTAATTATTTTCAGTTTAACTTTAGGTTTACTTAAATTTCTTTCCTTAGTTATATTTTCTTGAAGAAAATCTTTATTATTTATCTTTCTATCTATAACTTTAAGTTTAACTTTAGCTTTTCCAATATCTTTTATAAAATCTATACTTCTTTTAAGATAATTTATTTTAAACTTATCTCTACTCATTTCTTTGAATTTTACTTTAATTTTCTTCATATTTTTATTGGGATAAATTATCTCAAGAAAATCTATTTTAATTTTCTCTTTACTTCTGAATTTAAGTTTTATTTTGACTTTGCCTAAATCTCCATTTGGATCAATTTCTACTTCCATAAAATTTACATTACATATTATATTGTTAATTCTTGTAAAGAATATTTCTTTGTAAATATTAATTTTTGTATAAACGTTTCCACAATTAATGGTACATTTTTGAACTAGATTTTGCATTTTATCTTTAAATTTATTACTGGTATTATCCGTAATCTTTGGTAATTCATTATCTGATAACTTTAGATATTTTTCATCTAAAGAATTTAATTTTATTTCTACAGATTCATCAATTCTTTTATACTCACTATAGTATTCATCAAAAATTTTAGGTTTCTTTATAGTCTTTCTTTCAACTACTTCTTCAAACAACTTACTCTCTCTTACATTATCATTATAAATTAATTCAAAAGACTCTTGAGGTTCTTTTAAAACTTTACCATATAATTCATTATCTTTATCAACCATTTTAACATCCTCTTCATCTTCTTTTATATTTTTACTAATCACTTCAATGGGTTCTTTGTATTCTTCAAAATTTTCATCAACTAATTCAAGATTTTTATTACAAATTTTGTCAGACACTTTTAATTCTTTCAGTTCTTCATCAACTTTTGTGTCTATACTCATAACACTATTATCTACCAGAGTTTTTGATGCAACTTTTAATTCTTTAGAAAGATCATCAGCATTTGTTTTTAAGTTGGTTTTTAAACTAGTCTCTAGTTTATCATATTTAGACTCTAGTATCTGAAAAAGTTCATCAAATTTGGTATTTAATCTAGATTCAAATTTTTCCATAAAATCTTTTAAGTCAAAATCACCATTAACTGGCATTTTATTACTATTGTTATCCATTATTATTAATAATACAATATTATATACTCATAAAATAAAATCTAAGATATATATATATATTTCTATATAGTAACTATCACAGATCAAGGGCTCACCATCTCCAATCATTATTCCAACAAGCAATTTTTTAACTAAAAATACAAGCCTTTTTAATCTTATAATATATAATAGCTATCTGACAATCTAAATTTTACTTATTTGAACTCATGAACTTCTTGGCTTAAAAAAAAAATAATCTTATCTATCACCATAACATCAACAAATTTCTCTAAAATATATATATGCAGAGAGTAACAACTGATATCACTAAATAACATTTATTTATATTTAATGATAATAAATATTCTACACTTATACTATATTAAAATGTGGATACTTCATATCAAATTCAATATAACCTTGAAATATTTAAACTACAACTAAATGTTCACATGCCTTAAAATAACTAATTTGATAATATAGTGAGACAACTTTCTCATTCAAAATAATGGTAGTTAAATATAAAATACTTAAATCGATACCTATAAATTTTCTGGACTTTAATACTTAATACCATTTTATACACATAAAAAAAAAAATATATCCACTTCACTTATTATTAACTTTTGTGCTCGAAATATTTTACTAAAATTGTACTAATGCAGTTTACTACTAACAAATATTCACTAATTGAATTTCATGTTTAAAAGTCACTTACAAAAAAAAAAAAAAATATTAATATACTTGTTTTCAAACCCTAATTGATAATCAATGTAATAGATTATTTGTTACAAACAATAATCAATTAATCAAACTCTTAAGTTTGGTGTTATATATTTAAGTTATATACTTATCTATTCCTCCAAAGATCCGACAGATATTGACAACCAAAAGATTGATTAGCACTTCACAACTTTGATGTAGATAAAAGAATTCAATCATTACTCCCAAAGCATACAATGTTTCATGAACACTTAGATGACTATCACATTTCATTCTATCCTATCTACTACAACCCATAATAATTTTTCTTAGAACACCATTACACTACCCTGCTTATATTTAAGTCTTAGGGGCTATTATTTATAAATATTTCCTTGCTCATCTTTGGGAGACTTAGAGGCAAATATTATACTTATATTAAAATAATTATATCTTACTCTCTCTGGAGTTTTAAAGATAAAATCATGGCAGGACTACTGTTAACTGCTTCATGATAAATAATAATAAACATCAAGATTTGGGTTGGAGCAATGAATGAGACTAATCAATCACAAGTGACATGAATGCATCACATCCTCAAGACAATGACCAAAACTCCCCACTCAACATCAATACCTGCAACAGAACCAACCAAACTCCAACAATCAAATATCCCATCCAACCTTCAAAATTATAGATTTTCTACAACTCAAACTTTCCAAATATGTACAAAATTATTATACTATAATTCAACACCATCAATATACTTTTTAAATTGAAATTAAACTGCTTCATGACTATATTTATCTTTCATCACTAAAAAAAAAAATACAATAATATTAACCATCACCATCTAAACATAAGGCTAAAATATTTCCATTTATATAAAAAAAAATTAAACACACAAAAATGCTTCTTTTTCTTTAAACCATACATCTCATATTAATATATATACTAGACATCTTAATCTCAAGTATGTGGGGTATTTCAAGCCCTAATTAGCTTATTTCTAGCCCTAGTTGTTGCGCCAAATGTAATGGAAACGTATATGTAGCAGCCCCACGATTGGACTAGCCAAATGTAATGGAAACGTATATGTAGCAGCCCCACGATTGGACTAGCCAAATGTAATGGAACCTATAATTCAGAGCCTCACTTGGATGCTCCAAATGTAATGGAACTTAAGGTAGCCCATGTTTGAGCAAGCCAAATGTAATGGATCGTACTTGCTACATTCCATTTAAATTGAAGAAAGACAAAATTATCCCGGTTATATAAATAATGCAATGGAAACTATATGGTAGCTCATAATTAAGCAAGTTAAATATAATGAAATGTATATGAGTTATTCCATTTATATTAAAGAATGAAGAAAAATAAACTTGTTCCAATTATATTTTAATAAATTGTTTAAATTGCCCTCCCAGCTAGCTTTATATAAAACAAATCTAAAATCATACTAATCAATGAGATCTTTCATTATAATTTATCTTTTAGGTTAATGTGACTAACTAATCAAATATATATATCAAAAATAAAGGGACTTTTATTAAATTCAAATATACACATCTACTATATAAATTTATGTACCTCTAAATATGTGTATGAAAAATAATATATGTAAGTGACCTACAAACCAAGTAATAAATGAAATAAGAAATTATCTTTTATTAAGTCGTAAATTCAATTAATTTACTAATAACTTTGGCATTAAGAAAATAAGAATAATATAGTATCGATCTTTAAATAATTACAAAGGCATTATTTATAAAAATAAATAGCACATCTTTATTTTATGTTATCGTTTGACTTTAAATAATATTAATATTTCCAATATAAATATAAACAATAAATATATAAAGACATATTTCTGCCTAATAGTTGTAATGTAAAGATAATAATTAATATTTAGTACCTCAACTTATAAATTATATTTTCAGATTTTAAAATTATTTAAATATTTATCTTAAACATCATCTGTTATACGTTTAATGTTATAATAGAACAAGACGCTTAAATTGATCATTCACAAACGTTACATTTTACAATGAAAAAAAAAATAAACAAAAAAAAAAAATATATCAATCTCAAAAATGTATATCCACACATCATTCATATAAATATATAATTATTAAATACCTTTTTTAAAAGTTCACTTAGTTGATTGTCCTTTTTAAGAATTAATTTAGTCCATGAGTTTTTTCATCTGTATATTTTATTATTTTTAGAATGCATTCTATTAAAAGAACGACGAAACGATTTCATTAAAGAAGATTATTAATTCTTGAATATATGCATATTTTATTAAAATGTTAAATCCAGTACATCAATTACAATTATTTCCAGATTAGAATTAAATTGACGATAATACATTTAAGATAGCTATGCCAGCTTTTAATTCCAGACGCGATGAAATTTATACGTTGAAAATTTTAGTTGTTCCATTGAAAAATTGCTTTAGAATATATGAAAGCGATGATGATGATGCAGCCCTAGCTGCGATATATCCTTATTACCCCGTCATAATTTATATGTTTATTACAAAATATATATACGTTACTTCAGTATTTTAAAAATGGTAAACTTTAAAGAAATAAAATGTAATAAAATTCTATCCTTCAGTTGTTTGTTCTATATCCCATTTTTTTAATAAGCAATAATCCTAATAATGGCTTCCTTATTATTGTCGCGTGGTTTTATGCCAGCAGATGCTATTTTAAAACTCATGTTATATATATGTTCTCTTTTACAACAATTAACATCAAAATAAAAATAAAATATTAAGTATACATATAAAAAGTATCAAATCGAAAATTTAACATCTTTTAAAATATACATAAATAATTATTTATTACATTTAGTAATCATTGCAAATAAAATACTTTTTTTTTTTAATCAACAATTTATATGTCCTTATTTATTTCAATAATTAAATATTTATAATGATGTACTATCGATATATATAAATAAAATAATAACTTCAAATAATAACTATATTTAATAAACATAAAAGAAAAATTTAAATATTTCATATATAAACTTCAACTTAAAGAGATTTTTTTTTTTAATAACAAATAACAAATTTTTAAAATATAAATATCGACCTATTGATATTTACAATATATATATATATATATATATATATATTGTAACGGGTGTGCTCGTATACCGTATACTTATTTGTTCTTATCTTAAATAAAAAAATATCTATTTTTTTCTTTATGAAGCCAAATAGTGATAAGAAAATTCGTATTTCTCTCACAGCATATTTATGGACGTCAATCATTGACTCCAAGCGCCAAACTTACTTTTTACATAAGTATTATGCTGGAAGAGAAGAATACGATAGTAATAGGGCCTCTCTACTAGCTCAGTACTCAGGGCGGGTGGCTAATAAACCGTAGGAAAATGTACGGGAGACACTCTATGCAACCAACAACGAAACTCGGATCAATCGTCTAAATTTATGAACTATATTCCATGAGTCAAATAATAAAACACACACATGCAATATACCTTAAAATAACATATCTTTTATTATAATATTTTCTGCTTTTAATAAAAATATATTTCCCGCACCCTTTAACATTTATATAACCCAATAAAACCTATATATGTATTCTGTGTGGACTTTCAATAGAATAAGAAAAACGAACGTATACACAGATAAAATCTAATCAGCTGTATTCAAAATGGCCTTATCTTAAAAAAAATATAAGTCTCTTGCCTTGGTTCGTTCTCCTTGAGGGTTTCAGAAAACGTAATAATATTTGGAAAATAAAATATCTTAAGTTCATATTACCTGCAATTTTTGTCCGATGTGATCCCCGGGGATATCAAAATAAGAAGAAAAACACATGAAATCCGAAGCAAAACGTACGAGACAGTTCATCACGCTTCAGTTCATTCCGAGTCGGATCGATTCCCTTGCGAAAAGTTGATAGGTCTCCGGTCGATGTTCTCCGGTCACTGCTGCATGGCCTCTTCGGGGTAAGGTCCAGAAAACCCAGCACGCTTAAGCTTTTACCCCACCGTACTCATATTCGGCCGTAGCCTTAATTACTCTTCTTAAAAATATATATAAAAAAATTGAATATATTTTTATTTTTTTTCTTTCCTCTTTGAAGACCAAAAATAATCTGACACTAGTTTAAAAAAAAAAAACTACATCTCACTCTCCCTGTCACTTTTTCCTTTTCCTTTGTTTTCGCAAACACAGTCCGTCCCCTTCTTCCCCACCACGTGGTATAGATGGCCAGTTAAGCTAATAAGCAGAAAGAACTTTTCGCACCTTCGGACATTTTGGCAATTAACATTCCGGAAACTTTTTACTTCAACCTTCTTTTTAATTTTCATTCAAATTCCCCAGATAAGATTTTCGATGTTTAATATATTTCTTTTTTTTTCTTTTACTTACAATAATCTCTTATCTTGGATCCAAAATGTATTCATACGTTCGTTTTCTAAAATTGTCTATCCACACCGCAAATACATACATATACCACTTTTATAAAAAAACAAAACGCAAATTCTCCCCCCACTCCCTCTTTTCTTACTTTAATAAAATTTTAAACATTTTCTCCCACTACAAAATAAATACTAAAACGAAATAAAATCAAATTATATGAAACTAATTTTAAACTATATCACATATGTGTGCGCCTTTCTACATTGTAACTAGGGTTTAAACCCGACTGTTTACAATACCCTCCTCCCGGAAGCCTTTAAATACGGTCTACGTATTTGAACGGCTCATTCCTAACTTATCAAATAAAACGATGCATTTTTAAATATTTTCCCTTTATAACTTTCTACCCTGCGGTTCTAGAACAAAGAAATAAACGACCATCAATCCCAACGATATGCTATAAGTTCAACCACCAACTCACACGCATGTGATATGCAACGCACCGCATACAATCAATTCCACACAGACTTATCTGGTTATGTGACCGGAAACACAAAAAAAAAACCCAAAAAAAAAATAATCTCCTTTTTCTTTTTCTTTCTACGTGTCAGGACCTTCTAACCGCACTCTGCTACTTCAGAGTCTTATGAGCGAGGGTAACTAGAACAAAATCCGACTTAAGTAGGGGTCGTCCAAGACCGTGCTCGCCTTTGGAGCTTTGTGGGTGGGACGGTATGTGAGTGCCGTGCTCTCTTTGGAGACTTATTGGCTTAAGTTTAAATAGGTCGGTCAACCATGTCGGGAACAACATTTATATACAGGACGCGACACACCACATGCCCAATCCAAGCAACCAACCCCGCCATCCACCGTCAGACTCGATAGACCGCTCCCATCTCAAATCTCCCTAGCCACCTTTATCTAACTCTCTAGCCTACAAAACAATGAAGGAGAAAAAAAATTCGACACACATATATAACTTCAAATGTGGCCTTATATAACGGCCCCTATACTTAATAATATCATTGTTAAATATTAAACCCATACCCTAATAAAATAATTTAAACAAACACACAAAAAAAAAACTTTCAGCCTATGTCCAATTACGTGTATATATCTTAACTCTATCGGCTATCCTTTTTCCCGGATGAACTCGAAATCTTTCCCTGTCCATAATTCGGCTTGCGTGGCGGTCGTGGCTCTTCATGTTCATACTGCCATTTCGGTCTAGTATTACCATCCCCTCGTTCGGGATCCTGCAAGTCCCAATCCGACCCTCCTTCTTCCGTCCCACATTTCACAACTCGAGTATCGTGAGTTTCTTTTCCCCCCCCCAAAGCGCCATGCTACGTGTCTAATTTCTTTATCAACCACTCGGAAAACTATTTTCTGTCTTTCAATAAAACTATTTTAATCGAAACAAACTTCACGTCTCTCTAATATTTCTATTTTACTCCCCCTCCTTTCCCTTATCGAATATTTAATCTTTCTACTCGGGCCCCCATACATTCCATTCTTCATAAAGCCTTAGTTGGGACGCCATTGTAACGGGTGTGCTCGTATACCGTATACTTATTTGTTCTTATCTTAAATAAAAAAATATCTATTTTTTTCTTTATGAAGCCAAATAGTGATAAGAAAATTCGTATTTCTCTCACAGCATATTTATGGACGTCAATCATTGACTCCAAGCGCCAAACTTACTTTTTACATAAGTATTATGCTGGAAGAGAAGAATACGATAGTAATAGGGCCTCTCTACTAGCTCAGTACTCAGGGCGGGTGGCTAATAAACCGTAGGAAAATGTACGGGAGACACTCTATGCAACCAACAACGAAACTCGGATCAATCGTCTAAATTTATGAACTATATTCCATGAGTCAAATAATAAAACACACACATGCAATATACCTTAAAATAACATATCTTTTATTATAATATTTTCTGCTTTTAATAAAAATATATTTCCCGCACCCTTTAACATTTATATAACCCAATAAAACCTATATATGTATTCTGTGTGGACTTTCAATAGAATAAGAAAAACGAACGTATACACAGATAAAATCTAATCAGCTGTATTCAAAATGGCCTTATCTTAAAAAAAAATATAAGTCTCTTGCCTTGGTTCGTTCTCCTTGAGGGTTTCAGAAAACGTAATAATATTTGGAAAATAAAATATCTTAAGTTCATATTACCTGCAATTTTTGTCCGATGTGATCCCCGGGGATATCAAAATAAGAAGAAAAACACATGAAATCCGAAGTAAAACGTACGAGACAGTTCATCACGCTTCAGTTCATTCCGAGTCGGATCGATTCCCTTGCGAAAAGTTGATAGGTCTCCGGTCGATGTTCTCCGGTCACTGCTGCATGGCCTCTTCGGGGTAAGGTCCAGAAAACCCAGCACGCTTAAGCTTTTACCCCACCGTACTCATATTCGGCCGTAGCCTTAATTACTCTTCTTAAAAATATATATAAAAAAATTGAATATATTTTTATTTTTTTTCTTTCCTCTTTGAAGACCAAAAATAATCTGACACTAGTTTAAAAAAAAAAACTACATCTCACTCTCCCTGTCACTTTTTCCTTTTCCTTTGTTTTCGCAAACACAGTCCGTCCCCTTCTTCCCCACCACGTGGTATAGATGGCCAGTTAAGCTAATAAGCAGAAAGAACTTTTCGCACCTTCGGACATTTTGGCAATTAACATTCCGGAAACTTTTTACTTCAACCTTCTTTTTAATTTTCATTCAAATTCCCCAGATAAGATTTTCGATGTTTAATATATTTCTTTTTTTTCTTTTACTTACAATAATCTCTTATCTTGGATCCAAAATGTATTCATACGTTCGTTTTCTAAAATTGTCTATCCACACCGCAAATACATACATATACCACTTTTATAAAAAAACAAAACGCAAATTCTCCCCCCACTCCCTCTTTTCTTACTTTAATAAAATTTTAAACATTTTCTCCCACTACAAAATAAATACTAAAACGAAATAAAATCAAATTATATGAAACTAATTTTAAACTATATCACATATGTGTGCGCCTTTCTACATTGTAACTAGGGTTTAAACCCGACTGTTTACAATATATATATATATATATATTGATAATAATTACACATAAAAAACTCCTTACAAGCACATGTTTTTCTGTCCTTTTCAAATGTTAAATATCTACTTTAATATTAACAAATTATTACAGATAGAACACCTCTATGTTCTATAATGAAAGTAAAATAACAACAGTAACAAAATAAAACTTCAGTAAATAGAATTAAAAAAAATCATATAGAGATTCATTATAATTTAAAAAAATTGACTGTATATCACAATAATATACAAATAAATAGTACATACATTATATAACTTTATATATACTACCTTACATGATTTTCCATTTATTTTTAATTAATTAATTGTTAATTAGATTTAACATTTAAAATGAGCACAAAACTGGGTAGTGAAAAAGGCTTTTCATGTGTAATTAATTATAATAATAATAATAATATATATATATATATGACAAACAAAACATCTTATAAATTTCATAACTTGCTATAGCTTGCATTTTATGTTCACTATATGGAGCTTTACCAATAGCCCACTATCAAGCTAGATCTAGTTTCTGGTCTTCCTACCTTTACTGACATGAGCCAACTAGCTCGAAACCATGGTTTAAAGATTGGAGACAATTTGAAAGAGATATTGAATTCTATCTCTCTCAGTGTTTATGTAAACAAAGCTTGATAGTGGGCTATTGGTAAAGCTCCATCTAGTGAATATATATATATATATATATATATATATATATATATATATATATATATATATATATATATAATAGGATGGGTAATAAGAAGTAGACCTGGGGTAATGGAAAATCAATATCAACATCAAGTCAACAGAAAAATATTTCAAATAATGAAATTCAAATTATAATATTTTAAGATATAAGATTAAAATAATAAAGTAAGATATTAATATCAATATATATATATTGATATGAAGATTTTCATGAGTTGCATAAATAAAAAACATTTTGTGGTTCATCCGTGTTAAAAAATTTAAATATTGATATACCGATGTTTCAACTTGATTACACAATTCATCTGGTGATAAAAGGTCGTTCTACCTTTTATCATCCAGTGGATGACTTGTGTGATCAAGTCAAAATGTTGGTATATCAATATTTAAATTTTTTAACACAGCTGAACCCGCATAATATGTCTTATATATATATATATATATATATATATATCTCATGCTCTATATATATATATATATATATATATATATATATATATATAAGAGCATGAGAGATCTTGATATCTCTCTGTAAGATCAGCCCAGTTAACCCCTAGAATAGCTATGTTTAACTATATCCATTAGCATTATAAATAAATTTAAGTAAGTATCATCATCAGTAAATGATTAAAAATAAAATAAATCAACAGTCAATCTTGTGACTCAATTTGAATTGAGTCTACTATAGACTAGGCCAACTATTTAGTCTTTTTCAGCTTGGGGAAATTATTTAGACATTAATTTGAATGTCCCAACTTAAGTGCTAATTCATAGAATATACAACTATAAAAAAATAATACTGGGATATTAAAATATACTGATCATCATCAATGCTTTGGTCATTTAGTATCATTAATGTACTGGCCAACTATAATTTAAATTCTAATAGGGATTAAACTAAAATGTAATGTAGTGCATGGGCTTTAAAAAATATTATCTTTGCACCAGAATGGTGATGATGTTGCTGGAAATATCATCACCATTGCTACATGCTCATAAACACTTAAGATTTACCCCTTTAATATATCAGACCATTATGCACAAATCTAGCCCAGAGAACATAAGGTCTATAACTGTTTTTTGTCATCAAGAGGTGATGCAATACATAATATTCTAAAAGTGTTTGGAATTAAGTCCACTGGAATAATTTTAACAATTGAATACAGATTTATTAATAACAATAAAAAAATTAAAATTAAGGTCTTTAAAATATGGCTATGCACATATAAGACTTTTCATTTTGATTAATATGCAAAATAAAACAATCACTTTGTGATTTACAATCTCTCTTAATGAGTTTACATAAAACACACTCATATATATATATATTCATAGACATGCATTTTATACAATTGACATTTAATAAAATTTTAAAAAGGATTAAATTTTACATGTGTTTATTTGATATTACATATATATATATATATATATGTAAATTATTAATCAATGTCTGTATTCCAATTATAATAAAATATATATAATTATTCAAAACAATCCAATAATTAATACAGTAAAAATATTTTAAAAAACAAATATATACTACAATTTAATAGAAGAACTTTCAACTATCTATGTAGTCATTATCAACTAAATTCAAATTGTATTAGAAAAAAACCATTACAAATGTAAACAAAAAGTAATACATCATACATCAATTTTCCCACAATTCATTAATTTTTTTTTATTGGCTGCCTGTCTAGTCTATTTATCAAATGTTGCTTTTCACTTTTTATTAACATAGCTTCTTTAATTTTGCATTTATTATTATTTCTTTCTATACACAAAATCATAACTTTATTAAAATCAAAATCAAAACCATAATTACATGTTACATTATGGTTAAAAAATACTGATGGCTGTATGTTTGTGGAAAGGTATATATTGGTGAATCTCGATGTACATTGGAGAAAAGATCAAAGGAGCATTTGTTGTTATATAAATGAGTACAAAAATCAAGACAAGAGAATGTTAGAAATGATGATGTCTCACTATCAGTATTTTTGACCATAATGTAACATGTAATTATGGTTTTGATTTTGATTTTAATAAAGTTAAGATTTTGTGTATTGAAAGAAATAATAATAAACACAAAATTAAAAAAGCTATGTTAATAAAAAGTGAAAAGCAACATTTGATAAATAGACAGGCTACCAATATAAAAATTAATGAATTGTGGGGAAATTGATGTATGACATATTACTTTTTGTTTCCATTTGTAACGTTTTTTTTTTCTAATACAATTTGAATCTAGTTGATAATGACTACATAGATAGTTGAAAGTACTTCTATTAAATTGTGGTATATATTTATTTTTTAAAATATTTTTTTACTGTATTAATTATTGGATTGTTTTGAATATATATATATATATATATTGAAGCAGTCGGATCTAAGTTCGATCCTAGCTTCATGATCTTTCACATGTAGCCAACTTCAAACCCTTATACTAACCTTGAATTTCTGATGCAATGGGGCTTTATACGTTCGGTCCATGCTAGTTTCCTTAAAGAAAAACTATTATAAATGTGTGTTAAAATTAATTCATTTGAGTTTAAATTAATCAATGCTATTAATAAATTCATGATAAAATTATTCATGAATTTATATATATTACAACTGCATGGATTGTGCGTATATATTTATAAATAATTAAATATATATAATTGCTCGAAAGTTTCATTGCGTTGGGAATGTTTATTTTACTTTTAAATAATATGTTAAATTTTTAGTGATTAAAAGCTACATTTTTTCGATAAGCTTTCAGATTTTCTCTTTCCAAAACAATGGTTAAAGTTTTTATTAATTAGAAAAAAGATAAGTATTTAAAATGTAAGGACGGTCCTAATTAAAATCATTTTCTGATTTTAAAAATTCATTTTCTAAATACAAAATGAATTCAAGTTAATGAGTTTGAAAGCCTTATCGAAGGAATGTATCTAAAAACAACTAGTAAATTTTTGTAGGATTGATTAGGAAAGAAGCGCTAGCCTGAAGGCATCAGATACAATATAAAGAGCCCAGAAAAAGTTTCCAAGCAGCTGTTATTCTTCATTAAGAGAAGCAATATATATTTCATTAGAGAAGAAGCTGCCCAGTTAAATTATGAAGTCCCCTGAAAATCTTCAATGTGGCTGTAATATAAAAATTCATATACCAATCGTAAGCTGCCGAAACCTTAGAGAAATCCTTCAAAATGTCATTCAAATAATTTTCCAAAATGTGCATCTAAATTTTATCCAACTGGACTCTGCTGTCTGTAATCTAATGAGCCAACCATGAAGAAATGGTAATATCTTTCTTATATGAACCGCTACTTTCTGGCCGATCTTCGAACTTTATTTTACACTAACTTTAAATTAAGTACTGTTAAAAGCTCTTCTATTTTCTTAATGTATTAATGCTATTTTAAATTATGTAGTAATTCTCTATCTTAATCTCTAGTCTTTAAATTTAATATTTGTTAACTTTCTCTTTTCTTACGATGGCAGTTCATTTATTATATTATATATATTTATCATGTGATTTATTAATGTTGTTTATTGTTAATTATATGCCAATAATCTTTCGACTCGATGAGCTCCTTTGTCCCATTTGCTTTGTGCACATAATATAATATTAATTTTTACAGTAATTCTTACCCACAAAAACTCATTGGATACAGTTCTATTAATTATCGAGTTGAAGGATTTATACAATTTTTGCTATTTTATTAATGGCTAATAATAATAAATTATTAGCTCAATTTCTAACCTATGCTCCCAGTCACTTTACTGAGTTTATAATATCTATTTATTCACATTAACATATTGTTTTGCAAAAAGGTCGATAAAGGAATTAAATGAATATATTCTAATTCAAATTTTATACTTTCTATTAATATTCAGGAAGGGCATGAGATTTAGGGCATAATTAATATAATTTCTAATTGCATTAAGTACTTTTTAGTTAAAGCTCATTTGATTTTAATTCAACTTGGCCAGGTCATCATGTAGAGCATTCTTTATATAAAATGGGTTTTATTTTTTAAATACAATGATTACCAAGTCATCATTTTCTGAATGTTACTGACGCAAGCCATTCATGCTTCGTAAGCTTGTCATCGGTGATCTTCATGTTATTTTAGTAAATAGGAAGAAAGCACTTCCTCACTTGCTCGTTTTTATATTTGGAACACCAAAGGTTCATATCTATGACTCAACCTGGTTTTCCCTGTGTCCCATATCTCCTTAAAAAGGGCAGTAAAGATTTGTAAAACACAAGCCACCCTGCTGTTTTCTTAAATCACCAACAAAGCCATTATTTTTCATATTTATTCTTATAGCTCATAAGTTGTCAGTACTGTTTATTTCTCAGTTCCAGTAAAGCTCGCTCTAATGCTCGTAAATCATGATGAATTGATTATATTAAAGTCAAACAAATTCATATTTATTTATAATTAAGTAAGTTTTCTATTAAATATTAAAGTTATGCCCTAAACACGTATCTTGCTCTTTGTGAATTGATTTACGAATGTGAAAATAAATCTCACATTCTTTCTTTTAGAATTTGAATCATAATTTCTGTCACAGCCAAATACCTTTATATACTTTTACTTCCTCATCGAGGCATATATATATATATATTCTCCTAGAATATTGCGTACTAGTATTGACATATAATAAGGACTGCCATTCTTATTGTAAATATAAATTCCGTTTAAAGACTAGGGGTAATCTATATAATCACAATCTAAAAGTTGAACAAAATTATAATTATTATTAAACATTTTATTAACACATTTAATTTTTTAAATTTTTTTTTATTCAAATTATTTTAATATTAATGCTCACTGTCTGTATTGGCAACCTGAACATATATATATGAGTTGACATATAAAGATTCTTAGTTATTTTATTATACTTTATTAGAGTTAAATCAGGATCTCATTAATCATCATCATCCATTGAGCTAGTTCCTTGGCGCATAGTCATGTACCATCAATATATGTTATCCATTGATTTGATCTGAGCTCGTGAGTTGGGTTTGAATTCAGTTTTGGTTCAGCTGAGTTTGGATCTGACTTGCAGTCCTTTTGGTGGGTTTTTCAACTGGTACAATATATATATATATATATATATATGCACACAGGCATGTAACATAATAATTTTTGAACATATTTGACTTGCCATTAAATACATGATTAAAATTTTTAAGTTATATTTTAATGATCCAAATACCTTATATATACCTGGGTCCCTTTTTACACGGACTTATTTACCACTATTTTGAAGTTACATGATTCATGTTTCACTGGAAGTCGAACTCCGATAATGCACTATCAATTTAAATAATAAATTTTGCGCATTTACATTATATTGAAAGTAATAGCACATTATTGGAATTCGATTTTCATCTTAGTAATTTCAATATTTTTAATGCTTTATAATAGTAAGATTTTATGCAATAATGAAATTAAAATCATGATTTCCACATTTTATGTATACACACATTAAATTTTACACGATTATAATGTAAATTTGTTCAAACATTGTGCGTGTTAATTTTGCATTTTAAATCACATTCTGTTTTTGCTTTTTAAAAACAATGTAATCAATTATTAATCATTTAGTGTCCACAAGTTTATTTTTAAAAGGTCAGTAATAGCAGAGAGCACAATTAAATTTGACAATTAAAAATTAAAATCAGATTTTTAATTGTAATTAATAATTTAAAAATTACTTATGGCGACTTGAAATTAAAGTGATGTGAAATTTGATTTTTAAACGGAATTGAAAATTAAAGACAAAAATAAGAATTTAATTTTTAGTTGTTAGTTTCATAAACAATTAATAAAATCATCATCTCAAAGATTAATTACTAATTATGTTGTCACCAGAAAATATTGACACAACATGAGTGTGAAGTTGGCACTAGTTGTTTGCAAACGAACATGTTTTTTGGAAAATAGCTATAATAATTAAAATGTGTATAAAAAAATGTAAATTACTGTACTGTAAATTATGCATAAAATTTCAACTTTGAAATTTTTTATTAGTCATATTTTATTTCCCTTATTTTTTTTTTTTTTGTGCGAATTTTAATTTTACGTTGGTGCTTTGCTTTTATGTGAATTTTGAAAAATCACAGACTGCATCCCCCCTTTTTCAATGTAAGTTAAATCTATTTTTGCATGATTTCATTTGTGCATGTTTTCTGAGGAACCTATCTATCGCGTAAAATGAGACCCAGGTGTATATATATCATCTGCATACATGTGTTGTACAATAATTGATTAACGTATAAAGGAAATTCATCTTTTATCATATTTTAATTTATCAAAATAATAAAATTATTAAAAATATCTTTCATAATTAATTCCATTTGAAAAATATATATAAAATCACATATACCTGTGTATCTATAAAAATATCGATGATATGAATTAAAATTATTAATTAGTCTCTTTTTTTATAGTCAAAGTATTTCCTTTTTTATTCTTTAAAAAATAAAAAAAAATCAGTTCTTGTCAGGATTATTGTTGATTGTTTAATCATAAACATCCTTAAACTCAGTTTTAATTGTTTATATAGTGAGAGGATTTTTATTGATATCTTAATTTATATATCTATCATACTAATTATTTGATTCAAATCCAGGTTAAGTGAAATTTTCTTTAGGATTATCAGCAGACTTAGAAGTTTTGTTTTTTATAGAGTCATAGTCAGTCCATAACCAATTCATGCCATCAAACAATTATTAGTCGAGAATGCTTAGTTATTCTCGCTAGGGGTCACTTATTGTAAAAACAAGAAATGTGATTATAGATGCCTTCATCATTAATCTTAGAAATTTAATATTTCAATAGATGTTCACTCAGTGTTTTATTTGTCACTTGAGGAAGATATTTCATAGCAGAATTGTGCAGGTCTTTCTGCTTCCATGTTATAATTACTAAAGTGTTTATATTCTCAGTGTTATCAAATTTTCATGTAGCCATTATTCATTGAATACATTTTGAATTTTAGAAATGTAATGATATTAATGAATGTTATAGCATAATAATTAATTTGTACTGTGAATTGTAAGATAAGTTGACTTTATCATATAATTTTTTTAACCAATTTATTATTATTTTATAGAAACTATGTTAATCTTGAAATGATAACAAATTTATAAAAGAGATGGAATAATTGAGAAGTTTTTGATTTTAACAGTTCTTAAACTACTTTTTGTTTTTGAATTGTTATTGCAATTTCTTTTTTTTTTTTTTTACTCTGACATATCATTAATATTTAATTCAGAGATAAAATAGCTCATGGAAAATTGTAAGATCCTGTATTGATTCCTAATGGAAAAAAAAAAGAGAGAAACTCTGTAAGTATAAAAAATACTACCATTAATAATCAAACTACCAATGAACTTTAAATAGAGTGTAATACTGATTCTAAAAGCATATTGAGGCTCTATTTCAACTTCAGAATCAATGGACAGTAGTACCATTATGGGAGTATTATTAAAGCAATATTACAATAACATCTATAAAACTATTCAAGCAAAATATTAACAGTATTTTTAAAGTTTAGCCTATCTATTAGTTAAAGGTAGGCTGGGGAAGCTTCTGTCTAAAGAAGTATTTGACCAAAACCTAGTATAAAAACATGGCCATAATAGCAATATTACGTAGCATGTATTGATGAATTATGATAATAGATTTTTCAAGTAGAATAAATATAGCAAATTTCTGCTTTTGAAATATATATTAAATATATATAAAAAACATTTTCAAATTGGATATATTTCAGAATCACAATTAAATATAATTTGATAAATTCAATATATTTTTTCAAATCCTCACTTTGATGAACTACTCAACCTTTTATAACTAGAAGCTATTTTTATTTATAGTGCTTGTGATCAAGTCATATACTGGGGAAAATATAATGTTAGAATATGATTTCAATATTTATTAAAAATGTAATTGTAATTTAAAAAAAAATGTTAAAACATTTAAACCAGAAAAGACATACATTAGTTTAAAATATCTTTATTCAAGATAACTTTGATAAATTTGTTATTATTTGTACTTTCTTGTTGTTTGTGAATTTTACATAAAATTAAATTTCTTGTTGTTATGCAAATTTATATAAATGTTATTACAGAAAGGCCATTTTTTAGATAAGGGGATGCTGGTTTCTTTTTTTATTTATAGCACATTTGTGTTTGTCTATAGTCCATACTTTCTTAATATAATTATTAATAAGGTTTTTAATGTTGTGCTAACTTAGCAATTTTGTAAAATCATGTTTATGAAAAAAAAAAAAAAGATAATCGTAAACACGAACCAAGGTGTTCATATACTGAAAATGCTAATTCACCAAGTATTTAAAACAAATTATTATTAATATCATTTTATAAACAATATTTCTATTTTAATATTATTAGTGGAAAAAAGATCTGCCAAAAACATATGGTAATGAACTGGTTGAACATGTTGTCATCTTTCTGTGTAGTAAACATTATAATATTAATAAAGCTAACAAATATTTAAAAGAAATTACCTCCTTTATGTTATTGCTTACATGTAAGAATGAGTAATCATTAAATAACAAATGAAAGCAAAAAACTGATTATGACTGTTTCTCATTATTGGCAAATCTTAGTTTTGCCCTATTCATTTATTCAAAGCATTGACATGAATTTTCAAATCAACTTTACATTAATTATTTATAAATCATCTTTGTAGAATGAAAAGAGTGATGCTAACTAGCTGCTGATTAATTATCAGGTGAAAGAATCAAAAATTCCTGCCATTATATTGTAAATGAATTTATTAAAAATAATTTATTTTCAATGTTAATAGTATTGTTCTGTCTTGCATTGGTGGTCGAGAGGTCAGCGCGACTGCCTTGCACTTGCAGGCAGTGGCCCGGGTTGTGAGTTCGCATCCCGGCCGATGCTATGATACTTTTAAAAAAAAAAAATAGTATTGTTCTTATATCATAACACTGTAATTATGTATTTTAGAATTAAATAATATTATTATAGTAAAATCATTATCAGAATATTGTTTCAATCTTTTTTCAGTACTTGACAAACTATACCTACATTCAAGCAGCCCGATTTGAAATAATAAGCACAATTAGTTGTTTTTTTTTTATTTAATTAAATTGACAGGTTAATGATATATACTATCTATGCATATGATACATTATTAAGAAGAATATTTTATCAGCTTTTCAAATTTTTATACCTTTTTTCTAGAGTGTATACGTTTTAAAAAATATTTTTTTAAAGTATATCTTTTTTAAAAAAATTTTTGAGCACAAATTTAAATATTTAAAATAAATATAGGAGAAACTGGGTGAGCATTTGTAAGGAATTGATAGTTATGCTTTCAGTAAATATTATTTTTTTTGCAGTTTTCATTAATAAAAATAATCTTTCAATCATAAACGTTAAAAATTTATAAAAGTTTCAAATAATTATTTTTTAAAATTATTTTCCAGAAAATACAAAAAAAAAATATTACTTTATCATTATTCTAAAAAAAAAAAAAGTTATTCAGCTGTATCTGCAAATAATTGCCCATTTATGTGTGTGTGTGCATGCACAATGAAAGTTTCTTAATAAATTAACTACACATGTAGTAAGTGAAATACACTTGCAAATTTAAATTACAATTTATCAATGTTATTTTTTAATAAACATCTGAAAAAAAATTATTACATGATCTAATATTTATTTTATTTGTTTAGTTAAGAAAGAAGTGATATCCCTCCCATATCATTTCAGTACTGACAGGTCGGTCTAAATTTCATTTTTTTTTTTAATTTCCTGCTGCATTAATAGTGATGGTTAATTATATATATATCAGTTTAATCATAATTTTATGAGCAACCTAATATATTTGTTACAAAAAGGTTATTTTTAAAACTTGCCTATTAAAATATACATTTATTTATTTAGCATATGGATTTTATTTTCAAAATCTTAACAATTAACAAAATATCACAAAGGAACCTATAGAGATTTTAACTAAAGATATTTACTAGTAACTTAAAATAATTTTTCAAATCTGTCACAGCATTCATAGATTTGACAGTCATTAACTATATTGTTTGTAGTTATATCTAATCAGTTTTACAAAAATCATTGGCAATGGTAATAGATTGTTCTAAATTTGTTGATGAGAATGTATTGATGTCTAGAAAGATCAAATTCACATGGCTTTATAGAGAGATCTGAAAATAAAAATTTATTTACAATTTATAAATAGATATAAAGTTAATAACTAGAAATACTTAAATTCTATTGTCTGTATATTTAATTTATGATAAGAACAACATTTTATTGTTTTTCATGGTATGTTATCACCATGACTATTATTTTAACTTTGCTGATGTTAAACTGCAAGTATTGTAAAAATTGTAATAATAATAAACAACCATTCATAAATGAGTATGGTTTTTCCAACTTTCCCTCCCCAAAGGCAGAGACAAAAAAAGAAAGGAGAAAAAAGTATTCTAGAAATAAGATTTGTGATGACTACAATTCAATCTGTAAAACCCAAATAGGTCCACATATCTTGTGTTTACTTGATATTTTATGATATATTGTTTTAGTTTCCTCAGCAGAAAACTTTTTTTCTGTAATACTTCAATACCATGTTTAATTGTAGCTCTCCAATAAATTATATTCTCAGCCATATCTTTCTAATGTACACAATTAACATTGCACTTTTTAGGAATGTCTTTGAGGTAATGCTTATAATATAGATAGTGTCCAACTCTCCTATTAAATCTATACTCAAGTTCTCCCTAAAACACCCTTGTAGGAAATATTTCATTGTTTGCTCATTTTATATGTCCAATCTAATGAAGATATGATTTTGAAACAATCAATTCAGTAGTATTACTTCCACCAACTTTAAAAACATATTGTTTGGTTTTATGAACATTGTAGTTTTAAATTACAGAGCATTATTAAATGAAAATTTTTTAATGCCTTTATATTGTATCAATAGGATGTCTAATTTTAATTTTTATGCAATAGCTATTTCCTGTGATGAAATAATCTGTATTTTAATTTATTAATACAGTAGAAATAAATTGCAATCTGTGTTGCACCTTAATATCTGACCATTTTTGTGCTTGTAAAATTCCCAAGATATAAACTAATTCAGATTCTCAAGTTGATTCGAACTGAAAGTTGCTGAGGACTTTTTCTTCAATCACTGCTTGATAAACAATGTGAGTTTTTTTAACATTAGTTAATAAACTAAAATCTTTTATGTCACATTAAAAACATTAATATCATTTTATAAGTCATTTTTTGAACTGACAATATCACAATCATCAGCATATTGTAATTCCATAATCCCAAATAAACTTGTTTTCATTTTTAATTGATTCTAAAAATCAAATCTTTATCAGAACTTAATCCTTGTTTGATTAAGTTGCCAGTAAATAATTCCAAATATCTTTGTAATAAATATTGAAAGCAATATTGGAGCAAGTACACATCCTTATATAACACAAATTATTATTTCAAATGCCTCACATGTAGTAATAATGTTTCATCTCATCCCATCATGTAAAAACTATATAATATGAATAAATTTTGGTGGTCAACCAATATGTCCTATAACTGAATCAAATACTTTACCAATTCAATAGAATTTCAATATATAAGTTGATGCTTTGTTCCAAATATTTTTCTTGCATTTATCTGGCAACAAAAACCCTGTCTGCAATATTTTTTGATTCCCATAAAAGCACCTTGAGTCTCTGGTAATTATTCATTTATAACTGGAAACAATCTATTAAACCAAATTCTTGAAAGTATTATTGTTGTAGTAGATAATAATGAAATGCTATCATAATTGCTGCAATATGGTCTATTCTCTTTGCATTTAAAAATTGAATATCCTTAGGATCAAATGGCACAACTTCATTGGTCCAGATATTCTTTAAAAATTCCAATATTTTTGATACTACCATATCAAATTTTTAAACTTTTTTTGGATTTTCAATCAGGATATGTAGCCATTTTATTTTTAAGATTACAAAGAGATGTTTTGACTTCACAAAGATGTATATCTTTGTCCAAATCTAAATTACATAAAATGGAAATATTTTTAAAAGTTGTCACCTTTTTTTTTTGTATCATTATTTAAAATCATTATAATGATATCATTTCTCAAGTCCATACGTTGCTTTTAATGCTCCATAAAATTAGAATATAATCCTTCAATTATTTTTAAGCCTTCTCATTTATTGAACTTCTGTCTTCAAATCTCTTTATTTATTATGAAGATTCAAAGTTAATCTATTATTCCATCAAGCAGAAAATGCACATGATTCTTTTTAATTATATTACTAATATATCATTGACAGAAAATCAGTTGTGATTCTTCTTTTTAATGAATCTAAAAATAGATTTACTTGCATCCATAACATGCTCCTTAAGATAATTCTATGCTTCAGTAATATAACTGTCTTGAAGATCCAAATTAACAAATTTAGTGTTTAATAGCTTCCAAAATTTAATACCTATAGTAGATTTTTTTCAAAAATAAACATCAATTTTTCTATTAATATGATTGAAATAATATGTATTTGTTAATGCATCTATTATTTTATTCATGAAGCTTACTAATCTATGATCTGTTCAACAATCTGTGTTTGTAAGTCCTCATGCAATGTGAACTCCTGTATTTTGATTTCTAATTTAAATGTAAGCTACTAATTGCCACTGTTTTGAGCATGGATACATCCATGTTTTGATATAATGATTTATATACATAATCAACATGTTTGCAATAGACAGCTCATATCTCAAGCATAAGTTCAACAATAACAAACCATTTGAATTTATATCACCAATACCAATATTTTAAATAATCTTTGACCAAAGTCTTTTTTCTGTACCAATACATGCAATAGCATCTCCAAGAAAAAAAAAGATCTTTTAATGATATTACTCTAATAATGCTATGCAACAGGGAATAAAATTTTTGAATTCTTTGAATCTAAGGTTGAAGCAAAAGCAATAATAAAATGAGCACTAGGATCATTATGCTAAGTAAGTTTGAGCACCATTAGTCTCTCATTGATACAATGAGTAATTCCAACAATAGAAGATACTAAATTTGATTTTACAGCAAATTCAACAACATGCATTTTTCTTTCACTCAGACTGATTTGCTTTTCCAAAACAAAATTTGTATCCTTCCATCTGTTATACTAACTTCCTTCATCTGGAGATTTGTTTTATTAAGAATAGCCATATCAATTTTAAATCTTGACAAGTCCTTAGCCACCAGTGCAGTTCTTTATTCTGGTCTTGAAGTATTTATATCAAGTTCACACATTCCATGTACCTATATTTAGAAAAAAATACATTTATAATACTTAATTTTAATACTATCACTGTCTCTTGCTTGTCAATAATACTGATATTACTATTTTTATTATTTCTACTGCAGAAATGAGCAATCCATTAGGCATGATGGCTCATCCAAACTGTCTGAACAAGCCATTTTTTTACACTTCCATGACAAATGAGGAATCCCTAAATGGGGCTGCTTAAACCCAAATCCTTGCCAGCTGAAATCCAGTTCCAAGCTGACTCATTATTGATTATACTACCTTGAAGAAAGATCATAACTAAGATCAGCCATCCCATTAAGCCTGTTCTCGTCATTGCTTTTTTCATTCTTGAAAATTTGAGCTAAAAAAAAAAAAAAACTGAATTAGAGTCAGAAATGATGTGCATTAGTTAAAGGTAGGAAATTTTGTTGCAGAAACATACATTCCCATTGTCACAATTACTATAAGAAGATAGTCAATGGCATAAGAGATTAATGATGACAGGGTCCTACAATAATTTAAGTGACTAAAGAAAGGGAAAGAAGGAGACAAAAAAGATAGTTTGTATCAGAAACATTGCCTAGCCTTTGCTGAAACCAACATCTTATCCTGCAATGGAGCAGAAGCTTTTTGTCTGTCACTGTTTCTTTGTTATTTATAGTTGGTCTTTATATATAAAGTCCATCCCATCATCCACTTGCGTAGCTCACCAGTGAGCCTGAGCACAACATCCAGCAGAAAAATTATATCTTCAGTCTAATAGATAAAAATTAAATATGAATACACATGATAGTTAAATAAATACCCTATAGGATTGAAAAAACTCATACATTCAAAAAGGTTTTTAGATTTGGGAAAAGAATTATGAAAAAAATGCAATTAACAATATTTGTTTTTTAGTGTTAAATGGTGTTACTAGCAATGTTTTATTTTAGTTTATAAAATTGACACATTAATAATAAATATATTTGTTTTGTTGAAATATTGATAAATTTATTGAAATTAATAGTTTAAACACAGAATTCAATCATTTTTAATATTTAAATTGCAATAATTTTCTGATTGTAGGTTGGGTCTCATCAAATAGTAACAGAAAATTGCTGTAGTTTAAATTTTAATAATTATTAAATTTGTATATTTAAAGTTTGTCATAAACATATAATATATGAAAATAATAATTATTTTTAATCTATCTCATAATTTACTTTACTACATATATACATGGGTGATAAATGGCTTATTAATAAACACATTTATTGATTCTTTAAAAATATCATTAAAGGTAATCGTAGCTCAACTCTGGTGCTTGGACTTCGTATAAATTCGCAAGCAACAAACTATTTGATTATTAGCCTTCGTGGTTTAATGCAGTGGCAGAGTGGCAGACACTGAACCTCAGGGTACATTCATTATGGCACAGTTGTATATTTTCTGGTTTTTGATTTTTTTCTCAACTCCCAAGCTATAAACTATTCAATTATTTTTTATTGAATGATCAGTTGTCATGTGATATTTTAATAGCGGAAATGACATCCAGAAAATTTTAGCACTAGAATATTGGGGTCACGTGATGAGTTTTATACACTGATAGTAGTTTGGTATTACTTATCATTTCCTCTTAATACAAACTTTGATAGATATCAAAGTTTAAAACTATATAACATTTAATGGACCTTTTAAATTAGTAAAAAAATGTTAGATCATAATGCATACTTTTTTTAAAAAATTATATAGATTTTTAAATATATATTACGTTTAACGTTTTTTTTCCATTTTTTTTTTTTTTTTTAAAAAAAAAAACAACAACATAAAAACAAAATAGTTTATTTTTCCATTTATATATATTGTAGAATTAGTTTTCGTAAAAAATTTTTTGAAAAAATAAAATGATTTTAAATATCCCCATAATTCTGTGTACATATGAAAAAAGTAGAGAGATATTTGAAAGAACTTCTTTGTTTTCCGAAAATCAAAATATATATGCGCCAAAAAAAGATAGATTAAAATTTTACACGTACACATTTCCATAGCTCGTATTTAAAATCATTACTTTCTTTTTAGCTAAGTTCATTTTTGTAGCGAACAATAAAAATGTAAACTCTTACCTTTGGCACGCTAAACAATCATTATTACAAAATTATTAGTTTTTTAAATGCTTAATGTTTTGAGTTTCATAATCTTTTTTTAACTTTTTTTTTTTTTTTATGTATTTATTTAGGAATGGGCTATAAATTTGGAGAAAGGACCAATCAAAGGGTCTTTATACGGAATTCCTTTTTCTGTAAAGGATAATTTTAAAATCAAGGTAAGTTTTATTATTATAGAGGGCAGCACTCAATAGGTAGATTTTCTTGTTGCTATAGTTCATTTCTATGAGTAATATTGCAACATTATTCAGATTGCAAGATAAACTAGTTGCTGGTTGCCACCTGACTACCTGGCTTAAATTGGGAAAGTGAGGGAAAGCTGGAATATCAGGTCAGGGCAGCCATATAACACAGAGATGACTCATTTCCATTAATATTATCATGCACTTGATAATCTGTCTAGGTGTAAAAATCCTCAGAGTTTGCAAAGTAAATTATATTTACAGATCTTTTGATTATTCAGGTATCATTTTATCTGTTTGAAACTCATCAACATTATTAATTTCACACTTAGAATGTTTTGTTCAACACTTTAAAAGATACATTTATATTATTCACACCTTTCAAAATAAATATTGTTAGAAGTTTGCCAACTATTTAAAATTTTTAAAAGGTGTGTCTTATTGCATTCACAATTATTTTATTTTATCTTCAAATGCATAGATATTTATAAAATTATATATATATATAAAGAATAAATACTCATATAATTTATGTTAATAATTATAGAAAAATACTTTTAAAACAAATTTTTAATTGATAATATCTATTAAATGCATGAATATATAACTGTTGCTATAGATAATATATATGTAATAGTCTCTGCTAATAATAATTAATAATAATATCTGAACTGGATTCCGTTTATGAGGTATACAAATAAGATCAGAATCTGGGTGTTGGAATTAGTACAAGTTATAGTTTTTTTAGTTACAGGCTCGTCTAACACAAACTTCTGGATCATTCAATCCATCTCACTATCATCTTCCAGAAGGATACCACCATGTTTGAACTAGAACCTGGAACTCAAGGAATAGGATTCAAATCCTTTCCATTAGTTCATTTCGTAAATTCAGTACAATTTAAATTTTTATTTTTCTCTATTCCATTCTCCTTTAAGAACCCATACCTTTCCTACATTATCTATTATTTTTCCATAACTCAAACTACCATATAATAATCCCAACATATATTGAATTGCTTTGCTGATTTCAAAATTTAATTTGTATGTCTGTTAGCTAAGCGAACCTAACTTTAATTTTAATTTGTGTGTGTGTGTTTTATATATATTTAAGTTGTTTTAGTGAATGAGGTATTATGTATGTAAGAACATACATCAGCTATCTATTTTAATGTAACAATTTTTATTATTATTGTTATTATTTTCATGTGTCATAGCATCGGCCGGGAAGCGAACCTGTCAACCCAGGTCAACTGCTCGACCACCAACGCTTGACAACAATTTTTTATTTTTTAAAAAAACTAACTTTATAACAAATTTTATTATCTTTCTGTTAAACATTTTTAAAGTTCAGAGACAATGATTAATTTGTAAAAAAAAATTTTTTATCTACTTTAATCCCTTTTATTAATTAAGAGTTGAGCAAAATATATAGTTTTATTTTGTTAAGCATTATTGTCTGTAAAATTCTTTAATTAAGATAATTAATCTGGAATTTTGTAATTAATGTAAAAATGCTGGCTTATCTAAAAATATATTTTAATCACTGGTTTGCTGATTGAGGAAATTCTTGAAATTTCTGAATTGGATGAAATAAGTGGTGGAGCTATATAAGACTAACTAAAAATTATTAAGTTATTCTATTCTATGCTATTCTAATCTATTCATTCCTGTTGAGTTCACTTGATTCTGCTTTATTTTTTTTTGTGCTGTCTTATAAGTGTCCATTTATAAAATTAACACTGGACTCACTCCACTTGCCTTATCTGAAACCAAGTTCAGCTAATGCACCCAAAGAATAAACTTCTCTCTAGCATAAACTCCTCGTTTACCAGCACATGCTAAATTCACCTGTCAACTGACTTTGTGAATCACAAACTGTTGCATCCTAGAACTCATCAGAACAGAGCACTTCTCAACAATAGAAGAAACAAAAGATGACTCTGTGAAAGTATATCAATCTGCTATGAGTATATATTCATTTTGAAATAATCTCCACAAGAGTAAGAGCTCTCCAGCCCATCACTAAGAACTAATGGTAAAAATTTTATATTAACTATAATTTTACACATATCAATAAGCTAATGATACAAGGGTGTATGTAGATTGTGTTTTATTAATTCATATTTATTACTCATATTTTTTAGGTAATAATTTGTTTTATATTTCAAATTTATTGATTTTGTTTATTGATTTTAGCCTTTTATATAGGTACTATAGATTATAAATATTCCAGTTTTAATTCTTTAATGTCATTAATTTCTTGACAGTTGATCAATCTGTTAATTTCTCTAACAGTTGAAAATGCTACAGTTTTATAGGATTAGTTTTTTTAAAAAAAAAAAAATTAATGGAGTTATTAAAAAGAATCTAAGAACAGATTTTTTCCAGTTTTATCATTGTTTTCTGAGCAAAAGTAAAAACAGGTTTATAAATTAGACAAAAAAAACATCTTTACTTAATAATATCTAAGAACTCAACATATTCACTTTTTTTAATTGATGTACATATATGTATGTATGATCATTTTATATATATTAAACTGTTAAAATAATAAGGCACTTTTTGTGTGTGTTTTTATCACACATGCCTAAAAACCAGACATCATTGATTTGTGTGTGTGTGTGCATATAAATGATCCCATTTTACATACCAGAGAGATTTGTTTATCTACTTAGTCTTGTATTTATTTCTATTTAGCATCAACCCATGTTTATTTACCACATGAAATTAGTGGGCATTATTGCTTTTGCATTGAGGCAAGTGTAATAAAGCTTCCCATGCCTTATATATATATATATATATATATATATATATATATATATATATATATATATATATATATAAATAAAAATATATATATATATATATAATATATATTGGGCGCCATATTGTAACAATTATTTATCAATTGCCATTTGTAACAATTTAAATAAATCAATATAAATATGTATTATTTAGATATTTGAAATTATTAAATTAATATAAAAGATATGTATTGGTAACTATAATTTGTAACTATATTAATTCATCATAGCATAGATAAAGAAATTATATAATCACTGTGCCACTTGAAAATATCAGCATTAAAGATTCTTGGTATTTATTTATATATTGGGGCAGTCATCTGAACAATAAAACATACTGGCCATTGTCATCTAATAAAAATAATATTAAATATAGCAACTGAATAAAAGTACCCACTGTGAGATTCCTGGAGTGCCTTATGCTTATCTCCAATACTAGATTCTTCTAACAAAGAATCCTTCTATCCTTCTTTCCAAATATATAAGACCATTCATGGTCATATGCACACACTGGTGCTATTCATGACAACTTATAAAAAAATATATTTTATAAAACTAATATTATGAAGTTGGAAAGGGATGATATCCCTCTTTATTCAGTTTAGCTAAGTACATGTGTTTTCCCATGAGCGCCACTAGATTGTTTTCAATCTAGATAATTATTCATTTATAGTGTACTTGAGTTCAAACTCATTCAGTACATATTTATTACACATGACTTGGATGACCATTGAACAAAAAATGACATTCTTACATTTTATCTATATTGATAAAATTACAAGATCCCAATATTACCAAAGTTTATACTATAGATCAAAGATTCTTATAGACATTGCTAGCTCATGAGCGTATATTGATGAACAGACATGTATAATCCTATTAATGGCTTCCAAACAAGCATGTGAAGACCATTATTGATATTGATGGCCATTTAACTAAATTATTTATCACAATAAAGGTAATAATGATGATGAGGATAATAATATCATAATAATGATTATAATAGTGATGTCATAACAATGATTATAATAGTGATGATGATACCAGCCATGGCTTATTAATAAACTCACAACAATAAATTCATCTTTATAAACTTATAGGCATCTATTAAAATTATCCTATTTCATACTGGGATTTAATAATACTAATGGTGATGATTGATCATCATGAATCTCTTTGTATAGTATTCAATTTTCTATAAACCCCTATTTACTAAAACATATTCATTACGCTAAACATTAAATTTAATGATTATAATTTATTAATGATGATTGATGGCGATCATAACTTTTATATAGTATTATTTGAAACATTTTTAACTAATAACATGATATCCTTCTTTGATGAGTATGATCTAAATTCATGGACACAACACAATTTTAGCTTTCTATGTTGAACTATAATTATCAAAATTTGGTTACTCTCAAGCATAATCCTTAAATACTTAAATATCAACATTCTAGTTTACCTATTATTTTACGGACGCTTAATATTTGCAAGTGATTGCTCAATATATACGAATGGTAATACTTAATAACTGCGAGCAATGATGATGAATTAAAATGATAGAATTAAGATAAAAAACAAAACAAAACAAAACACAATATTCTTAATAATTACTCGGAAACCAATTAAGATATATAATTATATTTTATTAACACTACTACTCTTTCTTTCCTTCTTTAAAGTCAAATCGACAATTAAATAAATGGCTGATTAATATAAAAATTTATATAAAAATTAATAAAAAAAATTTATATAAGTATATGCAAACAAACTTAATATATAGGTTTGTCATCTTTCTTGATATCTCAAAATAAGCTGACTTAAATCAATATTAAAAAAAAATACATATTCTATAAATGCTTATTTAAGACTTTTCTTACTTATCATATCATAAAATAAATTTCAGGTGTAACTTGTATATGTCATTTCATTTCCATTCAAATATAATGCCCTACTTTTTAATTTACTATTTTAAACTAATCATATATAACCTATTCTTTGATGTGTTTGGATAAACAGTTACACATTCACGCATTCGGTAATGTTAACATATATGTTTAAAATGTATACCCAAAAATTACATATATAAAAATATCTTTTTCTTTTGCAACCTTATAGCGAAATAAAACAAAATACATATATTAATTTTTAATATGCAACAAGATAAAATAAAAATAAAAAACATTATAAATGCATATATCTATAGGTTGCTCATTATCATTAACAACTGAAGAACAATTAAAAAAAAACATTTTAACATTACAATATATAATAAAAAAAAATAATGAAAATTTAAGTTTAAAGATTTAAACTATGTTTGTGCTATGTTGTGAGATATTGCAAATAACTATAGATAAACAAGTCTTTAACGTTTCTGTATCAAAAAAGAAAATTGCTTTGACCAGTAAATTAAGGTTTACTTTTAATAAGCAAAAGAATAAAATCGGTTAAAGAAAGTTCATATTTACCCGTCTACTTTTTACTCCTTATTAATGTCCTTAGTTTGAATTTTCAGACCACTCTTCTTTGCTCACCAACAAAAAAAAAAAAAATTATTGCAGATACTTTTAAGATAATGCTGAATCAATTGACTTTGCTTGTTTCTTCAATTCCATTATTATTTACTATTGATTGGCTTCCTTCTACCATTTAAAAGAAAAAAAGTTATTATAAGTACTTTGAATAAGTAGGTACCGGTGGATTTGCTTGTTTCTCTTCTTTAAAAAATAATTGCTGTTGACACTTTAGATGATTGAGGTAAATCAACAAAAATTTGATTTATGGCTTCAAACTTGGTTCTACATAGCTGTTTTAAATTTTCTTTTCCTCCTATTTCCCCTTCTCCATTGGTTTGAAGGCAATGAGCTTTTAATAAGACAGGAACTAGGAACAAAGCATTCCATATAGCTTGCGTGGTTGGCTTCAAAATTTATCATTTTGTTGGTTATTACTGGATACATGATTTCATAGACAGATCAGCGGTTTTGACTCATTCTGTATTAATCAGGAAGCAAAAAAAATGGTTTAGCAATGCAAAGGCATATTCTTATGCATAACCAAATATGTTAATATCATTTTTATAATTATTACTAACTTATAATAAATTCAATCTTGTTCCATTTTCCTCTTCTTTTATATTGCTTGAAAATTGCTTTATATAAACGCACATTTTATTTGCTCTTTTTTTTTTTTCTTCAACTTTCAAAGAGTGAGAAAAAAGAATTAAAGCGTTCACTCTCTTTTTTAAAAAAAAAGATTCGAGCTTACATTTCTGCTTAAGAATTATAACAAGGAAGGACGACTGAGTTGAGTCTCAAAATAATAATAATAATTTAACTGATCATCTCTCTAAAGAAATTTATTACTGACTCTTAAAAAAATTTATGATTAACTGCCATCTCTCTCAAGAAATTTATTACTGACTCTTAAAAAAATTTATGATTAATTGCCCTAAAAAAATTGTTTTAATCGTTTATATCGCGAAAAAACATCTGGAAATCTTTATCTTAAAAAAAAAATCAAAGCTTCACAAGTTTGACGGTCACAATCAATGACAACTTATAATTGACCGCTATCATCTACATCAAAGCACCTCTTTTGTGAAAATAATTTTAAGATACAGATAAACAACAAAGCTGGCCATCTACAGTAATCAGAAATAAGTGTAAAAGCATCTTTGTGTTTGTACAGATCTATTCATTGTTTCACACGTGTACAATTTTTATCTCCTAATCTAACAATTTTACACCTTTCTGATTTACTCTCTTTTAACAAAATGAAAGTTAAATAAATTTAACACATATTATTTAATAATAAAAAATATTATATAATAAATCACAAAAAGAACTGCTTATTCATAATAATAGATTTATACATATAAATCTCTGTATGTATAAAAGAATAAAATTTTTTTTTTTTTAAATAATTGAATACTATATGTATATGTACATTTTGCCTCACCCCTAAACAAAAAAAAAAAATTTTGAATACAAAAAAAATTGCTTAGGTCATGAGTGCCATTGGTTTTAGGCTACGTACATTATATGTGCCTTTTACTCCTTCTGACGATTCTAGTACAAATGCATTTTCCCCTTTTCTTTCCTTTAGCATGAATGGTTCTTCATATATATTATAGAACTTTTTGAATGTATGCTTCTGCGGGTCACTATTTTGCATTTGCTGATCGGAATCATTCCCAGGCCTACCTATGTTTTGTTTACTAGGTTTCATGGGATAGTGTCGGCCTAGTTGGTTGTTTATAATCCTAATGGTGGAGATCTTATAACTATATCTCTCCTCCATCCTAGAATAACCTTTCATTTTCCTTTCTGCAACTCCCAGGGCATCCAATAGGTCTGCCACTCTCATTGGGGAGTGCACATCATCCACTATCATATATATATTCCCAGGCATTCCTATGTTTGGTTTGCCAGGTTTTGTGGGAAATTGTCTTCCCATTCTCATATTGGAGACTTGATAGCAATAGCTCTCCTCCTCTCTATGATAACTTTCAGCTATCCTTTTAGTAGCTCCCAATGTCTCAAACTTGTCTGCTACATTTATATATATATTCCCAGGCATTCCTATGTTTGGTTTGCCAGGTTTTGTGGGAAACTGTCTGCCTAACTGGTTTGTTCCCATTCTCATATTGGAGACTTTATAGCAATAGCTCTCCTCCTCTCTATGATAACTTTCAGCTATCCTTTTGGTAGCTCCTAATGTCTCAAACATGTCTGCTACATCTACTGGGGCATATACATCAGCAGCTATCTTTAATTCTAAGAAACTAGCTTTACTGACTACATCTTTCCTGAGGTCAATTTGTTCCTGTACAGTGGCTACCTTTATTTCTAGGTTATGTATCTCACTGTATATATCCTCTTTGGGATTACATTGTTCTTGAACAGCAGCTACCTCATCATTTTCATATAGCTTGATTACAGTCACACAACTCTTGACTTCTATCATACATATCTTTACATCCCATTTCTCTAGACTGGCTGTCCATGCCTTACATATACTTCTTCCTAGGTTTTCTATTTTTTGAGTTTGTTGACTTATATCTAGCTTCATTTCCTGAGCTTGCTGGTCTAGTTTATTATCTAGCCTTTGAGATTGTTCATCAAATTTCTGATTTATCTCTTGTTTCATTTGGTTCATGCCCTCATTCATTTCCTTCATCTCTTGTTTCATGCCCTCATTCATTTCCTTCATCTCTTGTTTCATTTCCTGTGATTGTTGATCGAATCTCTGATTCAGGTGATTCATGAAAATTTGCATCCACTCTGGAGGGCCTTGCTTCTCTACTTCCATTCCCTCAATAGTTAATTCCTTTTCTGGCTCCATCATAAATTTATAAAATATTTATATTACTTATTTCTGTTTGATCTAGTATATTCTGTTTTATTCTGTTCCGATTTATTGTTCTGCTCCCTGATTTCCTATACATCCCGAGTCAAACACCTTTATCTATCCTCATATACCTTAAAATTTTCAACCACTCTTTCTCCGCCATAATTCTCCCCATCAATTTATCTATATCTTAAGTGCCTTTAACTAACTTAACCTCCATCATCACTCTTTTTCCTTTACCTATATATGATTGATAAAGTATGAGGTCATAGTACTATTTAAAACATTTATTTAAGAAAAAGCTATCTCTGTATTGGTGTGTCCTTTTTATGCCATCATTTATCTAGTTTTTTCATGCCTTTATAAAACTTAACTCTCTCTATGCCCTTTTTAATACACTAAGCAAAAAAAGAAAAATTACTTATATAACATATGTGCTAGATTTATAACAGAGTTCATGTCTCAAGTCATTTATATACTCATCTATCCTTCTAGAGATCTGACAGATATTGACAGCCAAAAGAATGATTAGCAATTCACAATCATGAGATAGACAAAAGAATTCAATCACTGCACTTAAAGCACACAATGCTCCATGAACACTCAGATGATCACCCCAATTCAATCACTCTAAGCTACTACAACCCATAATAGTTTATTGCAAACATTGTTGCATTGCCCTGCTTACTTCCAAGTTTTAGGGGCTTTAATTTGTCAAATACTGCCTTGCTTATTTTTAAAGTCTTAGAGGCAACAATTATATATCAGTAAAACAAAATACTGCCTTGCTCTCTCTGGAGTCTTAGAGGTGAAATATTATGTATCAGAAAAATTATGCCTTGCTCTCTCTGGAGTCTTAGAGGTGAAATCATGGCAGGCCTACTGTTAACTGCTTCATGATAAAACAACTGATATTATAATCTGGGTTGGAGCAGTGAATGAGATAAATCAATCACCAGTGGCATGAATACATCACATTCTCAAGGCAATGACAAAAACTCTCCATCCATCATCACAACCGTAACACAACCAACCAAACTCCAACAATCAAATATCCAATCCAACCTCCAAAACCATAAATTTTCTATAACACAAACTTTTCAAATATGAACAAAATCATTATTCCACACTTCAAGGCTATTAATATTTCTATGCTTATTTAATTGATAAGCAAATATATAAAAAAAAATGTTATTAACTTTAACACATTATAAGTTGTGATATCATTATATTTTAAAAATTGAAACTAAGCTCTATAATGACTGTATTCATTTCTCATCATCAAAAATGCAATAACAGTAATCATCATCATCTAAACATCAGGCCAAAATATTTGTATACACTAATAATAAAAAAAAAATTGCACAGAAAAAAAAATTTTTTTTTTTTTTGAACAATTATAAAGTATATTTTAACACTACATAGTGGGATTATGAAGGCCATTAATATGTGGTCATATGCTTGGGATGTCAAATGCAATTCAAACGCAAACTAATGATAGCTGTTCCATTCACTTGATCTAAATTTTTTCCTCTCATCTGAGGGAATTGACCTTGGAACTTGTGGCTATCAAATCTGTCACCATCTCTTTGTAACTATGACCGTGCAATATATCTGATTATTGAAAGTCCATAATCTTAGGGGCTGAAATAGTCGATTTACCAAATTATTTAATTTTCCTCTATTATAATTTTTTATAGTTGATTCACTAGAAATTGAAGTATGTCTGCAATGCTAAATCTACAAATAAAGGAGCCTGTTTGTTTCAGTTTTTGACATGACTGCAGTTTTTAGGGATTAGGAATAAAGACTTATGTTGGAATTGGAAAAGACATTATGAGAAAATCTTTTAACTTTACTAAGTTTTTGATTTCTATATTAGAAACATTTATAATCTCACTTTTTATGAAATTGATTCATATTAAGTATACATGGGGATATGCTTTTCTTATAGTTTTGCAATTTGTGCATTCAATTTTTTATAAACCAACTTTTAATATGTTTAGCTTAGATGGTGAAATAAGTGCTATGAATGTAGTCAGTGGGAAACCAGATTACCATGGTAACTGATGAAGCTTGTACTGCTTAGAAGTTATTGAAATAAAGGTGCCTTTTCTATAGTGAAGATTAATAAATGCCTTCACAGCAGTTTAAGAGGCGAGGAAGGGGTCTCTGGTGGCAGGAAGACATTATGAAAAAAAATGTGAGCTAGAAAGCATTTATTAAGAGTACAAAATGAACAAAAAATGTTGCATAAATATTTCATACTGAGACATCATATGAACACTGATATAGGAAATATATAGAATAACTTGGGGCGCAGAAGATAATGTCCAAGAAATTTGAAAGGGCTTGCCTTAAGAAAAAATTGGTGGCAGATCTGAAGAGAAAAAATTTTTATTTAAAGGAGGCACTAATGGATTGTTTAGAATTATAACACTGTGACACGACAACTTTCTTTCTTCCCCTATACTAACTGAATTTTAGTTATTAGAATGGAACCACCAAATACGTCAGTAGCCACCAGAGGATTTCTCTCTTGGAACTTACAGATCACGTAACTTTACATAAACCCTGGTCTTTATTTATTTTAGAACGGCGATTCACTGATTATTTAAAGCTTTGATTATAATCTCACAGGGTTTTCCTTTAAGAACACTAACTAAGTATTATAAATAATTCAAGAATACGTTGGACAAAAAAAAAGTTTTAAATTTTTTTACTACTATTTATTATTAACTTAACCTTATAATTCTATCCGATCAGAAAAGAACTTGACTTGTTCTGATTTTCCCTCTGTTTACTTTCTAATTATGCTTCCCAAATAGTTACCATGAATTTACACAGCGCCACTAATACTGCGATTCTAGCAGGCGTGTATATAAGGCGGACAAGTAATTTTAATCTTCGAGTTTTATTTTTTAAACTCCACTTTCTTTGGTAGCAAATAAATTGCAAAATCTTGCAATGAACGTATAAGTGTCTTTCGTTTCTTATACTTTCAATTCTTTCCCTTATTTTCTGCCAACAAGCCAATGGCCCCAAGGTTCTCTGTTACTTAGCGAGCACACTTTTCATACCCCCACCCTGTTGTTACTCTCTAGTCGAATAGATATTAAATAATTTTAAAATACAGTTATTCCAATATTTCAAAAAATATTGAGCGAAAATTAACATTAATAGATTGCCAATATTAAACAAATTCATTTTCCCCCTCCTTTGTTGAAACATTAGTAATAAACATAATAGATAGAAAATTAAATCAAAGATAAAGTTCTATTACGCTTTACTTAGAGTTCTCATTAATTAAAAGTTTATAATTACCTGATCGATCAGAGCGGAGTGGCCTGATTTTCATAGGTTTTACATTACATTGGTCGTGCCTTTGTCATTATATGCGAATTCGCCCAGGTGTTCTTTTAGTTGTCCGGCTAGCAATATCCAGTTTCTTCCATTCCATAACTCTCTGGATAGCTTCATTCAGATGGAGTGAGTCAATTCCCAAAGGGGAAGGTTGTGATAACTTTAGCACTACTCACATTTGACAAAAGTCCGTCAAATTAAATTTCAATAATAATAATTTTTATTATTGGAAACACAGCTGCTTTCTTTATTGTCCTTGCATGGTCTCTAAAGTCCAAGTCAACTGATCTCTCTAAGAGCGATCTTATCTTCACTCTTTCTTATCTTTTTTTTTAATTAGCGTAATAGCAATTACTAACCAAATATTTTTACTTTGTGAAAGTTTCAACAATAAAGTATAATTACTACCAAGAATCTAATTTTGCTTTCTTTTCCCCACCCTTCTTATCTCTCGAATTTTTCTCCCTTTTAATTAAACACTTTTAACATTTTTTTTTTTAATAAATTATATTCAATTTTATTTGTTGATTTCAAAATAAGGTTCAAAATTTTTACCCTTTCCATTAAATCAAAACCATTTGTTAATTCAATTTTTTATTTATTTTACAAACTATTTAACTTCAAAAATATTTGTAACAATTACAAATATGTGAGCTTATCATATATATGAGCTGACTTAACAGTATCAGCTCATTTTACATTTGTCATAAAAACCAGTAAAAAAAAACTTTAATTGATCCGGGTGACTTGTCCCGTTCCCCTTACAAGGTTTTAAAGATCTTGCGTTATAAACCCTGCTTACCTTTTCTTTTTTAGAATCATGAATGCATTGGGACTCAGCATTTTTGAATGATTTTATACGGACCTTCAAATAAAAGGGAAAAATTTCTTATATTGCTTCTCGCTCATTTTACTCTGCAGGCTGGGTTTTGACATAAACCCAATCTCCTATCTTAAAATGTACTGGAGCTATTATTCCCTCTTTCTTTCGTTGTTCAGCTTTTTTTTTTAATCTCTCTCTGCGTGCCATACCTTAGATCCTTCACTATGTCTACTGTTACTACAAATTCTCAGGGGGCCAAACGACGCCTTGAGAAGAGAAGGTTCCAGATGGCCCGTAATGTAATGCGTTCAGGGGGCAAACCCCGTGGGCTCAAGTGAGTCTGTGCAATTAATAATTTTCACTATTTGAGGAAGTACTTTCACACAATGTTTATGATTTTCAACTTCAAATGTGTCACAAATAAGTTTCCCAGTTCATCCTTCATAACCCTTTCACACGGGTTAGACTGAGAATTTCTTATCAGAGAGTTAAAATGGGTGTATAATTCTCCTTCTGTCCAACTTTTCCATTCCCTAAGGATATAAATATGGCGTCTCATGGTCACTCAAAGTTGCACGTGAGGAAGTCTTCCCACCTGAGCGGAGTGTTCTTCTTCTTGTATCCAGTAAATTTTCTTGCTATCGGCTTCTTTTCAATAGATGTCGTACCATGCCGAAAAGCTCATTGAGCGATCACCAAGATATATTATGCTCTAATGACCAAGTGAAGACCATGGGCCATAAAAATCGATGGCCAACAATTCAATTTGGGTTTTAGAGCTAAATAAATCAATATTCCTACATAATTTTTGATAAGCCAGGTTTATTTGCCTGCATCCATGCAGCACATCTGAAGTGTATTAATAATGCGACCTATACATATTTGGCCATAATATACCCACCTCCTCTGTAAAATTTTATTCACTTTAAGTGTATACATAAGTGTCCATATGTCCTATGTACATAATTTACATTATCATTCTTAAACTTTTAGGTATGACTATTCTCAATGTCGGTTCTTCTTTGACCTGAAACATCAGCGTTCCGTTTATCATTTTATACCGATTTATTTTATTATTATTTTTTTGCGTCGGTTGCTTGCGTAGGTGGTATCATTTAACAGTTGTATTATCTTTTTGCATGTAGGATCGGATGACTGAAAAATTTTTATCCTCTTCATGTCCCTTTTCCATGTTTATCATCTATTATAGATAGGTTAACGACACTCCCTCTAATGCAAATTTGGCCTGTATCCGGTACCGGATTTGGCTCAATATGTCAGCCTGATATTGCCTTCCCTGAGCAATGAACCACTCGGTAGTTAAATCTTTGTAATATCTAAGCCCACCTTATAAGCCTATCGTTTGT